>JAESUZ010001375.1:0-68230 GCA_017311185.1 Proteles cristata cristata
CAGACACGGAACGTGAGTGCCTGTATCTCAGTGGATGTGATAGAACAGAACCACGACTCCCAGGCTATAGTAGAAACTGGCTTTTAATAGAATATTCAAGTCTAGCATTTACTATTTACAACAAATAAATATTGCCCCTCCCCAACCGGTCAACTTTTTTGTTTAGCTTTGTTTTGTTTTGGACTTTTATACAAATGTTCATCATCCCTCCCCGTCCCCCAAATCCTCCTTCCCCACGAACCACCGTCTCGTGCGGTCTCGTGAAGCCCAGGGTGCAGCGGTGAGTGGTGCCTGCGGTGTCGTAAGATTCAACGTCAATGGGACTCGGCTGAGACCGTCTTCACTCACTGGGTGAAGGCTGTGATCTGTGAAGAGGGTCCCCCACCCCCTCTCCTGGGGACGGCTGGCTGGGGGTGGGTGAGACTCCCTCACTTTGCTTTCCCCGATGGTGGGATCTTTGGTGTGGCCCGGGAAAGGCTAGCGTGACGGAAAGAGGGGCCGGGACCCGAGAAGGGCACGGGCCGTTGCCCGCGTGCGTGAGGAGAGAATTGCAGTGGTCAGACCCAGTGGATGAGCGGGTGCCCTGGGGTCCCACGGGCACAGCTGGCAGCGACCCACACCTGAGCAGGTGTGCAGGGAAGTGCACAGAGGGCAGTGCCCAGCGGCACGTGGGGCTCCGTGCGCACTGACAGCGCTCCTTGGCCAAGGTCAGTTGGTCTCTGGTTCCGGAGAGCAGAAGGCACCTAAGGCGGCGAGTGGTCCACGGGAGGCCAGGTCAGCCTGTCAGACAGCAGGCGTCAATCCCGGCAGCGGGAGGGCTTCAGGGTGAAATGAGTCGGGGGGGTGGCCTGAGCCGGCAGTCCGGATGGAAGGTGGCCACCCGGCCTGGGCCACTGGAGTCTGGAAGCGCTCCGTGACCCAGCCAGCCTGACCCTGAGAGAGTGGTCCTGTGGCGGGCCAGCACCGGGGATGAGTTAGAAGATGCCCTTTGCCATCTTGAGCCCCTTCTGCTTCATACGAAGAAGAGTCGAGCCGGCACCATGCGTGACCTTTGCCCCCTTCGTGAAGGTCCGTTTCTTTAGGACAAAGTCGTAGTTGGCGATAGAGTTCATGGCATAGAACACGTTGGCGTCGTCCGGGATCTTCAGCTCTGGGGGAGGGAGGGGCGGGGTGGGGGGTCAGCGGTGCTGACAGGGACCTGCTGGGCACTCAGGAAATCAAGGACCCTTGTTGAGAAAGGGACTCTGCCTTGAGCCGGAATCACCACCCCTAGATCACGTGCTACTCAGGCCCAAGGCTGTGGGGCCCAGGCAGGCCTTCTCCCAGCCCTTCTGTGCCCGGGGCCAGAGGCCCCCATGCCCCCCGGGGGACAGATGCCGGCAAGGCTCTCCTTGGGCTCCTCCTACCCCATCTGCTGCGGACGGGAGCCCGCTCCGACCCAGACCGCCTGAGCGTCGCGCCCCTGCCTCACTTTCCCTACCTTGCCTGGGCCTCAGTCCTCCCGTCCTGGAAGATGGGGCACACACTGCCCAGCCCCCCTCCCTACGCCCCCAATACAGTGCAAAAAGGGAAGAGGGCGCTTAGAAAACTACGTGTAGGGACGCTGGGGGGTCACTGCGAACCGTGTGGGTCAACGGCTGGCGGCAAATGTGCAGCTCGCGGGAGAGAAAGCAGGGCGAGGGCAGTGTGTCCGCGCTGCTAGACGTATGGATGGATTCACCCCTGGCTCACTCACCGCCCTCGTGGGGATGAGGACACAGGCACAGGCGGCCTAAGGACCTGGCCCGAGCTCTCCGAGCCGCGCAGCCCAGCTCCAAGTCTGTGCTTGTCCTTGGCTCTCTCAGCCCGCTTCGCACCCTCTGTTCCCCTCCCTCTGCCCCTCCCCGGCGCATGCTCTCTCTCAGACCTAAATAAACAATGCGGTGCCTGGGGGCCTCGGTCGGCTAAGCATCTGACTTTGGCTCAGGTCACGATCTCACAGTTCATGAGTTCGATCCCCGCGTCGGGCTCTGTGCTGACAGCTCAGAGCCCGGACCTGCTTACGATTCTGTGTCTCCATCTCTGCCCCTCTCCCACTCATGCTCTGTCTCTCTCTCTGTCTGTCTCAAAAATCAACATCAAAAAACTTAAAAATCAATTAAAAACATAAGCATTCCTGAGGGAACAGCCAGCCTAAAACAAAAGAGCATTAAAAAAAAAAAATCTGTTTTCAGGAGTCGCCTTGGTGGCTCAGTCGGTGACGCCTCCGACTTCAGCTCAGGTCACGATCTCAGTTCGTGAGTTCGAGTCCCGTGTTGGGCTCTGAGCTGACAGTTCAGAGCCTGGAGTCTGCTTCAGATTCTGAGTCTCCCTCTCTGTGCCCCTCCCCTGTTCATGCTCTCTCTCCCTCTCTTTCAAAAATAAAGAAACATTAAACAAATTTTTTGAATTGTGTCTGCTATGGTCGGAACGATTGTGTCTACCCAAAATTCGTGTGGGAATCCTAATGCCCAAAGCACTGGGGCCTCTGAGAAGTGACGAGGTCAGGATTTTATAATACTATCCCTGAGGCCCCGCACCCCTCCTGCCCCATGAGGCCACAAGGTGGCCATCTGCTACCTGGAAGAGGGCCCTCTCCAGAACCTGACCGCGCCAGCAACCTTGACCCTAGACTTCCCGCCTTCAGAACCCTGAACAATCCATTTCGCTACTTGATGAGCCCCTCCGCCGCCCGCGGTATTGGTGAGGACAGCCTGAAAGGACAAGGAGAGCGTCACGCGTGCGTGGATTTTCACGTATTTGAGCTTCTTTCTGAAGCATGTTTCCCCCCTCGGCCAGGTCGTCCCTGTGAATGGCCCACGGGCGTGGCCATCTGGCTGCCCGGCCCCGGGAGAAAAGCCTTTTTCTCTTTGCTCCTCGGGGCTGCAGGCTGCCAACTGGGTCTGCCCGCCTGTTCCCGCCCAGGAGAGGGCACAGCCAGCGGCCAGCGCAGAGGCTGCCCTGGGAGCGCAGGGCCGTGGGCCGGGGGCTGGGGTGTGGTGCTGCCCCCCGCGGCCCGCCTGCCCGGCCCCCGACTTACTGCGGTCGTCAGAGATGACCTGCACCAGCTCGTACCCTTCCGCCTCGTCCTCGTCCAGGAAGTGCTTGTCCATGGCCTTGCGGATGACGGCTGGAGCCTTCTCCTGGCTGGTGACCTGGATCAGGGAGGGGGCGGCCATCAGGGCGAGGGGCCAGGAGGAGGCCCCACCGAGCGCAACGCCAGGGACCCTTGGAGATGCCTCCCACTGCACTCGAAGGCTCGGCTTCTGGCTGGGTGCTGGGGCCACGGGCGCCCCGCCCGTGCAACGACAAGGGGCATTTCCCCCTTGCTCAGGCCCCCCACTCCCCTACACGCCCGCCACGCCCTCCCAAGCCACTGTGGGGAGCCACCTGCTCCCGGGGACTGTTCCCCCGGATGCCGGCCCCGCAGGACAATGGGATCAGTGAAGCCAGGGAGGCGAGGGCGCCCAGTGGCAACCCCGGAGGGAGGAGAGGGGCTGGCCAGACGCCTGATGCCAGGCCTGCACTGGCTGGAGGCCGCAGGGGTGCTCAGCACAGACAGCTCCTCCTGCCTCCGGCCCAGAGGCCAGAGTGCGGGCAGGTCTCGGACATGGGGTCACACAGGGGGCGGTCTGAGGGCAGCCAGGCTAGTTCCTGGCGGGGAGAGCAGCTCGGTGCAGGGCAGGGATAGAACAGGCACCGGTTGTTACAGCAGCCTGAACGGGGCGAGCACCGTGTCACGTGTGCGTGCATTTTCACGTATTTGAGGTTCTTTCCGCAGCACACGTTTCCCGCCTCGGCCACGCCGTCCCTGCGAATGGCCCACGGGCTTGGCTATCCGGCTGCCCGGCCCCAGGGGAAAAGCCTTTTCTCTTGGCTCCTCAGTGCTGTGAGCTGCCAGCTAGGTCTCCCCAGCCGGTGCCCACCCAGGCAGGGGCACAGCCAGGGGCGGGCGCAGAGGCTGCCCCCGGGGATGCGGGTTCTGTTGGCGGGTGGGGGCCTCCGGGGAGTGCAACCGGCTCCTCCGCAGCCTCAGGTCTGGGAGAGGAGTCCCTGCCCCCACCCCAGCACACAGTGTCTGCAGGCAAATCCCCCTGGCGGGATCTCAAGCTCTAAATGACATCCAGCATCTGACACTGCGGGCCACCTTCACAGCCAACGGCCTGGTAGCCACTGTTCTCCCTGCCCGGCTGCCTCCTAACCGGCCTCTCTGCCTCTCCGGCCACCAGCCCGCCCCCACAGAGAAGCCCCGAGTCACTGCCGCCCGCCACCCGCCCCCACCAGCAGCGCCTTCTGTTTGCAGGCGGCCTCGGAGACCCAGGCCCCTGGCCTCGGGCCTTCACGCCTCCCTCCCTGGTCCCCCCTCCTCGGGTGCCATGTCTGTGAAGCCCTCCCGAGTCCTGGATCTCCACGGACGCTTCTTTCTGTTCTCTGCTGACCCTCTGTCTTTCCTGATCCCCTGGAAGGTGAGCTCCAGGACAGCGGGCACGGGACGGAGTCCAGCACGCATGTGTCGCCTGGCGGAGCGCGGGCACTAGGGACGCCCACCCGCGCGACTCACCAGGATGCTCTTGTACATATTGCCGTTGTCCGCGTCCAGGCTGATGCGGATGATGCAGCAGTCGCCCACCTGCTGGTTGTAGAGGGGCAGTGAGGAGCTGTGGCCACAGACCCCTGAGACGGAGCGTTTGTGGGTACGCGTGGCAGCCACAGGCGTCGTGGAGGCTGAGGAGGACGAGGCGCTGCTGGAGGCCGAGCTGCTGCCGGAGGTCTCCGGTGACGACTCGGAGGCCGAGTCCCTGAACTGTGGGGACGGCACGGTCAGCAGGGCGCCCGGGCCAGTGCCCAGCGGAGGGGCAGGGCGCTCCTGGGCCCCTTATGGGTGTGGGGTGGAAGCCCCCAGGGCCCGGGGCAGGGCAGTCAGGGAGAAGGGGCGAGGCGCTCACCTTCTCCTCCTGGCCATCGGGGGACTCGGGGACCGAGCTCACACTGCTCTGCTCCACGTCGGAGCTCGAGGAGCCGGCCGAGTGGACGCCGAGTGCGTCGGCGACGTCCCCGCTGCTGAGGTAGGGGCCGCACCTGAGCTGGTCACAGGACTTGGGGTGGGAGCTGCCGCCGCTGCTGAGCAGAGTGCTGGGGGCCTGGCGGCTGCATGGACGGCTCAGCTTACTTGGGGGTCTCCCATGGGATCCATCCCATCCCCCCTGCTCCCCCACCCCGACTCGACACCCCAGGCTCTGTGCCAAGGGCTCGGTCAGTCACCAGGACCGCATTTGTCCCTGCTTTGGGAGGCATCGATTTAGCATCACCCCGTTTCACAGAGGAGGAAACGGAGGCCCAGGGGGGACGACAAGTGGCCCCAGGCACACTCAGCCCGAGGCTTCCCTAAGCCTCGAGGGAGCCCCTTGCTGCCAGCCTGGGCCACTCACTCGCTCCAGCGCTTGACGATGGCCGCGTTCTTCTTGGCCTTGAGGGTGTTGCTGGCCGACGCGGAGGGGGGCTCCAGCTCACACGACAGATTGTAGCTGCAGGGCACAGAGGCCGTCGTGAGGCTCCCGGGAGGCACCCTCGGGTCTCCTGCCCCGAACCTACCTGGCGGTGGGGTCCAGACGCCCCGCCATCACCGGGCAACAGTCCGATGCTGAGGGAGATCCCACCTCGCAGCCCCACCCAGCCTCACCTCTCCGTCTCGCTGAGTCGCTCCATGGCCCGGAACCAAGCCCGGAAGTGCTCCTCGGGTGTGATGCTGTAATTGTTGCAGGCCGACTGCAGCAGCTTGATCTGGGCGATCACTTCGAATTCCTGGGGCCCAGAGGGAAGCACGGGACGGTGATGGGACGGATGGGGTGCTGGGTGTGGCCCGCGGGGGGCTGCTGGGCAGGTCACGGGCTGGGGTGCTGGGCGGGGCAGGGGCCCAGGGTCCCTGGGTCCTCCCCTCCTCTCTCCTTCCTGCCCAGGTCCTCTCTGTTCTCACAAACAGTCCCTCCCAGGAAGCTGTCCTTGCCTCTGGCCTCCTGCACCCCCCCTCCCTTGGGAGTGGTCCCCACCCCCCTCTTCTGTGGATCCAACTCTCCCCATAAATAGATTCGAAAGCAGGGCGCAGCCAAGGCCGGTCTCTGATTCCCACACCCCTGCCAACATGGACGGATGCAGCCGCTCACCTTCCTCCGCTTCTCAAAGTTGATGAGTCTCCCCTGGAAGGCAGACAGCCAGCGGCCATCAGAAAGCGGCCCCTATTGCCCATGACCTCCCCCAGCCCCACTCAGGCTGCACTACCGACAGCACACACCAGGGGGCGCGGTGAGCACACACGCCTGGGCCTGGGGTTGGGGGGGGACCTAGGATCCAGGGGGCTTGGGCAGGGGGGCGGAGCCTCAAGGAACACTTGCCCATCCCTCTGAGGACAGAAGACTGAGGCCTCAGGCAGGAAGGCCCAGCTTGGCCACCGCTTGCCTGAGCTTGGAGGCCCAGCCTCTCTCCGCCTGGGGCCGCTGCCCAAGGGAAGGGCCGCGTGACGCTGGGCCGAACGCCGGGCAGCTCAAAGTCTCCGCTCGGGGCACCCAGCTGTTTCCTCGCTGGTGAGCTGGGCAGGAGCCCTGGCACATGGGGGCGGCTGGGGCCCTCAGAAGAGGTATGCCCGGCGCTGAGAGCTCAGAGCTCAGTGAGGGGCGCTTTCTCCTAGGGCTCCCGGCCCCCGACCCCAGTCCCGCCGGTCGCAGCCCCCGGGGCTCACTCACATACAGATAGTCCTTCATGGCGGTGTCCAGCATCACCAGGTCTGTGAGGAACGTGCCCAGGTAGGGGACGGTGCCCTGGATGACACCCTGGGACGTGGGGGTAGGGCTGATGAGCCACGACCAGGGCCTCCCCACCGCCCAGCCTCGGCGACTCCCCCAGCCTCCCACTCAGAGCACCTGGGGGACCCTTAGCGGTCTCCACCCAGACCCCCTCCTCGCGTCCACAGACCTCCAACCTCCCTCTGGTCACCTTCCAGGCCCAGCTGCCTGGCAAATCGCCATGGATCTGTGGTGGCTGGACCCTCCCCGCCCCTAAAGCCCACCCTGCCCCTGGCTGCAATCAGCACCCTCGAGACCCCCGCTGGTCAGGGCACGGCCCTGCCAGGGGCCAGAGGACGTCAGGTCCGGCGGGCACGCTACCCACGGCAGCGGCCGGAGGGAAGGGCTGGGGCGACCCCTCCTCTCCCGACTCGGGGGCCGGCCCCCCGCCTCTCGCACCTCGAGCGCACTCACCGTCTCCTTTGGCCGCTTCTGGGCTCTCTTGGGGTTCATCTCCAGGGTGGCAAACTTGGAGGTGCCCTCCTGCCAGGGTTGAGGTCAGGGTCCGTGAGACCTTCCTCTCCTCCCTTTTCCCCCCCAGCTTGACCTTGGTACTCGCCCACTGGTCGGAACGCTCTGCCGCCACGTGGGGCGCTCTGGCACTCACGGGGTGTGGGCACGTGGGGCCTGCGGCCCGGCCTCCCCCCCGCCTGCTTCCTGGTCTGCAAAGTGCAGCTGAGCACGACACCCGCCTCCCGGGGGTCTCCGAGGACCCAACAGCCCTCGCCCTCTCTGAGATGGGGGCCCTGCACAAAACTCGCCCACACTCCTCTTCTCCGGGCACCTCGCTGCCTCCCCGTGACTCGTGAGATCACAGGGACCCAAGGCTCGTCCTTCTTCCACTCTCCAGCTCAGGAAACCGAGGCCCCCTAGAGGGGCACTGACTTGCCCAAGGTCCCAGAGAAACTCAGAGGGGAGTGGGCTCCTCCCTCCCGGCTGGAGACCCGCTCCCGCTAACTGGTCAGCGGCTCATTGGAGGCCCTGCGGTGACAGCCTGCAAGATGTCGGGATCCATTTGCGGCGCCTGCCCCAGGGCGCAGTGGGGAGTCCCCCGGGGCTCCCAGATCTGCTCACTTAGACCCACGGCCAGGCCACTCCCTGCAGTACCTCGTCCTGGGGCAGCCAGGGTGTGGCCACCTTGAGCCGCAGCAGGGACAGAAGGAGCCTCCCACCCCGGACCCCAGCCACCCAGCAGTCCGGAGGAACGAGACCTGCCGAGCCTGCCAGTCGCCCCCGCCCTACCTACTGGACAACCTCAGCTGCTCCCACACCATCCCACTCATGGGGCCTCCTGTCCCCCAGACTACCGCCCACCGGTCCATGCACCAAAAAGATGCCAGCCCAGACAGGACGGGGACTTTTCAAAGAGACGTGCACTGAGAACCTCCACCCTCTGCCCAGACTTTACCTTGACGAGCAGCTTCCTGTACAGCGAGTAGTTGTTCTCACTTGAGAAAATCTCCGCCAGCTTCCGAAAGGTGAGGAAGCTGTCCCTGGGGGACGGAAGGAGAGACTTGGGAATGGCAGGGACGGGGGGTGAGTGCCGATCCTTTCAGGATCGAAGGACCCAAACGCCCAGACCGGTGCTTTTCACCCAGGGTTCCACTGGGCCCCGGGTGCTCTGCGGGCCGGGGGAGGAGGGCTCCGTGTGTGTGTGTGTGTGTGTGTGTGTGTGTGTGTGTGGCTATGTTTGGATCAGTTTGGATGTCAAGGGGACCGCGTAGTGTGGCCGTCAAAAAACACAAGAAAACTTCCAATGTGGCTCCATCTAGCACCTGACAGATAGGGACACTGAGTCCCAGGGCAGCTGTGCTGGCCTAAGGCCAACGGACTTGGAGGGCGCCCCCTTGCCAGCAGGCCGGCCTTAGGATTTGCTACCTCCTGGCAGGTCCCAGGTTCACAGAGGGGACAATGCTCAGTCCCTTGGGAGGTCCCGGGTCCCTCCAGGTGGACGTTCTGCAGAGAGAGGTCTCCCCACCTGGAAACTTCTTCCCACGTCTCCTTCAGCCTGTGGATAGAGTTGCTCTGCAGGGCCGACAGGATGGCGTAGAGTGACGAGAAGTTCTTGAGAACACGGCACTCCTGGTGAGAACAGAAGGGCTGTGAGGTGTGGGTTCCGTCCCCTGAGCTCCGACCTCCCGTCCTGCATGACAGCAATTTCCGGGGAACCCCGACGGTGCCCCTCGGCCCCCGTACGTGACACTCCCAGAGAAGAGGCTCTGAGCTCGACACGAGAGAGCACGTTCAGCGGGGAGTGAATGAGCATCAAGACAGGCGTGTGTGGGAGTCAAGGCCAGTGAGCCCCTGGGAAGGGCGGGCTGGGGTCTCCGCAGCGACTTGGACCCCACACTGCCGCCCTGAGGGCAGACGAAGGCGAGAAAGGGGCTCCCCGGGGCCCCACCGAGGCATACCCTGGCCACCTCGATCCAGTGCTCCACCACCCTGGCCCTGGCCCGGGCCGTCGCAGTCCGGTCCCCCAGGCAGGTGGTGATGACGCAGTTGGCCACGCTGTTGAACTGGGTGACGGTGGCACGGACAGTGGGAGCCAGGTGTTCCTTGCCCTTCTTGTTCCGCTGCGACCAGATGGAGCCCAGGCAGTGGTAGGGCACCACCTTCTTAAACAGCTCCTGGGGGATCACGGGCAGGGTCAGCCGGCGCTGCCACCGCCCAGCTCAGCGCCTACTGTTTCCCTGGTCCTGGGCTGGGTCCCTGGTCAGGGCTGGAGCTCAGGAAGAGCTGAGGATGTGGCTCGAGCCTCGCAGACCCGGGGCAGGGGCTGTGTCTCTGGGCTCGGCTTCCTGCCTACCGCGGGCGCCCAGCACGTGAGCATGACGAGCCGGCAGGGACCAGCATTTGGCATTTTCAGCAGTGCCCCCCTTCACTAACCGCGAGCACCAGAAGGTGGCCCACAGCTGTGCATACCAGTCCGGCACCTTGGCTCCCGCCTCGTGGCTCAGCACCCCCCTCCCCGCTGGTCAAGACACTCGCTCACTGTGGGTGCTCGGCCGACGGGCTTTGTCTGCCGTCTGCCGTGAACTCTAGGACACGGTGGGCGCCTTGTAGGTGCCGAGGCTGGTGAGACCTCCCGGGCAGATGGTGGGGTGACCCTCAGAGCTGGACAAGCCACGGTGAGCCCCACCCCGCACCGACCGGGCCAGACCCCATCCCCAGCCTTCTGCTGCCCCGTCTCATTTAACCCATCATCGCAGTGCAGAGGGGTGGGGTGGGGAAGGTCCCATCTCCACATGCACAGTCGAGAGATCAAGCAGGAATGTTGGAACTGGGATCCAGACGGAGGAATGGACCAGAAGCTCGAGGAAGGTGCTCCCCTGCCCTGCCCGGCTGACAAACGTGGCTCACCGCATCCATCAGCGTGAACTGCTCTGCCACCAGGTTGGGAGGGAAGGCCAAGAGGTGAGGCTTCTCGTTCAGGCCATTTTCTGCAGCCACAGGTGAAGTCCAGGGGGGCTCGTGTACGGGAGCTGCCTCTAGCTCTAGAGTATGTGATAGAGCGGTCACTAGCTCCAGAGCCGGTGCTGAAGCCTCTAGGCTG
Source organism: Proteles cristata cristata (assembly GCA_017311185.1). Lineage (NCBI taxonomy): Eukaryota > Metazoa > Chordata > Mammalia > Carnivora > Hyaenidae > Proteles > Proteles cristata. The sequence goes on from JAESUZ010001375.1 coordinate 10,408, forward strand.
CTAGGTCCGGTGCTGGTGTTGGAGCCGGTGCTGGAGCTGGAGCTGCTGCTCTAGGTCCGGTGCTGGTGTTGGAGCCGGTGCTGGAATGGGTGCTGGAGCTGGCTCTAGCTCTGGTGCTGGAGCCGGTGCTGGAGCCGGTGCTGGAGCTGGCTCTAGCTCTGGTTCTGACTCTGGCGCTAGAGCCGGCTCTAGCTCCAGAGCGGGTGCCAGAGCTGTTGCAGGAGCCAGCTTTAGCTCTGGAGCTGGCACTAGACTTGGTGCTGGCGCCGGTTCTAGTTCTGGTGCCGGAGCTGGTGACAGAGCTACGGGAGAAGAGATGTTTCTAGGTGTCTTTTCAGAGACAGAACCCACCCCAGAGCCTCCCAGAGAAGCCGCAGCCAGGACCCCACCCCAGGGCCTCCTCCCCCCTGCAGGCTCCTGGCCCCACCCCCGCCCCTGGGGGCTCCTCCCAGGGCAGCCCAGCCCCGACCCGGCCCCTCCGGACACCCACATCCCCCAGCCCCAGCCTCCTCACCCTCGGGCTCGGCCTCCGGGAGCTCTGCGTGCTCCAGCTGGGCCAGTAGAAGGTGGGCACGGCGCTCGAGGTCGGACCCGGGCGTGTTGAGCTGCACGTAGGCCGCCAGCTGCTTGAGGCAGGGAAAGTCCGGGGGCTGACAGAAGTCCTCCGAGTACTGGTCCAGCCAGGTGCCCAGAATGGAGGAGATGGCACTGCAGGGAGGGGCAGACAGCAGTCAGAGGCCCGGCCTTGCCTTCCGCACAGCCCCCTGCGGCGCCCCTGGGGCACTCCCTCCAGAGGCCGGGCACCCCCGAGCCCACCCCACTGGCCATCCAGGCGGGAGCAGTTCCGGTGAGCAGGCGAGGGCCTGGCCGTCTCCACGGGCGGGAGCCCTCCATCGATGGTGTGAGCGCCCCTGCCTTCCTCAGGAGGCCTGACCCTCCCTCCCCTCTGTCCGTCTAGGGCCTTCTTGCTGCACCATGAACTCCAGGGGGGCGGAGGGGAGCCGCGTCTGCTCTGTCTCTGCCCTGGCCGCACACAGTAGGCGCTGCCTAAGTGCGTGAGGAGGAGGGAAGAGGCAGTGTGCTCCCGCCCAGCCTGCGTGGGCTCCCGGGGCCCCTCATCCCCAGCTCCTGCACGACGGCTGCCGCACTGCCTCCGAGGCACGTGCGGGCCTCCCCTTCCCACGGACACTGTTCTCAGGAGCTGGTGTCCAGCCTGTCCAGCCCCACGTGCGGCTGGACTCAAGGGGACTGACGTGTGAGGGGTGAGGAGGTGGCCCCCACACCTCCTTCCTGGGACCATGGGTCAGGGCAGGCAGGGCTGGGGTAGGCTGTGGGGGGAACCCACTCTCTCAGGGGCCAACCTCAGCCCCCAGCCTCCCCTCTGCTCCCCAGGGCCCAGGACCCCAGCCAACAGCTGTCTGACTCCTTCTCTCCTGCAGGAGAGGCCCCCACACCTCGGGCCTCCGGCAGGAACCGCGGTGTGTGGGAGCCGGGGCCTGCCGGGCGCCCCCGCCCCCTCCTGACCTGTCCCGCCCCTTGGAGCCAGGGGGATCCGCCCATCCGATCTCAAGTCCACTCACTTTTTGAGTTGGTCCTGGGGTCCGCCGTCCTCGTCAGAAGAAGGAAAGATGCATCCGTATCTAGAGGAGGCCGTGAGGGCATCACATCTACCGTCCCTGCTATGATGTCTAGGGTTCCTGGCTGACTTCTGGACCAGAACGGAGGCCCGGGAGGGCAGGGAGCCTTGTCTGGATTATGCTGAACGTCTAGAAGGGGCTTTAGGTCCCCTTGCCGGGCAAATGAAGCCCAACCAGCACCTTTCAGACATGCTGGGGGATTGGGGCTCCCAGGATGGGGTCCCGTGAGGAATCTAGGGTGAGAGCAGCTTTGCTCCAGGCACGGGATACCCCGGGCTGGAGGCCGAGAGGAAGGGCCGCAGCCCCCGGCACCGCCCTCCACGGGCCGGGCACAGGGCTGGGGGGACTGGCCCGACAGCGGGACACAATCCCACGTGGGGCGGTCCTCCTGGCACCCAGGGTGCCTGAGGCTCAGAGAGATGGAGAGCGGGAGGGGGCGGGGAGCCGCTGGGCCGCGCGGGGGCCGCACTCACCTTATGAACAGCAAGTCCAGCACCTGCTGGGTGGTGGTGAAGGCTCGGTATGTGCACAGGAAGACGGTGACGTAGGAGAGGTCGCTGCTCTGGAAGGCAGGCACCAGGTGCTCCACCAGCTTCTCCAGCGTGCCGGCTTTCACCGTGCGCACCTTGCAGGGCCCGTACAGGCTCAGGGCCGACTCATGTTCACACTGGGGTGGGGACACAGACGCTCAGATACTGTCCCCGGGGCTCCATGACACGCGGCGGGAGCGGGGCCCCGCCTACCCCCGGCAGACCAAGGTTCCCGGCTTCAAAAGCGGAATCGGAGGGGCCCTAGGTGGCTCAGTCGGTTAAAGAGTCCGACTCCGGCTCAGGTCACGATCTCACAGTTGGTGAGTTGGAGCCCCATGTCGGGCTCTGTGCTGACAGCTCAGAGCCTGGAGGCTGCTTCAGATTCAGGGTCTCCCTCTCTCTCTGCCCCTCCCCTGCTCACGTTCTATCTCCCTATCTCTCGAAAGTAAATTAAAAAACAGAACAGATTTTAAAGAGGAAGAAATGTGCCTTGAGCGGGGAGGAGTGAGGGCGCTCCCAGGCTGGCCCTGCCCACCCCACCCCCCGCCCTCCTGTCCACCCGAGGCCGGCTCCTGACTGTCAGGCTAGAGGCCACCACACATCGGGCCTTTGAGGGAGTGTAGCTGGTGACAGCTGAGGAGGAGGGTGGCCTGCTCCCCAGGGGGTGCAGGGCAGGGCCAGCGGAAGGTCCAGTCCAACCACAGCGTCCGACGTCTGTGGGCATTGCTGGGCGCACACTCCTCACGTTTGACTCCCCCCACCCCCCCGCCAATGCTTCACCTGACTGAAGGGTGAGAGTGAGGGAAGAACTGGGCGGGGAACACACAGGGCAGCAGCCAGGGATCGGCGGCCGGGGCACGGATTGAAACCTCAGCCTATGACCCGCCTGGCCAGGCCTGGCCGCTGCCCTGCTCTACTGTGGCCGCCGCACTCAGAGCCTCAGAGCAGAGTCCAGAGAGGGGGAGGCCTTCTGTACAGGACCCAGCCCGTCAGGGATGGTGGGGCCCAGAGCCTGCACCTTTCCACACAGGTGGGGTGGGGGAGGGTAGGTCGGGGGTCCTGCCTCGGGACCCTCAGGTCAGCTACAGGCCTGAGAAGCACCGCACCCACTGCACCCAGGAGCAGCGCAGCCCAGCCCCGGAGTCCCGGGCCCGGGAACTCCCCTGGCTCCTTGCCGGACAGCGGCCATGGCCTGGATCTCAGCGCTGAGGCCTGGTGAGGGAGAGCAGCCGCGAAAGAGGGAGCCGGAGAGGGGGAGGGGGAGCGGGGAGCTGGAGGCAGGGCAGACCTCTGGGGCAGGGGTGAGGGCTCAGCTCTGCTTCGCCTTGGGTTCCTCTGGGACGCGGATGGACAGAGAGGGAGGAACAGAAGCCACCAGAGGCCGCCCCCCCAGGCCAGGAACCGGCCCGGCCCCTGTGCGCTCGCACACGCACGCTGGACCCTCCCAGCACACAAAGCCGGAGCCGCTGCCAGCCGTAATGAAAGTCAGACGAGCACTGGGCTGGGGTCAGGCTCCCACCCCCCCCTCCCTGGGGGCCGCTCACCCCCAAAGAAGACGGAGCTGTGGGTGGATGTGGGTTGGAGGACTCGCCCACCCCACGGTCCGCCAAGCTCCGGAGGAGCCTCCCAGGCCCACGGTCCCCTCAGCCAGAGCGCCCGCCCCGTCGTCCCCCCTGGGGGCACGGAGACAGGCTTTCTCCTCAGGCAGACACACATGTAGGCCCTGTCTAGGCTCTGGGGACACACACGGGCACAGCCCCAGGCTGGCAATCTCCAGCCTTTCCAAGGTCCTGTGGCCTTAAGTGATGGAAGGGGAGCGGGCGCCAAGTGGGGGGGCTCTAACCAGGAGGGGCTCCAACTTCACTGTTAAGGCTCTGGCTTGGCCTACATGTGCCCTGAGCCCCCAGACGCAGGGACAGCCTCTGCCCAGGCCCCACACCCGGGCAGAACGGGGTGAGGGGACCCGTTCCTGGATTCTGCTGGACTCTCTACAGTCAGGTGCAGAGGCAGGCGGGAGGCGGAGACCCCACGACCCACTGGGCCCCCTGCCCAGAGCACACCAGAAACGAACCCCCCAGCCCGCACCTAGGTATCACACCCCCACTTGTGACAGGCACCTGCCCCTTCTCGGATCCCCCCTTCCACACACACGTGCACACACACGCACACACACGCGCACTAGCACTCGCAAGCTTCCACACACACACACGCACACACGGGAGGGGACCTGGGGGTGCACACGTCACATCCCAGCAGTGTCGGCTGGACTGGCCGGCTCTGGGTCTCCCTGACTTACCTTTGCGTTCCTCCGGGTTAGGGACCTGAGGCGACCTGGCCGAGAGCCTCCCCACGGTCTCCGGGGTCGGGAAGCATTGCAGCCGTCGGCTCCCCTGAGCCGGCAGCAGCGGGACACGGGAACACAGCACAGCATCCTGCTCACACGCACGCGTCTGAGCAAATGAGCCGAGGAGGGCGCTGTGTCCAGAAGGTGGCTGCCTGGTGACCCGGGTTCCGAATTCCGTCGGACTCTGTGACCAGGGAGGTGAGGTCACTGCCTGGGGACCCCTCCCAAGCTTCCTCCTCACACAGGAGCCCCTCCCGGGCTGCTGAGGGCCCCCCTCCCCCCGTGCCCTGGCCCTACAGGGTCACCAGCACAGCCACTCACACCCCCCAGGAGGTCGGGGCGCAGCCGGGGCCCCAGAGCTGAGGGCGCAGAGGTGGGCTCGGACCTGGGTGCTCCTCCTGAGCAGGCTGTGACCCAGCACGACCCCCGTGCTTCCTAGGGCCCCCAGGCTCCCGTCTGCACACTGGGGTCCTTGTGGGGATGCCATCCGGGAGACACACGTATAAGCGTGTCCCTGTTATCACACGAGGCTTGTGCACACACGTGGCCGTGGAAGCGTGAAGACGGGCTGCGCGTGGCATAGGACACACACGGCAGGCCTGCGTCTGCTCTGGGTCCAGGAGGAGCCACCCCTCCTGCCTGGCGCCCGGGCCCGGTGGGAAGGTCGAAGTGAACACATCCACACCACGTGCCCGCCTGACACACACTTCCGGGGGCTCCCGTTGCATTTGGGCTCGGGTCCCCATGCCTGGTTGGGCCCGTGTGCTGGGCCGTCCCCCCAGGGGCTCCCTCGGTCCCAACTGCTGGTCACACATCGCTGTGTCGTCGCTTCCTCCTCCCGGGTGGGTGGCACGTGGGACAGGATCTGGGGGCTGGGATGGGTGTCACTTCCCAGCGGATCCTTGCTTCCTCTCTCCTGTGTCTGTGCTCTGCATCTCTCTGTATCTCTGTCTCTGTGTCTCCGTCTGTCTGTGTGTCTCTCCCAGTCAGTGCTCTGGAGAAGCACCCTAGGAGGCCCCAGTGCGAGCACCTGCCGAGGGTCCAGGCTGAGAGAGAGTGCTGAGGCCCCCGTCCAAGCCGAGTGCTGCCACTGGCCCGCGCACGGCCGTGGTCTTGGAGGCAGACCCTGCCCCTGTCGAGCCTCAGCTGAGGCCGCGGCCCTGGCCGCCTGGGTGACGGCGAGGTCAGGGCTCCCAGCCGAGCCGAGCCTGGAGGCTGGTGCGGACGCTGTGAGGTGGTAAAGGTCTCTCCTTGCAAGGACTGCTTTCGGGTGATGTCTTTGTCACGACCCCGGAGAATTTGGGTGCAGAGTCCATGTGTGGCTGCACAGAAGGGCATCTAGGGCGCTGGAGCCCTGTCCCTCAGAGGCAGACAACCTCCAAATTCTAATAACCAAATACCTAGGAAGAGGCTGTGTCCAAAGCCGCGGCGTGGCCCCTAGCAGCTGGATAAATGAGGTTTCAGACATAGGGACCCACGGAGGGTGTGAAGGAGCTGTGGTGGCAAAAGCTTAGACGGCGGCGGAGCAGAGTGAAGGGCTCGGTGCTGCCGGGAAGCAGCCTGCTCTGGGCCGCCTCCGCGCAGGGAGGAGGTGAGGCAGCCTCGGAGGATGGGGCCAGGGAACAGTGCAGGCAGGCTTCAGAGGATACCCTGCAGGAGGGGGCCCCGCACCGCCCCTGAGAGACCCCTGAGCTGCCACAGGGGCCACGGGGGCCTCAGCCACTCGGCGGTGTGTGGTCTAGAGGGGCGTCTGCGGGATGAGGTGGCAGGATCGCAGATGAATGTGCCCCCCCATTAGATGGGACGTGGGGGGCCTGAGGCGTGGGCTGGAGACGCCCGCGGCGCCCGGCGTCTGGGCCAGAAGTGCCCTGCTCCCTGACCTGCTGTGCCTTCGGCGTGACCTCCCTGGGTCGGAGGGAGACACGGGCAGCAGAGCCAGCCGAAACCCACCCCCTGATGCTGACCCCGAAACGCAGGAGCAAAGCCCACAGGCCCCCACCACGCCACCCAGCCGCGCTAGCCTGCACCAGCTCGGCCCAGGCGGGAAAGCTCAATCGATTTCTATTGCTTCGCGGCTCAGAGATCCCGTGGTTGCTCCGTGGCCCGTGGGTGTCCCGCGGTAGGGGCTGACCGATTCAACCCTGTTCCTTTCTCCGTGGCCAAGGCTGCACGGGTGGGTCCGTGACTGAGTGAGTGTCGGTGACTGCAGATATCTGCCTCCCACCTCGCTGTGCCCTCGGAACTCCAGCTCGTTACGTGACACCCCCGTTTGGATGTCCTGCAAGTGCCCCAAAGTCACCCCCAAGCCTGTTCTCCTGGCGCCCCCCTCCTGGGACTGAACCTCCCGCTCTCGCCGCCTTTCCCCCCGCCCACCTCTAGCTCTGGGGTTGGCCCTGCCCCCACTGCCCCGTCAAACTTACTAAACGGCCACTGTCTGTCACCCCTCGCCGGAAGGTCCCTTCCTCTAGAAAGCCTTCCCTGACCCCTCCTGCCCGCCCTGGACTGAGTCAGACCCGCCGCTCTCCTGCACTTGTGTCTGAATGTACTGCTCGGAGTCTGTGAACGTGCGCGTGGGTGACCGTGTTGGCGCCTCTCCGGACCAGGCATCGCTCTCTGAAAGCACCTGGGCCCGGTGTGCTCACGGCCCTGTGCCCAGCGCTGAGCACAAGCCTGGCAGGCCGCGGGTGCAGGTAAATGGTTCGCGAGGGGTGAACGGCCTCCGGGATAGTGTGGGATGTCAGACGACACAGGGAAGGGTGGCATAGACCTGCCGCAGAAGGCACACGGCATGGGTTACGCTGGACCAGCCTGAGGTCTATTTCACGGCAGACAGGAGGTGACAGCATCCCTCCACCATGGAATCTGGAGGACACGAGCTGGTGGGCCGGCTTTGGCATCTCCCTGCCCGGTCAGCACGTGGCCTCCTATCCCCATTTCCTGGGGATCCTCAAGGATCCCTTCTGGGCTAGAGAGATGACCCTTGGGCTTCACCCCATCGATGGCCTGGGGTCACCAAACACCTCTCAACAAGCCTCTGGATGCAAACAGCTGTGATCTTGAAGAATGCCTCTGGGGTCTAGGGGGACCACAAGCCAAACCCCAAAGCAAAAAGAGACGGCTGGCTCTCAGGACAGGATGGTGTGCGCACAGGAGGCTGTGGAGAGAGGGGGCACTGAGGGGGCCCTGCCTGGTGGGAGCCAGTCTGCCCACGAGCGTTCCTCTTCTCCCCCCGTTTTCGTGTGTGCTGGTGTGGACACTGCCCAGGGCAAGGCCATGCAGCCCTGGTCCCCAGCCACGGCCACAGGGGCCAGACCAGAGGGGGTGCCTGGTGCCACAGACGCGTGGGCAGGACAAGCGTGGCGCTGATGTGGGACCGGGGACCACGGTGGTTTGCACCGCCCACGGGACTTGGAGGAGATGGATGTCACCCCGCTCGCCTCCCCCCTCCACTGTGAGTCGGCCCTAACGGGTGGGCGGGGCCAGGTGTGGTCTTGACCTGGGAGGGGGTGGGGGGCTCTTGGCCACGCGTTACCATCTTTCGGAAGAACGGTCACACCATCGGCGAGCTCCAGAATCTCACATATGTCTCGAATTTTTTCAGGCTCGGGAAGCTGGACGTGTTCTGTCTGCCTGCAGGCGGGGACAGTCACACCAGAGTCACTGGTTCTGGCCGCGCATCCGACCCCCACAGGCCCCACGCGGCCCTAGGGCTCGCAGGACAGAGGGGCGAGGGCGCAGCCAAGGGAGGCGGCTGCAGACGGGCGACCGGGAACTGTCCTTCTGTCCCCTCTGTGCCCCGAGGCCGGCGGGCGTCCCCGGCGAGGCCCTGGAGGCCGGCCACCACTCAGGCCACCGGGTTGTCCCTTCGGCTCGCACAAGCCCTGCGGCCGCAGCCCGGCGCCCTCCCGCTGCCTTCCTGGCCGCGTCCCACTCAGCTGACCGGGACCCCCTCCCGCCCTGCCCATGGGCGCCCCGCGTGCCCAGTGCCTGGAGTGGGTGTGTGCCTCGTCTCCGGGCCCCGGGCCCTTCCACACACCCCGCGCCGCCCTGCACAGAACCTCTTCCCGTCAGCCTTCCCTCCACCACCTCCACCTGCTCCCCCAGCCCCTCCCATCCTGCCCTCAGCCCCAAGGCCCCAGCCTCAGCCTCGCCTCCTCCCCTCCTCCGGGCTCCCCTCTGCACTGGGCTCCCCTACTCACCCCGAAGCAGCCCTCAGAGACCTGCCCAGGTGGTCTCCAGGCTCCGCCCACCCGCCGGCCCCCTGCCGCCAGCCTGCCCTGGAGGCCTGTGACCCACTGTGTGGCCTGCCCCTGGCCTCCCAGATTCAACACCTAGGCTGCGGTGGGTGGTGCGCAGGGTTAGGGGCTCCTCAAGGCGGCCTCAGTGCCCTTGTAAGGAGAGGAAGGGCCCAGAGCCCTCGCCCCAACACCAGACACAGACACGGGGAGACGGCGGCCGCCTGCCCACCCCGGGATCAGGTCAGCGCGCTGAGCTGTGAGAATCAGTGTCGGCTGTGGCGCCCTGTCACGGGGCTCGAGCTGCGGCAGAGGCCTCCCCTCTGAGCCCTTGGCCCCTGCGTCTCCTCCTACCTGCCCCCTGCACACCCCCTCCCAGAGTCACTCACTGAAGAGCACCAGGATCCTGGAGGTCCGGGCGGCCCGGCCCAGGCGCAGGTAGACCACGCCGTAGCTGTAGTCGGTGGACAGCACGTGGAAGCCCTCCACCCCCTTCACTGGATGGGAACAGAAGCATAGCAGGGGTGTGGGGGAGGGGTCAAGGGCCCCCCTGCCCCGGGGACCACGGCCTGTCTGACCTCCCTGTGTGCCAGGGGTCCCCCCAGCCCACGTGTGTTCCCTGGGATAGAGGGGCGGCTGGGGCAGCGCGAGCAGGGGCGTCCTGTCCTGTCTCAGTGGTGAAGGGGGGCGGGGGCGTGGGGAGGGCACTCGGATCTCTCCAGGCCTCGGGCTGCCATACGCTCGTGTGTTCCTGAACATCGCCTACTTCCCGTCTTTCCGCAGAATTATCGTGTGTGACTGGCACCCCTGTGACCTAGGGGGACATGGTGGGGAGCCTGTTTCTGGAACTGGCCAGTTTGGACCAGGGCTGGTTCCACAGCTTAAGTTAAACTCTTCGAACACCCAGTGCCTGCTGAGCGACCCCGTGTACTGTGGGGGCTTCTCCCAAAATGAGGCTTTTGCATTTCAGGTGCAGGAAGTGATGGGTTCCGGGGCTGCAGGGGCTGTGGGCACTCCCAGTGATCCGGGACTGTCCTTGGCCACACACATGGACAGGAAGATTCCCTGTGCTCCCGTGGCCAGGGCTCCGCGAGAGCTATGCTGGTACCCCCGCCCGATCCACTCACCGGCTGAAGGCCAGGACCACCTTCAGCTGGCCCACTTTGCGAACCTTCACTGTGGATGCCCCCAGCTTCCTCCAGCGTCTGCTGGGCAAGACCCCCTGGCCATCGGAGGCGACAGCCAGAATGTACCAGAACCCTGAAAACTGTGCAGAGATGTTGGGAAAGCGCTCCTTCCTCGCCTCCCAGCCGGGCCCTCGGGAACCCACCAGACAATGACGCCTCCCAGAAGCCTAGCCCCCCGCCCAGCAGCCACAGGCCTGCTCGGCCCCTGCTTAGGGGCCCTGCCGCCCATCTGGGCCACGGCGGGCAGACGCCAGGCCAGCAGGGGGCCCGGGGGCTGGGCCGTGGGCACTATGTGCTGTAACTTCCTTCCCACGCAGGGTGCCCGTGATCTGTGACCTCCTGCCGCAAACCCACAGCCCCAGCCCGCGCAGCCTGTGCCCACAGCCACTCCCACCAGAGCCTTCCGCCTGCCAGCGATCTCATTGTTCCAGAACACGCCCTGCTCATGGCACCCCTGCCCACCTAGCATCTCTGGACGTGCCTGCCCGGGGCCATGAGCCCCCACACCCCCCGTGGCCACCAGCTCCTCTGGGAGAGGTCGGCTGGGCCGTCCCGCAGGGCTGTCAGCGGCCTGTGCCAGAGACTCCTGCCAGCCTCAGGGCACCACCCAGCGGCCCGGGACGCCCCCTTGAAGCTTCTCAGGGAGCGACCTTCCAGCCGCCCACGTGCAGACCACCCCTGGTCCCCGCGGCCCGGGTGCCCGGCTTGGGGACAACGGGCCTGTGGCTGACCTTGTTCCAGTTGAGGCTGGGGGCCTCCCTGGGCAGCTGTCCCTGTGGCCACGACCCCGGGGCCAGCAGAAGCGCCAGGACCAGCGTGGACACCAGCCGCCATGGCCCCATTTTCAGCCTCCTTGCTTGACCGCAAGGGCACGGAGTTTAAAGCTCCCCACCCACCCGACCCCGCCGTGGCAGTGCAGCCAACCCGAGCCCTGAGCCAGCCCGGGGTGGGCCCGTAGGGAGGCGGGGGGCTTCGGGCCACGGAGGGCCGGCCCGGGAGCTCTGCCTGGGGGTGCTGCCTGCCGGGGGGTGCTGCCTTCCGGGGGGGCCCTGAAGACGGAGACATCATGTTCCCAAGGTCACTCCCCCGGGCCGCTGCAGCCGCCTCCCCTCTCGGTGGGTACCCTAGGCCTCCCACACGAGCCCCCCCACCCCCGGAAGAGAGACAACGGCCAGCTGGGGTCACTGTGAGGCGCTTCATAGGGACATGTGCGTGTGAGGAGACCGGACCCCAGGGCTGCCCCTGTGTCCCTTGCAGGGGCTGCTGGCGGGGGCGGCTGGTGTGTGTGCACAGGCACGTGGTGGGTGTGCACGTGCGTGTGTGTGAAAGCCCGGCTGTACGGGCCTGGGCCCCCCGAACCGCCGTGCACCCGCCCCCACCGTGAGAGATGGGCAGCCCCCGCCAGCTTCTGCCAGCACCTCAGGCAGGGCCCCGCCAGGCCGCGGGAGGGCCCTGGGGCTCAGGCCTCTGCAATCCCGGGCCCCCGCCCTTGCCCCGGAGCCCTGGCCTGCACCCTGGTGGGCGCGTGTCCGCCTCTCAGTCCAGCCCCCGGCGCAGACGCTGCAGGGCCAGCGCTAACTCAGATGGACGACCCTCCCGCGGACCCCGGGGCTGTGGGGTCCCCTCGGTCAGGCCCTGCTCCCTCCAGACCAGCCCCCACCCCTGAGCCAAGACCCGGGTGCACTGGCCGCCCCCTCCCAGAGGGACTCTGCTGAGGCCCACAAGGGCGGGCCGGCCCTCTGGCCCCCGAGCTGGCTCTGTGCCGTGTGGTTCGGCCCTCGGTGGGCCCGCCCAGCCTACCCTCTCCCGGCACAGCCCGAGCCCCTCTGGGACAGCACCCCATGGGGCGCTCTGTCGGCCCCGGGCATAGAGCCCTGCCCAGGACACCAGTGAGGCGTCTGTAGTGGTTTGTGGAATCATTTTATTTGGAAATGCAGGGAGCATCCCCAGGAGCGCCTGCCCAGCACCCAGCACCCAGCACCCAGCACCCAGCACCCAGCACCCAGCACCCAGGCGGCTGAGCAGGTAGCCCACGCCCGGCCGGCCTCGTCCGGACACGGTGGGCACTGTCCCGCTAGAGGCCGAAGCATTCCCTGGAAACCAAAAAGAGTGCTGGGGGACATCAGGCTCACCCCGAGGGGCGCCTGCGCCCCCCCGGGGCCCCGGCCCGTCACGGCGGCCGAGCGCGGGGGTGACGGTCGGGAAGCCAGCTTGCCTGGAAGGCCTTGTGCGCGCAGGTGACTGGAGGGAGAAGAGGAGCCGTGAGGCGGGGCCGGCCTCCCCCGAGACAGGGGCCTCCCCCGCGGGCCTGACTTCAGGCAGGGAGCACGTGGCCCCTTGAAGAGCCATCCCCCCCAGTCCTGCCTGACTCACCGGGGCCAGGAGGGTCCCCGCGCCCAGCAGAAGGGAGCCAGGGGCCCGGGGGCGGGAGAGCGGCCCGGGGACACTCACGGTCGCGCTGCAGCCTGGCCTGCTGCTGGGACAGGAAGCCCAGGCCCTGGCTCCACCTGCTGAAGAGGCGCGTGGCCTCTGGCCTGGCCATCTGTGTCCGGCCTGTGGGGCGGGAGGGACCTCACCCCTGCACCCCCACGCCCCAGTGTGCAGGGATGAGGCTCCGGGCAGTGAGGGCGGCAGCGAGGAGCCGGGTCTCTGGGGCACGGGCCCCTCTCCACCCCGGACCGTGGGGGAATGCGCTTCCCGCACTGCCGGCTCATGGGGTGGCCCGTGGTCTCCGCCACTTACTGTATAGTTCCACGGTGCTGAAGGCCTCGTCCTTGAACTCCAGCCGGGTGAAGACGATGGCGTAGTCCCTGAAGTCGGTGCCCAGCACCCGGTAGTCCAGCACGCCCAGGGCTGGGAGACAGGAGTGGCCCCGCAGCGAGCTCAGGGTCCCCGAGCTCCGCCCCTTGGTCCCCAGTCGTGGACAGACGGCCGGTGAGTGCCTGTCCCAGCTCGTCCGGGGTCAGGCTCCCCCCATCCTGTCCCCATGGGGGCAGAGAGCCAGCCCCCCTGCATACCACAGAGGGAGTCTTGGGGTGACGCGCCCACTCCCCTTCCCGCAGTGCTGGCCAGGCGGCAGGGGTGCGGGCCCCTCCCCACGCGGCCCAGCACCCCGCGCGTGACCGCACAGGCCGTCACCGTACAGGGCTTCTCAAACGCCCATGCGGAGCTCTCTCTCGGCAGCTCCACCGTGTTCACGTCACACCTCTCCAGCCTGGAAAAGAGCCCGTCCGCCCCCGGCTCAGGGTCCAGGCTCAGGGCCGGAGACGAGGACCCTGCCGCCTGGACCCGGCCAGCTGCCGGCATGCCCCAGGGCTCCCGGCTTCCTCCGATGGTCCCTGTGCCCCGGAAAGCTCGCTCTCCAGCCATCGCATCCGGCCCCGGGAATGAGGGGCCTGAGAGCAAAGTGCAGATCGGCCTCCTCCTGCCTCCCGGGGACGATGGGGCGTGAAGGGCACAAAGCGAGCCTCAGGCAGACACCACGCCCTCTGCAATTTGGGGTGAAGAGACTCGGCATCACAAGGGACCAATCAGTCCATAAAAGGGAACAAACATGACAGAAATGCAGTTGGTCTTGGGGCGCCGGGGGGCTCAGTCGCTTAAGCCTCTGATTTCGGATCAGTTCATGATCTCATAGTCTGTGGGTTCGAGCCCCGTGTCAGGCTCTGTGCTGACAGCTCAGAGCCTGGAGCTGCTTCAGATTCTGTGTCTCCCTTTCCTTCTGCCCCTCCCCTGCTTGCACTGTCTCTCTCTCAAAATAAAATAAAGACGTAAAAAATTTTTTTTAATTTAAAAAATAAAACAAAAAGCAAAAATCAACATCCCTTCTCAATGTTATAAGAAACATTACAAACTGGGAAATAGATTTGCAACTAATTTTTATCCCAGACGAGAAGCTAATATCCCAAAGACTTACAGGTTCTTACAACCCAGTAAAAACACACTTAACAGAAAAATATGCCAAAGATAAGAAGAGGCAGGGGCGCCTGGCTCGCTCAGACAGTTAAGCGTCTGACTCTTGATCTCAGGGTCGTGAGGTCGAGCCCCGTGTTGGGGAAGAAGCACAGAAGGCACGTGGCCATCTACCCGGGCGCCCCTAGCCGCTGCCCTTGGAGGAGGCACATAAAGCTGACACGGGGCCATCTGCTGCCCACCTGGTGCCCATCAGATGGCAAAGAGCAAAGAGTAAGGGAATGCTCAGGGCGGGCGCGGGCTCAGGGGAGTGGCCGCATGTGACACGGAGCCACGCTGACTCCGAGGGATTCACTCTTCAGGGAGACCCCTGCGCCCACTGCCCAGAGTGTGTTTCCATTTGCAGAAGATGGGAGAGCCCTGTGTGTCCACCGGCAGAAAGCCTGGAGGGGTGCTACAGAGCAGTGTGTGTGGCCCCCACTCCCCCAGGGCCTCCTGGGAGTGTCCGCTCCTGCAGAGCGTGTCCCCTGTGACGGGCTGACCTCACTCGGCACGGGGTCCTCCAGGGTCACGCACACGGTAGCAGGATCTGAAGGAAGACTCGCACACCCACGGGCACGGCAGCCTTATGTACAAAACCAAGAGGAGGAAGCCCCCGTGCGGTCCGTCCACACCACGCAACATTAGCCTTAAACAGGAGGGAAATCGTGACACCTGCTACCACGTGGATGACCCGGAGGACCCCGTGCTGAGTGAGGTCAGCCCGTCACAGGGGGACAGTAGGACTGGACACTCCCAGGAGGCCCTGGAAGAGTCGGAGCCACAGACTCAGAGAGTGGGAGGCTGGGGGAGGGGGAGGGGAGAGGAGGGGCCGTGTGTAAAGGGACGCAGTGCAGTCTGGGAAGACGGACACGTTCTGGGGACGGACGAGGTGATGGCTGCACGACAGGGTGAATGAGCCTGACGCCCCTGAACTGTGCCTTTCAAAGTGGTTAAGATGGCAAACTCTGTGCTGTATTTATCTTGTCACAATTTTTAAACATTTACTGAAGACAAAAGAGAATACAATAGGAAATGTTTTAAAAGAGAGCAGAGCCGCCGTGGACTGATCCAGAACGATTCCCGGTGTGCGTGGCTCCGTGACACGTGTGAGCTGGCGCGTGGCTGCCGTGTCTGAGGAGCCATCACAAGTCACAAACACAGTCACCTGCGGGGCAGGGACGGGCCGGCTGGGGCAGGTGGGAAGGACCCCTCCCATACCTTTGGGGACTCTGATTTCTGAGCTAGGCGAATGCACTTGCTACCCAGAGGCCAGCAAATGGAACTCAATGAAATTAAATTGAACGTAAGAGACCCTCTCGCCTCTTCTTCAAGCCCTGACCTGGATGTGAGTCCTGGGGGGTGGGGGGGCCTCGGCACGATCGTCTTTCCAGATCAGGGTCTGGCCGAGGCTCCCGGACAGAGATGCACCAGGACATGCTGCTGACCAGTCACACCAGAGCGAGGACACCGAAAATGGCATCTGAGCCCCGTGGCAATTCCCGTGGCCCTTCCGTCGTTGTCGGGGGCTTTTCACAGAGCCTGAAGCTCTCCGGATGCCTCATTTCTGTATTTGCGTGTTTGATGCACCAACCTCAGCGGGACTCACCCAGCCACGTGGCTTCGGGGCCCACATGTGGCACACGTGACCACTGTCGTACCCCAGCCGGGCCCAGGGCCCCGCAGCTCCCGAAGGCAGATGCGGGTGTGGGGGGAAGGTTCCCAGTGGCTCCGAGCCCACTCTAAGCGGCAGCTGGAGGGGGGTTTGCCCCAGAAGGCCCCCCCATCTGCCACGAACCACCGAGCGGCTCGCCGCGCCTGCTCTCGGGGACGCAGGGCGCACAGCTCGCTCACCTGTGCCGGGAGGTCAGCATTTTGAGATTGTTTTCTGGAGTGAGGGTCACCACGACGCCCTCGATGCTCTTTGTGGCCTTCTCCATCGCAAAGTCCTTCTCGCCGGAGGCCACGGCAAGGATGTACCAGGACCCCAGAAGCTGGTGGGGGAGGAGCAGGTGAGGGGGGCCAGGTCCTTTAGGCTTCCCCGCACCCCCGGGTGTGTTTCATCAAGCTCGGGCGTATCTCGGCTTCTCTTTCTTCAAGCCCTTTTCTGCCCCCTTTTCACTCCCTTCTTTTGCTGGGACTGGTTCACGCGTCCGACCTCAGCCACCACCGGTCATTGTCTGCTCCTCGGCGTGGACAGTCTGTGCCGGTGCGTCCCGTCCCTGGGCACCCACAAGCCCAGCTCCCCGAAAAAGACACTCAGGGTAGTGGCTTTGGTGTGGGGTTTATTCAGAGCAGGTACCAGCAGCCCCCTGGGGCCAGGGCCGGGCCAGGTGGGCGAGGAATCTTCTAGACCAGCTCCTGAGACATTGAAGGGCAGGGCGTTGGTGCCGCGGGAGGGTCCGTGGGGTGGGGGGGCGCTGAGTCCTAGCTGCAGGACCGCGAGTAGCCTCCCTGCACCCATCCCGGCCCCCAGCTCTCTCCTCGCCCCCTCTCAGAGGTGGGGCCCCCCATGGGGGCGGAGCCGGGGCACAGAAGCAGCAGTAGGCTGACGCCCCCAGCCCTGCCCTCATCTCAGTGCAAAGCTTCAGGACCCTGTGGGGTCCCTCCTTCGTGGGAGACAATCTCCGTGAGACACGGGCCCCGTAGTCTGTGGACGCCAGCGGCACCTCCTGGCTCCCGGGGAGGAAGCGAACACAGAGCGCCCAGTCTTGGGTGGGGCCACGCCCAACCCCACTGGCTCCCACAGGCACCCCCGCCTCGCACGCGCACAGGCGCACACACAGCCAGGGGGTTGAACTGGGCCTCCCAGGTTCCCTGAAGGGGCCTCCCTGAGGGTGGGGGACGGGGATCTGCTGACCAGGACAAAAAGATGCCTGGCCAGACGTGTTCTCAGCATTGCAGGGAGGAGGCTGCAAGGCTCGCTCAGAGACCCTGGGCAGAGCAGGGAGGCTGCAGCTGGCGGGGGAGGGGGAGGGGGCCGGCCAGGCTCTGAGCCGCGGCCCGAGGGCTCTGGCCAGGGTGGATGGAGCCCCCTGAGGCCGGGTCCCCGCCTGAGCACGCGGGGTCGCCTCCCCCCAGGACCTCTCCTTGGTGGCCCAGGCCGAGCAGGGGTTGTGCAGTGGCAGGAAGCGGCCCCCTCGCCCAGGTCTGGTCCCAGCGGGAGGGCTGGTCCTGCCCGGCAGCGGCAGCCTCGTGGCCTGGGGCTGAGCAGTCTGTGGGCGAGCAGACTCAGGTGCCCCAGGGCGGCACTCCTTACCGGCCTTCTTAGGGACCCTGAACTTCCCGGGACATCTCCCTTCACGGCCTGGCTCTTCTCCCTGCGCAGCAGTCCTCACTAGGAAGAGCAGAGGCCCTCAGTCCCGGCTGCCCCAGCCCCTGCCAGGCCTGTCCCTCCGGACAGGGGCGGCCCCCGGCCGGTGGGACATGCCACGGGTGGCCAGGAAGGGCACACCCCCCCCCCCGAGCGGGCCACTGCTGCAGCAGAAACATGTCCCCCAGGAGTCGCCGACGGGCTCAGGGACGTCACCCCGCCTCACACAGCCAAGTGACAAGGGCTGGGCCCTGTGCCTGGGGGCCTGTCTGCCGCCTGACCAGGCTCGGAGTGGACCTGGTGAGGCCCCGGCAGATCCGCTCCTAAGGTCACAGGCCGCCCCGCCAACAGCCCTGTGAGACAGCAAGGGGCCCCGGTCCTCCGGCTCCGAGGGCCCCTCGTCTGGAAAGGGGAGCCTCCTTCCGCCCAGAATGTGTCTTCCTCCCGGCAGGGTGGCCCTGTGGGTCGTGGGCAGGGGCTCTTGCCCTTCCTTCTAGGGCGCCACTCACTCTTCAAGGGGCGGCGGTCAGGGCCAGCCTGCTGTCCACCTCCCACACTGCGGCCCCCCCTGCGCCACCTTCCGGGACGCGCCCTGGGGCTCCGTCTCAGTAGCAAAGGCAACCTCGTGCCAGAGGCCTGAAAACTAGGGTCACGGGGAGGCGGAGGGCACCGCCCTGAGCATGCCACCTTCCCACCCAGCGGGACAGCAGTCTGGACAATTCCAGGGCCTCCAGACAGAGTGGGTCCAGAAGGGTCTCTCCGGCGTGTTCACGGTGGGCCCATCCCCGATGGCGGGTGCCCCGAGCTTCACCACCTTGGCAAAGTCGAAGTCCTTCAGCGGCGGGTCCCGTGTGCCCGCCATCAGCACCAGGAGCGGCCCCAGCAGGGCTTTGAGCATGTGCCCTTCATGTCTGAGCCCCTGGGCAGCAGGGCCCGGCTTCCCAAACCACAGGCGCCCGGCCTTGGTGCCCAGCCGGGGACTTATGTGCTTCCCCGAGAGCACGGGGGAGGGGCGGCCGCCGACCCCTTTGTGCCCGGGCAGCCTGTGGCAGAGCCGCCACCCATGGCCAGGCCAGGGGGACCCCACATGTGCCCTGTATCAATCACTGTCCTTTCGCAGGCTCTGCAGTCATACCTGCTGGGCCCCGGGCCCCGGGAGAAAGCCACCCTGCACCTCAGACCCTATGTCCCCGTGGCCGGAGGAAGAAACAGGGCAGGAGGGGACGCTCTGACCCCGGCACATTTCTGCCCCCAAAAGGCACCTTGGGAATGTGTGCTGGTGTGAGGACCGCAGGCAGGAGCTGGTCAGGACCGGACAGCTGCCCAGAACACCCTGGGCCCCCCCTTACACAGCCCCCGGCCCACCTCAGGGCTCCAGACATGCCCAGGATGTGGGCCGTGCGCCCCAGGGCCTCTGGCCAGCAAGGCGTGACGGAGGGCACAGATGCCCACGTAGCGCTGACGGCTCAGCCCAGGGCTGCCAGCAGCGAGGACTGGGACGCACCGACCCCTCGGGCCCTGACGGCCGCCTACGGACCCTTTTGAAGAAGCCCCGGTGGTCAGCCAACGGCCAGTCAGCAGCGTCCTGCCAACCCAGGCAGAAGTGAAAGGTGACCCCACTTCCTGACATTCTCTCTTCGCCCAAAATATTGTTCCCCGGGGTGGAGACCCGTCTGCATCACACGCGTGCAGAGCTGAGAGCAGAGGGCGCAAGGCCCCTGCCCAGGTTCACCCAGCAGGTGGGCGTCAGCTGCCCTTGACCTCTGCTCCCACGCCCGACAGAGTCACTTTGAGACAGGGAGAGGTGGGGGCCAAGTCGGGAGACGGTGGGCGGGGGGGCCGGGGCCAGGGCCAGGGGGGTGGGGACATAGACACGGTGGAGACGGAAGGGGGTGCTGCCAACGGACTTGAAAGTTAGTCTTGGGGCCATAGCTCCCCGGGGAGCTGAGGGGTGGGACCCGGGAGAGGCAGCAGCCAGGATGACTCAGCAGTTCACACTGTTGGCTCATGACGGAGGACCCAGGGCCACGGCCTGACCTCGGACGTGGGCACCGGCTGGCCGGGCAGGGGGGTCAGCAGCGGTCGGGGCACATCCTGTCTTGGTGGTGCTGTGCCGGGCCCCCCCCACCTCCCCGGCCTCTAAACGCGGCCCTGTGTTTGCCCTGCAGCTGGGACCCCCGGGACGGCTCTGATCTTCTCTCAGAACCTGTGGTTTTAAGTGAAGTCTGACAGGACAACGTGTCCTCTGTGCCCCCCCACTGCTGCCACCGCGGCGCCCGGACCGGGGGGTTCTGTCTTGTGCCTCAGGTAGAAGCTGGGATTCCCTGCACCCAGGACCGCCCGGCTCACAGCCGCCCCCGCCCCCCCAACCCCCCAGAGAAAGACCCTGTGGACTATTTCCCCAGCGTGGAGACCAGCTTCCCAGGACACGGCGGTGCCCCCACGGCCACCCGAGCGCCTGGGGAGCCCGAGAAACACACTCGGGGCAGTGGGTTTGGCGTGGGGTTTATTCAGAGCAAGTGCCAGCAGCCCCCTGGGGTCGGGCCAGGCCAGGTGGGCGGGAGCTTCGAGTGTCTGGCCTGGGGACAGGGAATCTTCTAGATCAGCTCCTGAGACACAGAAGAGCAAAGCCTCAGGGTAGTGGCGGGGCCATGGGGGGGAGCCCGAGTCTTTGCTGCATGACTGTGAGCAAACAGCCTCCCTGGGCCTCGGTTTCTCTGTCTGCAAAGCGGGGTGACAGTGCCCACCTCTCGGGGCCCGGGGGATGGGCCAGCACAGTGTGGGACACGAGGAACCAGTGATGGAGCCCACGAGCCTGTGGCCCCAGCCAGGTGGGACGTGCAGGCCCAGCCTCCCCCCTTCCCTCTCCCAGCCCTGATCTCAGACCCCAGCCTCCAGGGTCCCCATCTGGCAGCCTGGGTCCAGAGGGCCTCGGGCCCCCATCAGGCCGGGAGACTCAGCCTGGGGGTCACGGCACAGCGGGGGCGCTCACCTCCTGCAGGAGCTTGGCACACCTCCCTGCAGGACAGGGGAGTGTGAGGCGCTGGGGCACTGGCCCCTGACCCTACCCTCGGGGCCCCCAGCCCACGGCCCCCTGGGAAGGCCCGGTGCTCACCGTGCTGGGCCACCAAGTACAGCCCTGTGTCCGCCGTCAACTCCGGAACCTCCAGAAGCCGGGTCCGTACTCGTCCTCAAGGCTCCGAGCTGTGGAGAGCGCAGGGGGCTGGGCCGGGCGGATGCGGAAGCGCCCCCTCCCCCCCTTCCCTGCGGGCTGCACTTACTAAAGGACTTGAGCACGTGGAAGTCCCGGCCCTGCCAGTGCAGGGAGACCCTCAGAATGGCGTCCTGCTCGTAGTCCGTGTCTATCACGTGGATCTCCCTGTGGCCTGGGCAGCGGCGGGGGAGCCCGGTGCACGTGTGCAGATGGGTGCCCCTCCGGATGGCCGACTCAGAGGCCGGGTCTGCGGGACCTGCCTCCCTCCTCTCCCCGCCCAGCGCCCGGACCCTCCCGTGATACAGGCAGGGGGCCGCCGGGAGGTCCCTTGAATGATGACGCAGTTTGTGCTAAGAGAATGGGAGAGCCCGGGGCGTGAGGAGGAGCGCAGGGAACAGCATGAGGAACAGCACAGGAAGTGGCGAGGCCAAGTGTGGCTGGAATGCAGGGCCAGGGGCTTGTAACTGCGGCAGCAGGGCAGTGGGTCTCACCAGGAAAAACAAATCTCCCCGAAACATCTATTTCTGAGCCCACTATGTTTTCTGTCTCGCGACTTCCTGAGCTGAAAGGGAGCAAAAGGCTCATCACAGAAAGGCCAGCCTGCGTTCCAAGGGGGGGTGGGGGGCGTGTCTTCAGAAACCGATGCCGCAGAGTATCTGTCCCCAGGAGGCCCGGGCGGGCTGAGGGTGGTGGCTGTGCCCGCCTCTGCCCCATGGGCTCTGTGACCACCAGGAGCCCCAGCACGGATCTCGGTCCTCTTGGTCTATGGGTCTTTACCAATACTCTGCGCGTATCTTCAGGAGCAGCCGTGGGTCGAGGAGCAGGTCGACGCGGGGCGGCTGTGGGAGCCTGGGGGGTGGGTGCTGGGGACGCCGGTCAGGGTCCTGTGTTTTGGATGCAGCAGGCTCTAGTCCACCAAAGTCCCGCAGCTCCCGCTGGTGCGGTCTGGGCCCCTCACCTGTTGAACGCAGCCTTCACGGTCAGCTCATCCCCACTCAAGGTCAGGATCAAGGCCTCCATCCTCTTTGGGGACTTCAGTGCCAGGTTTTGCCTGGAGGCCACGCTGACTTCCCACCAAAATCCTACGAACTAGAGAGAGAAGCCGGAGCCCCCTCCAAGGGAGCACGCGCCCCCAGGACCACCTGCGCAGGGGCCGCTGGGCTCTGAAGGTCAGCAAGCCTTTGTGGCAAAGCAGCAGCCGTCACCCTCCTGAGCGTCCCTGCGGCCGGCCAGGACACCAGGGGCGGCGGTGTCCAGAGCCCGAAAGAGAGGAGGTGGCAGCCAGCAGCCCCGTCCCCCGCGGGAGGCGCACAGCTACGCCCAGCCGCGCCCGGGGCTCGGGGAGGGGGCTCCTGCCTTCAGAAACCCACCCGGAGCCCAGAACTTCCATCGGAAGCTCGGAAACTGATCATTTTGGAGGAGAAAAGAGCTCACGTCCCCAGCACCCGTCAGCTCTGCCCCTTCTGTGTTCCTGGCTGAGCAGCCAACACAGGCGTGGCCAGGAAGCATCTAGATGGGACCCAAAGGCCCCACACTGGGAAAGCCTCCAGGTGTGCGGCAGGCGTCGAGGAGCGGGGGAGGGTCCCTGGGGTCCCTGATGTAGCTCCTGTGGCATCGGCTAGGGGTTGGAGGGACAGGGGTGGGGCGAGAGGAGCTGACACTAGCCCCCCCGTCCCCCACCCCGAGCACATAAGACAGGAAAGCCACCTTCTGCATGTCCAGCTCCTGCACCGCCGTCCCCGCCTGCACCAGGACAGCGCCCAGGATGACACTCAGCAGCCCCGCCTCCATTGCCACGCACGGTGCCTCTGCCCCCGTGTACACGGCTTTGTATCAGGAGAGTGTGGCGCCAGCTCCCGAGAGTGACGACATACACCTGGGGCCGGGCTGTCCGGGCCCAGTGACACCCACAGCCGCGGGGGTGGGGCCAGCCTGCGTTGGGGCAGCAGCACCACCACGTTCCCGCCTGGGAGACGGCCGACACGTCTGTGGGGCTGCCTGGGGTCCCCAAGAAGAGGAGGCACCCAGCCCCAGCCCCGGAGTGGCCGACAGGTGGACATGCTGAGCCCAGGCCCCTCGGACTCAGAGCACCTTTCTCGTTCTGGCTCTTTCCGATCAGCCTTGAGACATGAGGAACACTCTGGGCTGGTCTCTCTGGTCAGGGAGGCCCAGAACTGGGGGTCCTGTGTCCAAGTGGGGAGACAAATGAGAGGGGTCCCCTTTCCCTGTGGAGGTCTCCACAGAGGAGGCACAGAGACCCGGTGAGGGGGAGGGCCCATGGGAGACGCAAGCAGGCGCCGTGGCTTGGGCACCCCTGCAGACACCTTCTTCCGCCCTGTGTCCTCGGCCACCATGACAGGGACCAGGCCGGGCCCCCCCCTCACTGGACTCACTCCCGCCTCAGTGCACAGCCCGGAAGGCGGCCCAAGCGGGGACCTGTCATGCTGACACAGCCCAGGACGCGCGAGGGGGGGGTGGGACCCAGCACCCCTCCTCCCCATCTGTGGACAGCAGCCCCGGCCCCGCCAGCTGTGTGACTCAGGGCAGGCTGCGCTGCCTCAGTTTCCTCATCTGTACTGACGACAAAGCAGAGGGACAGGGCCAGGTGGCCAGGAAGGCTCGAAGCTGCATCCCGGTTCCCGGTTCTTGACCGGTAGGAAGGGTCCTTCCCAGTTTGGGGACAGGAAAGCCCACCCTGGAGTGGCCCCGGGCTCGGTCAGCTGAAGGGGAGGCCCCGCCCACAAGGGGGACCGACCACCTTGGATTCTGGACGTCACCTTCCCACAAAGGCTGTCAGCTCAGGGTCAGGCAGGTGTGGAAAGGTCAAGCGAGGACAGGGCAGCCAGAGCTGGCCACACACCTGAGATGGGGGGGCATCCACACAGCAGGGGCGGCGGGGGCCCCAGGGGGCTGAGGAGGCTGATCGGAGCCCCAGGCTGGTCCCAGCTCAGACTAACAAGGGAGGGCCCCCCAGGACATGCTTGGCCAGGAAGGGGAGGGGGGAGACAGGAAGCGTGGGGACACTGTCTGGATGACCAGGACCAGGGCCACGACGGATGTCCCTCATCTGGTCTGGCTGATCGCCTCCAGCTACGGCCCATGAGCGATGAAGCGGGACCTCCACTCCCTTCCTGCCCCCACCCCAGGCCCTGAAGCGCGTTCACTGGCTCTAACGTGGACGTGGCGAGCTCCTAGCAGCGGGGACGGCAGCGGCCACAGTCCCCAGGGAGGGCTCAGCTGCCCCCTCCCTCTCATAGAGGCTTGACATGGAGCCCAGGCCCTGGAGCCTGACCCTGGGCCCGAACCTCAGCCTGGCCCCTTGCCAGGCAAGTCACCAGCTCTCTGTGCCTCAGTTTCCCAAACAAAGAGCGAAACAAGCTCACTGTGGAGCATCTGGGCCGGGCAAGCAGTGAGGCATCTGAGGGCAGCAGCCATGACCTAGATGCGTCTCCAGTCTTTACTGAGGTTTATACGACACGCCCAAGGTCAAGGTCACCCCGGCGGCAGGAGGGTGCTGCCACTCCTCAGTTTCCCCAAGAGTTCTGGGTCAAGACGGGGCTCACTGTGCCCTTCCCAAGGGCCTCTGCAAAGAGGTGGGGAGCCTCTAGACTGCAGAATACGTTTATTGAGGGGAAGAAGGGGGCCCAGGGAGGGCCTGGGGGTCAGGGGGACAGTGGGTCCGGACACCTCGGGATGACGGGGTCGGCTGCTCCAGCTCACCCTGCAGGGACAGGAAAGGCATGGTCACTGCGTGCACCCACTCAGGCCCCTCGCGCTGCCCTGCACACGGCAGGCTGGCCCCCGTCGCACGTCGCCTGCGTGGCCAGAACAAGCCAATCCCACCGTTGCTGCCGCAGAGCTCCCAGCCGGAGCCGGGTCTGTACTGAGGCCTGGGGCCCGCCACGCTCCAGCCTTGACTGGAGGGCCTTGGACACAGTGCCTGTGGGGTTTGACTTGGGGGCAATAGGGAGCCATGGGAGAATGTAGGCAGAAACGCAATGAGGTCCCCTTCCATCTGAGAGATGTAACCAGCAGCTCAGCTGGAGGGCACCCAGCCTGAGGTCACCCATGCTCTTGGGGACCAGACAGTGGCAGGGGTGTAAGGAGTGAGGTCCACACGTGCACAGTAGGAGGCGGGTGACCGGCAGGCAGAGGGCCTGCCCCATCCCCTGGCACCTGGGAAGGGCCTCGCCGGGTCTCCCGAGGAGTCAGGGAGCCTCTTTGTCCCCAGAGGAGCACGCGTCTGTGGGAAGGAAGACAGTGGTGAGAGGCTGGCTTGGGTCTCACAGCCCCTCACCCTGGGGAGGCCCCCATCCTCTCCAGCGTGTGGTGGGGAAGGGGGGGTGCGGGCTGGAGACTGGCATGGCCTCAGCCTGTTACCTGACTTGGGCAGCATGACCACCATGT
This sequence comes from Proteles cristata cristata, assembly GCA_017311185.1. Classification (NCBI taxonomy): domain Eukaryota; kingdom Metazoa; phylum Chordata; class Mammalia; order Carnivora; family Hyaenidae; genus Proteles; species Proteles cristata. Next base: position 35,226 of record JAESUZ010001375.1, read on the forward strand.
CGTCGGAGAGCCCCACGGTGGGGTAGAAGTCCCGGAAGGCCTTCACAGCCTGGGGACTTGGCTCCTGGGTCCGGCCTGGGGCAAAGCAGGTCCCCTCTGAGCTCTGCGGCTCGCAGAGGCGAGGGCAGGGGAGACGGGAGGCTCTTCCTCGAGAGTCGACAGCAGACCCACCACCCACGATCGGGCAGGTTGTGCACTGCACAAAAGTGCCTGCCTGGCTGAAGGCCCAGTGGGGACTGGAAGCCACCCAGAGGGGGTGTCCATTCCTCATCCATACAAGAGCGTCTGGGAGATTGGGATGGTCCGGCTGTTCCCCAGGGCCACGTCCCCCTGGGCCCAATGCCCCTCGCGCTCCCAAAACCAACCTCTAGCCCTTGCCCCAACCTCTGCACCTTGGGGAGCCCTTGGCCTGCGCTGCCAAGGCCCCCAGAAATTAAGGCAAAACAGGCTCTCAGCCCCTGCTCAGCTCTCAGGCAGTGGGGCCTGCCCACAGGGGGCCAGAGAGGTGCTCGAGCTTCCTCGGGGGTGCCTGGGCCTCAGAGTCCCCTCGGGCCAACCTCCGCCCATCTGATGAGCTGTGGGGGCCCCCCACCCCTGCCTGGTCCTTCTTGGCTTGGACTCAAGGGTGACGGATGGGGGGAGGCAGGTCCTGCAGGGGCGGGGCTGGGGAGGGCCAGGCGGGCGGTGTCTGGGGCCCTCACAGAAGAGCTGCACCATGGTGCTGAGCGCCCCCCGCAGCTCCTTGTAGATATAGACCACGGCGAAGGAGCTGTAGTCTGTGTCCACGATGCGCACGTCCAGGTAGCCCAGCGCTGCGGGGGACGCAAGGCAACCATCGCAAGTAGGAGCGCCGGCCCTGGCGCCACCCCACACCCGCACCGGCCTCGGCTTCCGGCCCAAGGGAGGGGTGGAGGGTGGGGTCAGGAGATGAGGGGTGGCCCGTGTCACCCCATGGAGAAGCCACGTCGGGGATCCCTGAAGGTGGGCGGGGCAGGACCTACCTGGGACTCGGAAGTGCCCCTCGGAGCCCACCCTCAGGTACTCCGCGTCCGCCTGGTTACAGCCGTCAGCCCTGGGGGTGCACGGCGCTCACTCTCAGCCACCGGCCCGGCCTGCCCCCACCCCTAGCCCTCCGCACTCACCGAGGGAACTCCATGTGGACGCTGAGGTGGCCGCCCGCCTCGGCCTTGATGAGCCTGGTGGACATCAGCAGATGGTCCTTCTTGCCCAGGAAGACCTTGCAGTCGGAGACCGTGGAGGCCACGTACCAGAGGCCTGAGAACTGGGAGGAAGCTCAGTGGCCAGAGGCCAAGCAGGCTTGTGGGGAGCCGAGCGCCCCTCTCTTGGTCGGAGCTCCCGTTCTGCCACCTCCCCGGGCAGGTCACACCACCTCACTTCCCCCGACCGTGAAATGGCTCAGCAATTATCCCCAGGGGTCGTCTCAGCATTGAATGGAGAGAGGATCCACAGGGTCGCAGGCCCAAGGCACAGAGCAAGTGGCCGTGGACGGCAGCAGTGGCCGTGACCCGTGGGGAGCGCTTCCGTGGGCTCGGCCCCCACCCCACCTGCGGCAGAGTGCGGGGGCCTCTGTTACCTTTTTGGCATCAAAATGTGGCTGCACGAGGACCTCAGCCCAAGCCACGGACACCCAGAGCAGCCCCAGGACGTGGCCCAGGATGACCCGCTTCATTGCCATGCCTGCCTTCCGGCTCCTGGCGCCCGAGTCCCAGCCCCGGACGCCCGGCTTTATAGCCCGGCCCCTCCCCCAGCTGACCTCAGAAGGCACTTGGCTCTGGACACCCCAGTCCCCTTTGTCCATTGTCTGGCACAGTCACTCAAGAGCCCCCAGCGGCCCCAGGGGTCATTTCTGGGAGGGCTCCAGAGAGGCCAGCTCGCCCCTCTTCCGACCCCGAGGGAGCATCTGTGCCCCAGGCCTGCCAGGCAGTCACGGAGGATGAAGCGGGACCTCATCCTGGCCTCCATCCACCTCCAGCCTGGCTGGGGCTGGGGGCCCAGGGCCCCTGGGGGTGCTGCAGCCAGCGGGCCACCACTCAGGCTTGGGCCCCCAGCCCTCAGTCCCTCCTCCCCACAGGCCAGGCCTCAGGGCTCCATCTAGAGCAGAGCCTGCCCCGGGCCAGCTGCGACAGAGGGGACGTCAGAGGCCGGGGTGCCCCTCGCTCTAGACCCCACCGCCCCCACCCAGCCACCAAGTGGGCCTCCAGCCGCCCGACCGGGTGGATTATGGTATCACAATCACCTTATCAAGGGTTGCGTAAGCGTGTGGGCGTGCGCATCGCCAAGGAGGCGCCGGGGCCGGTGGGGGCTACGGTGGCAAGACACCCCCCCCCTCGCTGACCTGCCTGCGCACACAAAGCATCCAGATGCGCTGTCTGAGGCCACCCTGTGTCTTGGCGGCACAGCGCCCCGAGGAGGCGGAAGGGGTCCCGGGGAGGCCCAGCCCTGCTGAGTGCTCTGGGGCGGAAGGGCACACTGACCGAGAGAAAGGCCTGGTCCCCCTGCGGGGAGGGGAGGGGGGCGGAGGGCTTCCACGCCTGGCCAGGCCCGAAGTCATTGGGTAGAAGGCAGGGAAAGCCTTCCCATGAAAATATTTTCAAAACACACATCTGATAAAGGGCTTAAATCCTAAATCTATAAAGAACTCTCCAGACGGATGCAAAGATAAGAAAAGCAAACAGCCCAAGTTAGGAAAGTAAAGAAAAACAAGCAAAAGATTTGAAAACTCGCTTCACCAAAGAAGACATCAGATGGCAAGGAAACCGGTGAAAACAGGTGCACCAGCCCGGGGGGGGGGAGGGCGAGGGGGGGCCCGGACTCGCCACGCGGGCCGTCGGGGACGTAGCAGGGCGGCCTTGAAATACACCCTCCTGCAGCTGCTGGGCGGGAAGAGGCGACACTCTGGAAAGTGCGGTGGCGGACCTCACACAGGGAGACGCCCATCCCAGGCAGCGCGACGACGCGCACCTTGGCACTGACGCGGGGGAAATGAGCCCGCACGTGGGTGTTTGCAGGGCTCTGTCACAATCACTAAAAAGTGGAGAAAACCACATGTCTTCAGTGGGTAAGTGGACGGGTGGGGTCCCTCCGTGCGGGGAGGGAATGAAAAGTCCACAACGTCTGCTCAGGTGAGGAGCTTGGATAAACCCCAAAGGCTTTTGCTGTGAGAGAAGCCTTTCCAGAAAGGCTGCAGACCTTCTAGATCAGGCCCGTCCTAGAGACAGAGGGCTGCTCTGGTGGCAGGAACTTGCGGGGCCGGAGTGGCAGAAGGCAGGGGGGCTCGGGGACGCGTTTGGAGCCTGGAGCCTCGTGGTCAGGTGCCCGCAATTTGTCAAAACCCGCAGCTCTGTCACCGGAAGGTGAGTCCACCGTGTGTAAATCATACCTTGTTGTTCAACATGCACGTGCATAAGCTACAGATAAAGTCCTTGTCCAAACACACGTGCGGATGGGGGCGCAGGAGGGCCGGAGCGTCAGGGCCCCCAGCCCCAGGCCCCCACCCCCAAGGAAAGAGTGGCAGCAGGAGAGACGTGGACCCCAGCCACAGGACTGCAGGGCCAGGGTGGTGCTCCAGGCCTTCCCCCCGCCCTGAGGGGCGCCCCAACCCACGGCAGACGCCCCCACCACCAGCATGTCCCCGACCGGGGGCTCCAGTGCGGCTCGGCCCCCCGTTGGCCTCCCCACTGCTCGTCCCCCAAGTCGCGCTTCCCACGCAGCAGTGGGCGCGAGCCCCGAGGAGCACAGATGTGACGCGTCCCCGTGCACGGTCCTCCTGAGTCATCGGGGCGCCCGGGATGAAACCCAGCTCCCGGCCCCCGGCCCAGTGGCCCCTCCAGCGCCTGCGGGAGCCTCCCGCCCCCTGGGCAGCTTCCGGCCTCTGCCTCCTCCAAGCAGCCCTCCTCACACCCGGCTGCACCCCAGCCTCGGTCTGTTTCCTCCAGGCTTTGAGCTTCATGTTTTCCTCTGTGTTGACACACTCTCCGGCTCCACGTCCCATAAGCTCCGTGACAACAGGTGCTCGTGGTGGCCTGATGGCTTCTGAGTCCCCAGCTCCCGGCCCAGAACGTTCTTGGCTCACAGCCGTAAATAAACGAGGGAGGAAAGCCACGCTGGCCTGCAGGTCCGTGGCACACGGGGGCCTCCGGAGCATTCCTCAGCATTCGCGGCCGGGACCCGGGCTGTGTGGTGGCCGCAGCAGGTGCTCGCGGCTGGAGCCTCGTCCCCGAGTCCACACCAGGCCACCCCCGGCTTGCGCGCCTGGCCCCTGGAGGGCAGTGCTCCGAGGGCACGCACAGAGGGCTCTGAGTGCGGGCAGCCGGGCGGGAGGGGGGTCCCTGCGGGGTAGACCCTGAGCTGAGGATGGGCTCTGGGGGATCGGGGGGCGCCCGGCCCATGGGGGAGCCTCTAGTATAGGGTTGGAAAGCCGCTTTCAGCAGCGGGCGGGCTCCGCTGCAGGGTCGCCACGCTGCAGACCCGTTGCCAGTGAACGACGACAGGGCGCGGTGCATCCACACCTGGGGCGGCGCCCGGCACAGGGAGGAACCAGCACTGCCCGGCGCCGCCGTGTCACCCAAGAGCCTCGAAGGCATGGTGCCGAGGGAGACAGACCCGAGCGGAAAGGCCACATTCTTTCAGAAAAGGCAGAGCCACAGACAGGAAGGACATCGGTGGACTCAGGGGGCTGGGGGATCTGAGAGGATGGTTCCGGGGGCAGGGGCTCCTCCAGCCGGGTTGTTGCTCCTGTGACCACACAGGCTCTGTGGCTGAGCTGTGGGTCCGTGAAGTAAACCCCAGTCAAGTGCTTAGAAGTGACACCTGCCGCCTTGAATACATGCTCTCATGTTCCGTGTCCTGATAGGAAACCTTGCGTTGCATGAGTAGGGGAGGGGCAGAGAGGGAGGGAGACACAGAATCCGAAGCAGCTCCAGGCTCTGAGCTGTCAACAGAGAGCCTGATGTGGGGCTCGAACTCGTGAACAAGTGATCATGACCTGAGCCTAAATTGGGTGCTTAACCGACTGAGCCCCATAGGTGCCCCAAGTACCAAGCTCCTCACTGAGGGGCTCCTGGGCCCGGTTCCAGGCCCCTTATCCCTGCTCGGGCTCCAGCCCCTGAAGATTTATGGTCCCTGGGGCAGCTGGATTTCTTGGGGCTGCAGGGAGGTCCGGCTGCAGACGGGGACTCAGGTGGGGAGCATGCAGGCCCTGGTGGGGGTGTGGATGGGACCGGGGCCTGTCCCGGGGTCACCACTCATATGTGACGAGGGCTGAAGTAGCCGAGTGCCCAGGGGGAGCCTCGGTCAAGTAGCCCCCTAACACCTGGTCGTCCTGGTGCGGGTCCCCCTCCTCCCTGGGCCCCTTCTGACCCTCTGACTCCCCCCAGGGCTGCAGCCAGGCTCATGCTCAGGGTACCAGTAGATGGGGAGCGATTGGATATGGGCACCTCAGCTGAGAGCCCGCGTCATCTGCAGGTGCTGTGTGCAGGTCCCCTGTGCACCCCTGGCCACGACACAGACCTGGCTGGCCCCGGGGAGGGAGGCCTGTGCACCCGGTGCGCCTCCCCTCCACCCAGCCCTGGAGGAGAGCCTGGGCCACGGCCACGCTGATGCGCTTCCTCGTCCTCCCTCAGGGACAGTGGCAGGGGTGGGTGATACAGGAAGAAACTGATGGTGGGGGGGTGTGGCCATGAGCAGGGACAGCAGGACTTCCAGCAACATCCCAGGATCCCCTGATGCTCCCCCAGATGCAGGTGGAATCTGGCCGCCTGTGGGGGCATCACCGGGACAGCAGTGCTGTAGCTGGGGTCCTCATTCATGCCCCCTCCTCTGGCCCAGCAAAGGCTTCTCTGCATGGCGGTTATCCCCCAAACATGAAGTCTGAGCCAAGACCACCCTCACAAGCCCTCGCTCCCGACACTTTCCACCCACCTCAAGGTACAAGAAACGGCTGCAAGAGGAGAAAGGTTTGCCACATGAGCACCTGTCCATGGGCCTTTGCAAAACCAGAAAACTTTCTAGCACCGGACAGAGAAGCCCCAGCCCAAGAATCCACCCCACGACATCTTCCTCGCCTACACCCCGTATGCGTGAATATCAGATAAATTTCTCTTCTTCCCTTCCTTGTCTTCTAATCGTGTAACAGTATCTAGGAGAATTGATAAGAGTTAACGTCACAACGTAGGACGTAAGTTCCAGGGTATCAAAGCAAAGAGTGGGCATCACGTAAGAAGGTCGCACCCTCCCTGGGCAGAGGATTTGTATGGTTTGAGCCGTACACAGACAGCTGTGCCATGTTAGGAGGGAGAATGATGTGTTTACTGTCTTTATCTGGAAATTAAACTGCAGAACCCCGACTAACACAGAGCTACCGTATCTTCCCATTCCCACTTTAAAGAGGCTGTGGTTTACGGGCCTTAGGGACCGAGTGCCAGGTCGTGTGCAGGCAAAGTGTGTCCGCAGACCAGACCTCGTGCTGTGCACTGGGCCCTGCGGGCAATTCCAAGGAATGCAGAGAAATGTCTGGCCGAGGCTTTCCTGGCTCACGACACACAGATGACCCTCCAAGCCCTCTTACCTGTAGCAGGCCAGCTTGTGGACGCAGAGCTGCCACGCGTGATACCGGCGAGAAACACCATCGGCACCCAAACTCCTGGAATAGAAAAGCAGACACGTGAGGTCTCAGAAAATACACCCAAAACAGTATTTCCAGAGCATGGGCCCCACAACAGGAAGTTGGTGCAGGAGGTGCTCTCTGCCCTCTAACATGTGTCCCAGGTAAGCAGGGGATTTTGCGTACTGGTCATTAGCCATTAGGACACATGCCCGATATGCTCTGTGTCCTGTGCAGTCTCTCCTTTCATGCTACATATTGTCACTCTACAGTCAGCACAGAGAAGAGGAAATTACGTCATGCGCATGCCAGAGCGAGCTGCCCCCTTCACGATTGTCATTACTGTCTCAATTTCTAATTTTCACTTCTGGGGGCTTCCTCTACACTGGTCCACACCCAGGTACACAGCAGCTCGAAGAAGGATAACTGGGTATTTCGACGCCCCAAAAGTCCTGTGCCCAGCGTGGCAGAGCGGAGCTGTGGGGGTGCGCGCGCTCCGGGCAGAGTCCAGGGAGGCCCCTAAGTGGGGCAGAGACCCCAGACTGGATTGTTGCCTCCCCTCCCCTGCTCTGCGCAGGGGCGCCCCCGGCCCCTCCCTCAGAGGCGCCCCGCCCCGCCTCAGCGACCCCACCCCCACCTCCGCCTGCAGGACCCACCTACTCTCTAGAGCACAGCCTCCCGCCCCCTCCCTCGCCTCCAGCAAGCCCCCAGCCAGGCAGAGAGCCCACCCTGCCCCAGGCTGAGGCAGCCATGTGGTTCCACCTCAGCCCCTCAGGGACGGCTGGGAAACCAGCCAGGGAAAGCAGGGATGCCCCGGGGCGGCCATTGGAAACCCCGGTGCGCTCACTCCTGCCCCGGCTGTCACCAGCGGGGTGAAATGTTGGGACACAAGATGGGGCCAGTTTCAGGTGGAATAGAAAGTGTAGACACCATGGGCAGGGCTGAGACCCAACAAAGAGCAGATTCCCAGGGGAGACGAATGTCCCCAGAGTCCCTGCACCGGCCAGGCGGCCCTGCTGCCCCAGAGCCTGCATGTCAGCACCGGGGTCCCACGGGTGCCGCAGGCTCGTAGATGAGTCTGTGTCCTGGGGGCGTCAGGCCCGACCCTCTGTTCTCTCCTCCGGGGAATCTGTTTCTGCTCCCTCAAGGTCCTTCTGAGCAGAGGGCAGCCTGGGGGCTGGCGGGACCGAGGACCTGGGATGAGAGCATGGCCGAGCAGTGGACCCCGGTGTGGGGACCCAGGTCAAGACCCTCCTTGTTGGAGCCTCGGGTCCTCATTAGGAAGTGGTTCCAGAGGCAGAGCCTGGGCTGGGGTGAGGAGGCCCCAGGAATGAACTGGGCACCAGCACGGGGGAGGTTAAACGGGGGACAGGGGGCCCCTGAGGTCCTCGCATGCCCCTGGAGCCCGCGGGTCCCGCTCCTGTGCCCCTCTAGGGCCAGGGAGGGCTGCGGCCTTGACCACTTCCAGACACAGGTGTGTGTTTTGTTTTCTGGTTTTCCTGCCTGGAGCCGTCATGCCAGTGCCGACCACCAGGGGGCAGGCGTGTCCACTGTGCTCCGTGAAGCCTCTGGAGCAGGGAGGGCACCCTCAGGGGTCATGCTGGGGGTCCCCTGCCTCCCACCCACCTGTACCTCTTATCAGTTGTGTGCATGTGCACAGTGTGAGCTTCTCAGAGGTAGGTAGGGGCTCCGAGAGCCTCTCTGGACTCATTCAGCTCCTGTGCCCCTCACCCTGAGCGGGGACTGTGTTGGGTCTTGGGGGTCGAAGTCAAAGACCCCACGAGGTCCCGCCCACAGGAGGTCATTGCCCAGAGGGGGAGATGGACTGAAGCGCAAGAGCGAACCCGTGTGAAAGGAAAGAGCAAGCGCAGTGGGGAAACGAGGGCGGTGACGGAGGGCAGACAGGAGCCCGCGGGTGGGGTCCTACCGGCCTCCAGGGTGGCCCTGACGCTGGGACACAGAAGGAAAGAGGAGTCCGTCCTGCACGTTTATAATCGGTGCTGCGGGGACGAGTAGAGCTGCGGGCAGGGTGCTGAGTGCGCTCACAAACTCACCAACAAAGGAACAGGGCGAAAGCGCTTTCTCGCCTGCGGGGTGGGGCAGAAGCTGCATTTCTGAAATGGGCTGGAAAGCCACTGCTGTCCCGGTGATGCCCCCTTAGGAGGCCCGAGTCCACCTGTCCCTGGGGAGTGCCAGCGACCCGCCGCTCGGCCTCAGGGCTCTGCCCTGCCCTACAGGCTGCTGCCTCTCTGGAAGGCTCTGGTGGGTGGTCGCGTCCCTACAGAGGCTCCTGGAGAGGCCGGCCCAGGGTGGGGTGTCCTGCCTCCTGTCACTCCGAGGACGTGCACCCACTCCTGCCATCGCTCTGTTTGCTTCTGCAGAGTCAGGTGCAGGAGACGGAGTCGGTGCGGCTCCAGAGCCCGACCTGGCAGCCCCGGGGCTCCGGAGACTCTGTAGGCAGGAGCGACTCCTGCGGGGGCCACGCTGCCCACAGGTGACCCGGCACCTGTGCAGGGACCAGGGGCGCCCGAGGGGGGGACAACCCAGTCCTGCGGCTTCCCCTGCGGCTACGCCTCCCCCTGTGGCTGCTCGTCCACCCGCAGCTGCTCCTCCTCCCGTGGCTGCTCCTCCACCAGCAGCCACTACTCCACCCGCGGCCGCTCCTCCACCAACGGCTGCTCGTCCATCCGTGGCTGCTCCTCATACCGAGGCAGCTCCTCCACCCACGGCTGCTCCTTCAGCGGTGGCTGCTCGTCCACCCGCGGCTGCTCGTCCACCCGCGGCTGCTACTCCTCCCGCGGCCCCTTCTCCACCCGCGGCTGTTCCTTCACCGGAAGCTGCTCCTCCACCTGCTGGTGCTCCTCCTGCCGTGGCTGCTCCTCCAACCGCCGCTGCTCCTCCAGCAGCGGCTGCTCCTCATACCGGGACTGCTCCTCCACCTGCGGCTGATCCTCCACCCGCAGCTGCTCCTCCATCCGCGGCTGCTCCTCCACCTCGGCTGATCGTCCACCGGCGGCTGCTGCTCCACCCTTGGCCACTGCTCCACTGGTGGCTGCTCCTCGCGATTGACCCTCCACCCGTGGATGCTTGTCAACCCGCGGCTGCTCCTGCACGCATGGCTGCTTCTCCACGCGTGGCTGTTCCTACACCAGCGGCGGCTCCTCCACCCACGGATACTCCTCCACCCTCGGCTGCTCCTCTGCCCGTGGCTGCTTGTCCTCCATCCACAGCTGCTACTCCACCCTCGGGTGCTCGTCTACCCGCGGCTGCTGCTCCTCCCGCGGCTGCTCGTCCCCCCGCGCCTGCTCGTCCACCCGCCACTACTCCTCCACCGTCGGCTCCATCACTCGCGGCTTCTCGTCCACCCGCGGCTGCTCCTCCCCCTTCCCCTCCCTCCCTCCCCTGTGAATCCCCCCTCCTCCTGCCCCGCGCACACAGTGACATGCCCCTGCAGGGCTCAGGGTGACCCTGGGGACCAGGGGGCTCCCAGCACACCTGTCCCTCCAGCCAGCCTTAACCTAGGGTGGGAGCATGACCTGCCCACCAGGCATCTGACCCCTCATCAGCCTGCCCCTGCTCATGTGGACCCTCCACCATGACCCCCCCCACACGTGCACACAGACACACACACACGCATAGACACACACGGGAGGGGACGTGGGACCACACAGGTGAGATCAGAGCATGTCGGGCGGGACTGGCTGGCTCTGGGTCTCCCTATGTTACCTGTAGGTCTCTCCTAGTTAGCGACCTGAGGCATCATGTGTAAGACCTGCTCCAGGGTCTCCAATATCGGGAAAACTCTCCCTGAGGCTTTCCTGAGACCACGTCCCCGGGACGCCGGGACACAGCATGAGAACAGGCTTCTTATCGAGGGTCTCCAACCAAGGTAGCTGAGTAGGGGGCTTATTCTCAAAAGTGGTTGACCGTTATCCAGGTTCCAAATTATATTACGGTCTCTGAACAGGGAAGCGAGGTCACTGCGGGGTCCCCTCACACAAGAGCTCCCCCTCCCAGGCTGCGGAGGCTCGTCCTCCACCCGACGCCCTGCCCACGCGGTGGCACCGACAGAGCCCCTTCCCCAGCCCCCGGGAGGCCTGGGTGCCGCCAGGACCGCAGCTTCGAGGGCGCAGAGCTGCGTTGAGACCTGGGTTTTCCTCCCGAGCAGGGCTGTGACCCCGCACAAACCCCGTGCCTCGCAGGGCCAGTGCTTGAGTTCTCAAAGGAGCCAACCACACAGGCCTAAGGGACTGGCTGTGGCCTCTCTTGTGGTCAGTGACTGAGTTGGGCTGGGAGCCTTGGCAATGCCAGTGGCCAGAGAGACCAGGGCATTGGGGCACCTGGGAGGCTCCGTCGGTTAAGAGTCCAACTTCCGCTCAGGCCATGATCTCCTCGTCCGTGGGTTCGAACCCTGCGTCGGGCTCTGTGCCGACAGCTCCTGGTCCATACTTCTGATTCCCTGTCTCCCTCTGTACCCTCCCCCACTCACTCTCTCCTCTCTCTCTCTCTCTCCCTCTCTCTCTTTCTCAAAAACAAGTCTTTTCCCCACTCCATTGTACTTCGAGGTGGAGGGCCATCGAGGATCACTCCACTCTCCTCCGGGAGAAGATTGGGATGTTTCCACTAGCGACTAAATCAGGCTGTAATGACAGCGTGTGCAGAGGTCACGGATGGAGGTATTTCTGCTGAATAAATTCCCCGACAAGGAATCTGAGTCACAACCCCATGTGTAGTTTTGACAAGTCTGCCCAAAGTACTGCCGGGGTCAGAGGAGCCTGCCCAGAGGAGCCGAGAATGTCCTTCTTGCTCCCTAGATGTCGAAGGCAGACACCGTCCGGGGGCAGGACCTGGCCCGGGGTGTGTTCCTTCCAAACCCCTGCCTTGAGTGGGCTTTGCTGTGTCTAAAAAGCCCCCTCGACCCCCTGTGCCCCTGAGGACTGAGGGGCTGTCACTGGCCCTGGCTCCGGATCGCATGCGGAGATGAGCCTATCTTTAGGAGGACGGACGGGTCTGCATCAGGACTAGGGAGGGGACAGGACTCTCTCCCTCCCCACAGGCAGCAGGCTCAGGCCCCTGCGAGACCTCTCCATTCAAGGAGTCACGTGTGCCTGCTCAGCCCAGCAGGTGCAAGATCCAAGCCTCAACCCTCAGCTTCTATAGAAGCGGAATTTCCATACAATCTTCCCGTGGAGAATGAGGGTCTCCTCCAGGAGGACGGCCCCGCCCGGCAGGGAAGGAGTCACGGGGAACAGCTGTCTGGGCTGGGGGAATGCGCCTCCCAATTATCCTGGGCTGTGGGGAGGAAGGGGGCTTCCCAGAGAAAGTCTCCATTGCTCTCCTCCCGCCCAGGGAGGGGCTGGCCCCGAACACCCCTGCACGCTGGGTGTCCCCACCCCAGCGTCCCACTGCTGAGGGTGAGGCCCCAGTGAGCTGTGTGAGGAATCCAGGGTGATGCTGCTCCTGGACCCCATGCCAGGCGCCAGGGGCTGGATGGAAGGGCTGCACTGATTTGGGGAGAGGTGCCCTCACCACCCTCCCTGTCTCCCCTTGCCCACAGCGCTCTGCAAACTGGGCTCCGTGTGGGCACTCAGTCACCAGCATCCGCCTTATGTCTGCCATGGGAGCAATCATTCCTCTCCAGCCATGTCACAGGGTGGGAGGGTGAGGCCCAGAGGGGAAGCCTGTGGCTCCGGGCACAGGGCTGGTCAGCAGAGATGGATACCAGTCCCCAAGCCCCCACCAGCCCAGCCAGAGACTCCCCAGGTCGGGAATGAGCCTTCGACGGCTGCCTGGTCACTCACGCTTCCCTGAGCTTGACGAAGGCCAGTGCTTCGTGGCCAAGGGGTGTTGCTGGCCCACCAGGAGGGAGTCCACGGGTAGGCCGGGCTGGAGTACAGGACACGGGGACATACTCTGGTGTCTGTCCCGCACCCTTCCCAGCACATGGGCTCAGTGGCCCTGGGGTCAGCACACAACAGGGTGTGGGCTGAGCAGGAGGCCATGACCTCAGAGAAGCCCATCTGCCGTCTCCTGGCTCCTGCGCCGTCTCACCTCTCCTCACTGAGGGGCTCCTGGGCCGGGTTCCAGGCCCCTTGTCGCTGCTCAGCCTCCAGCCCCTGAAGATCTATAGCCCTGGGGCAGCTGAATTTCTTGGGGCTGCAGGGAGGTCCGGCTACAGACGGGACTCAGGTGGGGAGGATGCAGGCCCTGGTGGGGGTGTGGATGGGGCCGGGGCCCTGACCCGGGGTCACCGCTCATATGTGACAAGGGCTGAAATCGCCGAGTGCCCAGGGGGAGCCTCGATCAAGCAGCCCCCTAACACCTGGTCGTCCCGGTGCGGGGCCCCCTCCTCCCTGGGCCCCTTCTGACCCTCTGACTCCCCCCAGGGCTGCAGCCAGGCTCAGGCTGCACCGCTGTCCAGGGTCCTGCCGGGAATGCCTGGAAGGCAGAATGAGGAAGGGAGAAGGGAAGGGGTGGGTGGAACTTGTCCCTGTGCTCCCGCCCATGGCCCCACCACTACCCTGAGGCTTTGCTCTTCTGTGTCTCAGGAGCTGATCTAGAAGATTCCCTGTCCCCAGGTCAGACACTCCAAGTCCCCGCCCACCTGGCCTGGCCCGACTGGGTGGGAAGGTGGCATGCCCAGGGCGGCGCCCTCCGCCTCCCCGTGACCCTAGTTTTCAGGCCTCTGGCACGAGGTTGCCTTTGCTGCTGAGACAGAGCCCCAGGGCTCGTACCGGAAGGTGGCGCAGGGGGGGCCGCAGTGTGGGAGCTGGACGGCAGTCTGGCCCTGACCGCTGCCCCTGAGAGTGAGTGGCGCCCTAGAAAGAAGGGCAAGGGCCCCTGCCCACGAACAACGGGGCCACCCTGCCGGGAGGAAGACACATTCTGGTCGGAAGGAAGCTCCCCTTTCCAGACGAGGGGCCCTCGGAGCCGGAGGACCGGGGCCCCTTGCTGTCTCCCAGGGCTGTTGGCGGGGCGGCCTGTGACCTTAGGAGCGGATCTGCCGGGGCCTCACCAGGTCCCCTCCAAGCCTGGTCAGGCGGCAGACAGGCCCCCAGGCACAGGGCCCAGCCCTTGTCACTAGGCTGTGTGAGGCACGGTGACGTCCCTGAGCCCGTCGGCGACTCCTGGGGGACATGTTTCTGCTGCAGCAGTGGCCCGCTCGGGGGGGGGTGTGTGCCCTTCCTGGCCACCCGTGGCATGTCCCACCGGCCGGGGGCCGCCCCTGTCCGGAGGGACAGGCCTGGCAGGGGCTGGGGCAGCCGGGACTGAGGGCCTCTGCTCTTCCTAGTGAGGACTGCTGCGCAGGGAGAAGAGCCAGGCCGTGAAGGGAGATGTCCCGGGAAGTTCAGGGTCCCTAAGAAGGCCGGTAAGGAGTGCCGCCCTGGGGCACCTGAGTCTGCTCGCCCACAGACTGCTCAGCCCCAGGCCACGAGGCTGCCGCTGCCGGGCAGGACCAGCCCTCCCGCTGGGACCAGACCTGGGCGAGGGGGCCACTTCCTGCCACTGCACAACCCCTGCTCGGCCTGGGCCACCAAGTGGAGGTCCTGGGGGGAGGCGACCCCGCGTGCTCAGGCGGGGACCCGGCCTCAGGGGGCTCCATCCACCCTGGCCAGAGCCCTCGGGCCGCGGCTCAGAGCCTGGCCGGCCCCCTCCCCCTCCCCCGCCAGCTGCAGCCTCCCCGCTCTGCCCAGGGTCTCTGAGCGAGCCTTGCAGCCTCCTCCCTGCAATGCTGAGAACACGTCTGGCCAGGCATCTTTTTGTCCTGGTCAGCAGATCCCCGTCCCCCACCCTCAGGGAGGCCCCTTCAGGGAACCTGGGAGGCCCAGTTCAACCCCCTGGGTGTGTGTGTGCAAGCGCGCGTGCGAGGCGGGGGTGCCTGTGGGAGCCAGTGGGGTTGGGCGCGGCCCCACCCAAGCCTGGGCGCTCTGTGTTCGCTTCCTCCCCGGGAGCCAGGAGGTGCCGCTGGCGTCCACAGACTACGGGGCCCGTGTCTCACGGAGATCGTCTCCCACGAAGGAGGGACCCCACAGGGTCCTGAAGCTTTGCACTGAGACGAGGGCGGGGCTGGGGGCGGCGGCCTACTGCTGCTTCTGTGCCCCGGCCCCGCCCCCATGGGGGGCCCCACCTCTGAGAGGGGGCGAGGAGAGAGCTGGGGGCCGGGATGGGTGCAGGGAGGCTACTCGCGGTCCTGCAGCTAGGACTCAGCGCCCCCCCACCCCACGGACCCTCCCGCGGCACCAACGCCCTGCCCTTCAATGTCTCAGGAGCTGGTCTAGAAGATTCCTCGCCCACCTGGCCCGGCCCTGGCCCCAGGGGGCTGCTGGTACCTGCTCTGAATAAACCCCACACCAAAGCCACTACCCTGAGTGTCTTTTTCGGGGAGCTGGGCTTGGGGGTGCCCAGGGACGGGACGCACCGGCACAGACTGTCCACGCCGAGGAGCAGACAATGACCGGTGGTGGCTGAGGTCGGACGCGTGAACCAGTCCCAGCAAAAGAAGGGAGTGAAAAGGGGGCAGAAAAGGGCTTGAAGAAAGAGAAGCCGAGATACGCCCGAGCTTGATGAAACACACCCGGGGGTGCGGGGAAGCCTAAAGGACCTGGCCCCCCTCACCTGCTCCTCCCCCACCAGCTTCGGGGGTCCTGGTACATCCTTGCCGTGGCCTCCGGCGAGAAGGACTTTGCGATGGAGAAGGCCACAAAGAGCATCGAGGGCGTCGTGGTGACCCTCACTCCAGAAAACAATCTCAAAATGCTGACCTCCCGGCACAGGTGAGCGAGCTGTGCGCCCTGCGTCCCCGAGAGCAGGCGCGGCGAGCCGCTCGGTGGTTCGTGGCAGATGGGGGGGCCTTCTGGGGCAAACCCCCCTCCAGCTGCCGCTTAGAGTGGGCTCGGAGCCACTGGGAACCTTCCCCCCACACCCGCATCTGCCTTCGGGAGCTGCGGAGCCCTGGGCCCGGCTGGGGTACGACAGTGGTCACGTGTGCCACATGTGGGCCCCGAAGCCACGTGGCTGGGTGAGTCCCGCTGAGGTTGGTGCATCAAACACGCAAATACAGAAATGAGGCATCCGGAGAGCTTCAGGCTCTGTGAAAAGCCCCCGACAACGACGGAAGGGCCACGGGAATTGCCACGGGGCTCAGATGCCATTTTCGGTGTCCTCGCTCTGGTGTGACTGGTCAGCAGCATGTCCTGGTGCATCTCTGTCCGGGAGCCTCGGCCAGACCCTGATCTGGAAAGACGATCGTGCCGAGGCCCCCCCACCCCCCAGGACTCACATCCAGGTCAGGGCTTGAAGAAGAGGCGAGAGGGTCTCTTACGTTCAATTTAATTTCATTGAGTTCCATTTGCTGGCCTCTGGGTAGCAAGTGCATTCGCCTAGCTCAGAAATCAGAGTCCCCAAAGGTATGGGAGGGGTCCTTCCCACCTGCCCCAGCCGGCCCGTCCCTGCCCCGCAGGTGACTGTATTTGTGACTTGTGATGGCTCCTCAGACACGGCAGCCACGCGCCAGCTCACACGTGTCACGGAGCCACGCACACCGGGAATCGTTCTGGATCAGTCCACGGCGGCTCTGCTCTCTTTTAAAACATTTCCTATTGTATTCTCTTTTGTCTTCAGTAAATGTTTAAAAATTGTGACAAGATAAATACAGCACAGAGTTTGCCATCTTAACCACTTTAAAAGGCACAGTTCAGGGGCGTCAGGCTCATTCACCCTGTCGTGCAGCCATCACCTCGTCCGTCCCCAGAACGTGTCCGTCTTCCCAGACTGCACTGCGTCCCTTTACACACGGCCCCTCCTCTCCCCTCCCCCTCCCCCAGCCTCCCACTCTCTGAGTCTGTGGCTCCGACTCTTCCAGGGCCTCCTGGGAGTGTCCAGTCCTACTGTCCCCCTGTGACGGGCTGACCTCACTCAGCACGGGGTCCTCCGGGTCATCCACGTGGTAGCAGGTGTCACGATTTCCCTCCTGTTTAAGGCTAATGTTGCGTGGTGTGGACGGACCGCACGGGGGCTTCCTCCTCTTGGTTTTGTACATAAGGCTGCCGTGCCCGTGGGTGTGCGAGTCTTCCTTCAGATCCTGCTACCGTGTGCGTGACCCTGGAGGACCCCGTGCCGAGTGAGGTCAGCCCGTCACAGGGGACACGCTCTGTAGGAGCGGACACTCCCAGGAGGCCCTGGGGGAGTGGGGGCCACACACACTGCTCTGTAGCACCCCTCCAGGCTTTCTGCCGGTGGACACACAGGGCTCTCCCATCTTCTGCAAATGGAAACACACTCTGGGCAGTGGGCTCAGGGGTCTCCCTGAAGGGTGAATCCCTCGGAGTCAGCGTGGCTCCGTGTCACATGCGGCCACTCCCCTGAGCCCGCGCCCGCCCTGAGCATTCCCTTACTCCTTGCTCTTTGCCATCTGATGGGCACCAGGTGGGCAGCAGATGGCCCCGTGTCAGCTTTATGTGCCTCCTCCAAGGGCAGAGGCTAGGGGCGCCCTGGTAGATGGCCACGTGCCTTCTGTGCTTCTTCCCCAACACGGGGCTCGACCTCACGACCCTGAGATCAAGAGTCAGACGCTTAACTGACTGAGCGAGCCAGGCGCCCCTGCCTCTTCTTATCTTTGGCATATTTTTCTGTTAAGTGTGTTTTTACTGGGTTGTAAGAACCTGTAAGTCTTTGGGATATTAGCTTCTCGTCTGGGATAAAAATTAGTTGCAAATCTATTTCCCAGTTTGTAATGTTTCTTATAACATTGAGAAGGGATGTTGATTTTTGCTTTTTGTTTTATTTTTTAAATTAAAAAAAATTTTTTACGTCTTTATTTTATTTTGAGAGAGAGACAGTGCAAGCAGGGGAGGGGCAGAAGGAAAGGGAGACACAGAATCTGAAGCAGCTCCAGGCTCTGAGCTGTCAGCACAGAGCCTGACACGGGGCTCGAACCCACAGACTATGAGATCATGACCTGATCCGAAATCCGAGGCTTAAGCGACTGAGCCCCCCGGCGCCCCAAGACCAACTGCATTTCTGTCATGTTTGTTCCCTTTTATGGACTGATTGGTCCCTTGTGATGCCGAGTCTCTTCACCCCAAATTGCAGAGGGCGTGGTGTCTGCCTGAGGCTCGCTTTGTGCCCTTCACGCCCCATCGTCCCCGGGAGGCAGGAGGAGGCCGATCTGCACTTTGCTCTCAGGCCCCTCATTCCCGGGGCCGGATGCGATGGCTGGAGAGCGAGCTTTCCGGGGCACGGGGACCATCGGAGGAAGCCGGGACCCCTGGGGCATGCCGGCAGCTGGCCGGGTCCAGGCGGCCGGGTCCTCGTCTCCGGCCCTGAGCCTGGACCCTGAGCCGGGGGCGGACGGGCTCTTTTCCAGGCTGGAGAGGTGTGACGTGAACACGGTGGAGCTGCCGAGACAGAGCTCCGCATGGGCGTTTGAGAACCCCTGTACGGTGACGGCCTCTGCGGTCTCGCGCGGGGTGCTGGGCCGCGTGGGGAGGGGCCCGCACCCCTGCCGCCTGGCCAGCACTGCGGGAAGGGGAGTGGGCGTGTCACCCCAAGACTCCCTCTGTGGTGTGCAGGGGGGCTGGCTCTCTGCCCCCATGGGGACAGGATGGGGGGACCTGACCCCGGACGAGCTGGGACAGGCACTCACCGGCCGTCTGTCCATGACTGGGGACCAAGGGGCGGAGCTCGGGGACCCTGAGCTCGCTGCGGGGCCACTCCTGTCTCCCAGCCCTGGGCGCGCTGGACTACCGGGTGCTGGGCACCGACTTCAGGGACTACGCCATCGTCTTCACCCAGCTGGAGTTCAAGGACGAGGCCTTCAGCACCGTGGAACTATACAGTAAGTGGCGGAGACCACGGGCCACCCCATGAGCCGGCAGTGCGGGAAGCGCATTCCCCCACGGTCCGGGGTGGAGAGGGGCCCGTGCCCAGGGACCCGGCTCCTCGCTGCCGCCCTCACTGCCCGGAGCCTCATCCCTGCACACTGGGGCGTGGGGGTGCAGGGGTGAGGTCCCTCCCGCCCCACAGGCTGGACACAGATGGCCAGGCCAGAGGCCACGCGCCTCTTCAGCAGGTGGAGCCAGGGCCTGGGCTTCCTGTCCCAGCAGCAGGCCAGGCTGCAGCACGACCGTGAGTGTCCCCGGGCCGCTCTCCCGCCCCCGGGCCCCTGGCTCCCTTCTGCTGGGCGCGGGGACCCTCCTGGCCCCGGTGAGTCAGGCAGGACTGGGGGGGATGGCTCTTCAAGGGGCCACGTGCTCCCTGCCTGAAGTCAGGCCCGCGGGGGAGGCCCCTGTCTCGGGGGAGGCCGGCCCCGCCTCACGGCTCCTCTTCTCCCTCCAGTCACCTGCGCGCACAAGGCCTTCCAGGCAAGCTGGTTTCCCGACCGTCACCCCCGCGCTCGGCCGCCGTGACGGGTCAGGGCCCCGGGGGGGCGCAGGCGCCCCTCGGGGTGAGCCTGATGTCCCCCAGCATTCTTTTTGGTTTCCAGGGAATGCTTCGGCCTCTAGCGGGACAGTGCCCACCGTGTCCGGATGAGGCCGGCCGGGCGCGGGCTACCTGCTCAGCCGCCTGGGTGCTGGGTGCTGGGTGCTGGGAGC
The DNA here is from genome assembly GCA_017311185.1 of Proteles cristata cristata. Lineage (NCBI taxonomy): Eukaryota > Metazoa > Chordata > Mammalia > Carnivora > Hyaenidae > Proteles > Proteles cristata. The sequence goes on from JAESUZ010001375.1 coordinate 54,441, forward strand.
TGGGCAGGCGCTCCTGGGAATGCTCCCTGCATTTCCAAAAAAAATGATTCCACAAACCACTACAGACGCCTCACTGGTGTCCTGGGCAGGGCTCTATGCCCGGGGCCGACAGAGCGCCCCATGGGGTGCTGTCCCAGAGGGGCTCGGGCTGTGCCGGGAGAGGGTAGGCTGGGCGGGCCCACCGAGGGCCGAAGCACACGGCACAGAGCCAGCTCGGGGGCCAGAGGGCCGGCCCGCCCTTGTGGGCCTCAGCAGAGTCCCTCTGGGAGGGGGCGGCCAGTGCACCCGGGTCTTGGCTCAGGGGTGGGGGCTGGTCTGGAGGGAGCGGGGCCTGACGGAGGGGACCCCACAGCCCCGGGGTCCGCGGGAGGGTCGTCCATCTGAGTTAGAGCTGGCCCTGCAGCGTCTGCGCCGGGGGCTGGACTGAGAGGCGGACACGCGCCCACCAGGGTGCAGGGCAGGGCTCCGGGGCAAGGGCGGGGGCCCGGGATTGCAGAGGCCTGAGCCCCAGGGCCCTCCCGCGGCCTGGCGGGGCCCTGCCTGAGGTGCTGGCAGAAGCTGGCGGGGGCTGCCCATCTCTCACGGTGGGGGCGGGTGCACGTCGGTTCGGGGGGCCCAGGCCCGTACAGCCGGGCTTTCACACACACGCACGTGCACACCCACCACGTGCCTGTGCACACACACCAGCCGCCCCCGCCAGCAGCCCCTGCAAGGGACACAGGGGCAGCCCTGGGGTCCGGTCTCCTCACACGCACATGTCCCTATGAAGCGCCTCACAGTGACACCAGCTGGCCGTTGTCTCTCTTCCGGGGGTGCGGGGGCTCGTGTGGGAGGCCTAGGGTACCCACCGAGAGGGGAGGCGGCTGCAGCGGCCCGGAGGAGTGACCTTGGGAACATGATGTCTCCGTCTTCAGGGCCCCCCCGGAAGGCAGCACCCCCCGGCAGGCAGCACCCCCAGGCAGAGCTCCCGGGCCGGCCCTCCGTGGCCCGAAGCCCCCCGCCTCCCTACGGGCCCACCCCGGGCTGGCTCAGGGCTCGGGTTGGCTGCACTGCCACGGCGGGGTCGGGTGGGTGGGGAGCTTTAAACTCCGTGCCCTTGCGGTCAAGCAAGGAGGCTGAAAATGGGGCCATGGCGGCTGGTGTCCACGCTGGTCCTGGCGCTTCTGCTGGCCCCGGGGTCGTGGCCACAGGGACAGCTGCCCAGGGAGGCCCCCAGCCTCAACTGGAACAAGGTCAGCCACAGGCCCGTTGTCCCCAAGCCGGGCACCCGGGCCGCGGGGACCAGGGGTGGTCTGCACGTGGGCGGCTGGAAGGTCGCTTCCTGAGAAGCTTCAAGGGGGCGTCCCGGGCCGCTGGGTGGTGCCCTGAGGCTGGCAGGAGTCTCTGGCACAGGCCGCTGACAGCCCTGCGGGACGGCCCAGCCGACCTCTCCCAGAGGAGCTGGTGGCCACGGGGGGTGTGGGGGCTCATGGCCCCGGGCAGGCACGTCCAGAGATGCTAGGTGGGCAGGGGTGCCATGAGCAGGGCGTGTTCTGGAACAATGAGATCGCTGGCAGGCGGAAGGCTCTGGTGGGAGTGGCTGTGGGCACAGGCTGCGCGGGCTGGGGCTGTGGGTTTGCGGCAGGAGGTCACAGATCACGGGCACCCTGCGTGGGAAGGAAGTTACAGCACATAGTGCCCATGGCCCAGCCCCCGGGCCCCCTGCTGGCCTGGCGTCTGCCCGCCGTGGCCCAGATGGGCGGCAGGGCCCCTAAGCAGGGCCCGAGCAGGCCTGTGGCTGCTGGGCGGGGGGCTAGGCTTCTGGGAGGCGTCATTGTCTGGTGGGTTCCCGAGGGCCCGGCTGGGAGGCGAGGAAGGAGCGCTTTCCCAACATCTCTGCACAGTTTTCAGGGTTCTGGTACATTCTGGCTGTCGCCTCCGATGGCCAGGGGGTCTTGCCCAGCAGACGCTGGAGGAAGCTGGTGGCATCCACAGTGAAGGTTCACAAAGTGGGCCAGCTGAAGGTGGTCCTGGCCTTCAGCCGGTGAGTGGATCGGGCGGGGGTACCAGCATAGCTCTCGCGGAGCCCTGGCCACGGGAGCACAGGGAATCTTCCTGTCCATGTGTGTGGCCAAGGACAGTCCCGGATCACTGGGAGTGCCCACAGCCCCTGCAGCCCCGGAACCCATCACTTCCTGCACCTGAAATGCAAAAGCCTCATTTTGGGAGAAGCCCCCACAGTACACGGGGTCGCTCAGCAGGCACTGGGTGTTCGAAGAGTTTAACTTAAGCTGTGGAACCAGCCCTGGTCCAAACTGGCCAGTTCCAGAAACAGGCTCCCCACCATGTCCCCCTAGGTCACAGGGGTGCCAGTCACACACGATAATTCTGCGGAAAGACGGGAAGTAGGCGATGTTCAGGAACACACGTGCGTATGGCAGCCCGAGGCCTGGAGAGATCCGAGTGCCCTCCCCACGCCCCCGCCCCCCTTCACCACTGAGACAGGACAGGACGCCCCTGCTCGCACTGCCCCAGCCGCCCCTCTATCCCAGGGAACACACGTGGGCTGGGGGGACCCCTGGCACACAGGGAGGTCAGACAGGCCGTGGTCCCCGGGGCAGGGGGGCCCTTGACCCCTCCCCCACACCCCTGCTATGCTTCTGTTCCCGTCCAGTGAAGGGGGTGGAGGGCTTCCACGTGCTGTCCACCGACTACAGCTACGGCGTGGTCTACCTGCGCCTGGGCCGGGCCGCCCGGACCTCCAGGATCCTGGTGCTCTTCAGTGAGTGACTCTGGGAGGGGGTGTGCAGGGGGCAGGTAGGAGGAGACGCAGGGGCCAAGGGCTCAGAGGGGAGGCCTCTGCCGCAGCTCGAGCCCCGTGACAGGGCGCCACAGCCGACACTGATTCTCACAGCTCAGCGCGCTGACCTGATCCCGGGGTGGGCAGGCGGCCGCCGTCTCCCCGTGTCTGTGTCTGGTGTTGGGGCGAGGGCTCTGGGCCCTTCCTCTCCTTACAAGGGCACTGAGGCCGCCTTGAGGAGCCCCTAACCCTGCGCACCACCCACCGCAGCCTAGGTGTTGAATCTGGGAGGCCAGGGGCAGGCCACACAGTGGGTCACAGGCCTCCAGGGCAGGCTGGCAGCAGGGGGCCAGCGGGTGGGCGGAGCCTGGAGACCACCTGGGCAGGTCTCTGAGGGCTGCTTCGGGGTGAGTAGGGGAGCCCAGTGCAGAGGGGAGCCCGGAGGAGGGGAGGAGGCGAGGCTGAGGCTGGGGCCTTGGGGCTGAGGGCAGGATGGGAGGGGCTGGGGGAGCAGGTGGAGGTGGTGGAGGGAAGGCTGACGGGAAGAGGTTCTGTGCAGGGCGGCGCGGGGTGTGTGGAAGGGCCCGGGGCCCGGAGAGGAGGCACACACCCACTCCAGGCACTGGGCACGCGGGGCGCCCATGGGCAGGGCGGGAGGGGGTCCCGGTCAGCTGAGTGGGACGCGGCCAGGAAGGCAGCGGGAGGGCGCCGGGCTGCGGCCGCAGGGCTTGTGCGAGCCGAAGGGACAACCCGGTGGCCTGAGTGGTGGCCGGCCTCCAGGGCCTCGCCGGGGACGCCCGCCGGCCTCGGGGCACAGAGGGGACAGAAGGACAGTTCCCGGTCGCCCGTCTGCAGCCGCCTCCCTTGGCTGCGCCCTCGCCCCTCTGTCCTGCGAGCCCTAGGGCCGCGTGGGGCCTGTGGGGGTCGGATGCGCGGCCAGAACCAGTGACTCTGGTGTGACTGTCCCCGCCTACAGGCAGACAGAACACGTCCAGCTTCCCGAGCCTGAAAAAATTCGTAGACATATGTGAGATTCTGGAGCTCGCCGATGGTGTGACCGTTCTTTCGAAAGATGGTAACGCGTGGCCAAGAGCCCCCCACCCCCTCCCAGGTCAAGACCACACCTGGCCCCGCCCACCCGTTAGGGCCGACTCACAGTGGAGGGGGGAGGCGAGCGGGGTGACATCCATCTCCTCCAAGTCCCGTGGGCGGTGCAAACCACCGTGGTCCCCGGTCCCGCATCAGCGCCACGCTTGTCCTGCCCACGCGTCTGTGGCACCAGGCACCCCCTCTGGTCTGGCCCCTGTGGCCGTGGCTGGGGACCAGGGCTGCATGGCCTTGCCCTGGGCAGTGTCCACACCAGCACACATGAAAACGGGGGGAGAAGAGGAACGCTCGTGGGCAGACTGGCTCCCACCAGGCAGGGCCCCCTCAGTGCCCCCTCTCTCCACAGCCTCCTGTGCGCACACCATCCTGTCCTGAGAGCCAGCCGTCTCTTTTTGCTTTGGGGTTTGGCTTGTGGTCCCCCTAGACCCCAGAGGCATTCTTCAAGATCACAGCTGTTTGCATCCAGAGGCTTGTTGAGAGGTGTTTGGTGACCCCAGGCCATCGATGGGGTGAAGCCCAAGGGTCATCTCTCTAGCCCAGAAGGGATCCTTGAGGATCCCCAGGAAATGGGGATAGGAGGCCACGTGCTGACCGGGCAGGGAGATGCCAAAGCCGGCCCACCAGCTCGTGTCCTCCAGATTCCATGGTGGAGGGATGCTGTCACCTCCTGTCTGCCGTGAAATAGACCTCAGGCTGGTCCAGCGTAACCCATGCCGTGTGCCTTCTGCGGCAGGTCTATGCCACCCTTCCCTGTGTCGTCTGACATCCCACACTATCCCGGAGGCCGTTCACCCCTCGCGAACCATTTACCTGCACCCGCGGCCTGCCAGGCTTGTGCTCAGCGCTGGGCACAGGGCCGTGAGCACACCGGGCCCAGGTGCTTTCAGAGAGCGATGCCTGGTCCGGAGAGGCGCCAACACGGTCACCCACGCGCACGTTCACAGACTCCGAGCAGTACATTCAGACACAAGTGCAGGAGAGCGGCGGGTCTGACTCAGTCCAGGGCGGGCAGGAGGGGTCAGGGAAGGCTTTCTAGAGGAAGGGACCTTCCGGCGAGGGGTGACAGACAGTGGCCGTTTAGTAAGTTTGACGGGGCAGTGGGGGCAGGGCCAACCCCAGAGCTAGAGGTGGGCGGGGGGAAAGGCGGCGAGAGCGGGAGGTTCAGTCCCAGGAGGGGGGCACCAGGAGAACAGGCTTGGGGGTGACTTTGGGGCACTTGCAGGACATCCAAACGGGGGTGTCACGTAACGAGCTGGAGTTCCGAGGGCACAGCGAGGTGGGAGGCAGATATCTGCAGTCACTGACACTCACTCAGTCACGGACCCACCCGTGCAGCCTTGGCCACGGAGAAAGGAACAGGGTTGAATCGGTCAGCCCCTACCGCGGGACACCCACGGGCCACGGAGCAGCCACAGGATCTCTGAGACGCGAAGCAATAGAAATCGATTGAGCTTTCCCGCCTGGGCCGAGCTGGTGCAGGCTAGCGCGGCTGGGTGGCGTGGTGGAGGCCTGTGGGCTTTGCTCCTGCGTTTCGGGGTCAGCATCAGGGGGTGGGTTTCGGCTGGCTCTGCTGCCCGTGTCTCCCTCCGACCCAGGGAGGCCACGCCGAAGGCACAGCAGGTCAGGGAGCAGGGCACTTCTGGCCCAGACGCCGGGCGCCGCGGGCGTCTCCAGCCCACGCCTCAGGCCCCCCACGTCCCATCTAATGGGGGGGCACATTCATCTGCGATCCTGCCACCTCATCCCACAGACGCCCCTCTAGACCACACACCTCCGAGTGGCTGAGGCCCCCGTGGCCCCTGTGGCAGCTCAGGGGTCTCTCGGGGGCGGCGCGGGGCCCCCTCCTGCAGGGTATCCTCTGAAGCCTGCCTGCACTGTTCCCTGGCCCCATCCTCCGAGGCTGCCTCACCTCCTCCCTGCGCGGAGGCGGCCCAGAGCAGGCTGCTTCCCAGCGGCACTGAGCCCTTCACTCTGCTCCGCCGCCGTCTAAGCTTTTGCCACCACAGCTCCTTCACACCCTCCGTGGGTCCCTATGTCTGAAACCTCATTTATCCAGCTGCCAGGGGCCACGCCGCGGCTTTGGACACAGCCTCTTCCTAGGTATTTGGTTATTAGAATTTGGAGGTTGTCCGCCTCTGAGGGACAGGGCTCCAGCGCCCTAGATGCCCTTCTGTGCAGCCACACATGGACTCTGCACCCAAATTCTCCGGGGTCGTGACAAAGACATCACCCGAAAGCAGTCCTTGCAAGGAGAGACCTTTACCACCTCACAGCGTCCGCACCAGCCTCCAGGCTCGGCTCGGCTGGGAGCCCCGACCTCGCCGTCACCCAGGCGGCCAGGGCTGTGGCCTCAGCTGAGGCTCGACAGGGGCGGGGTCTGCCTCCAAGACCACGGCCGTGCGCGGGCCAGTGGCAGCACTCGGCTTGGACGGGGGCCTCAGCACTCTCTCTCAGCCTGGACCCTCGGCAGGTGCTCGCACTGGGGCCTCCTAGGGTGCTTCTCCAGAGCACTGACTGGGAGAGACACACAGACCGACGGAGACACAGAGACAGAGATACAGAGAGATGCAGAGCACAGACACAGGAGAGAGGAAGCAAGGATCCGCTGCGAAGTGACACCCATCCCAGCCCCCAGATCCCGTCCCACGTGCCACCCACCCGGGAGGAGGAAGCGACGACACAGCGATGTGTGACCAGCAGTTGGGACCGAGGGAGCCCCTGGGGGGACGGCCCAGCACACGGGCCCAGCCAGGCATGGGGACCCGAGCCCAAATGCAACGGGAGCCCCCGGAAGTGTGTGTCAGGCGGGCACGTGGTGTGGATGTGTTCACTTCGACCTTCCCACCGGGCCCGGGCGCCAGGCAGGAGGGGTGGCTCCTCCTGGACCCAGAGCAGACGCAGGCCTGCTGTGTGTGTCCTATGCCACGCGCAGCCCGTCTTCACGCTTCCACGGCCACATGTGTGCACGAGCCTCGTGTGATAACAGGGACACGCTTATACGTGTGTCTCCCGGATGGCATCCCCACAAGGACCCCAGTGTGCAGACGGGAGCCTGGGGGGCCGTAGGAGGCACGGGGGTCGTGCTGGGTCACAGCCTGCTCAGGAGGAGCACCCAGGTCCGAGCGCACCTCTGTGCCCTCAGCTCTGGGGCCCCGGCTGCGCCCCGACCTCCTGGGGGGTGTGAGTGGCTGTGCTGGTGACCCTGTAGGGCCAGGGCACGGGGGGAGGGGGGCCCTCAGCAGCCCGGGAGGGGCTCCTGTGTGAGGAGGAAGCTTGGGAGGGGTCCCCAGGCAGTGACCTCACCTCCCTGGTCACAGAGTCCGACGGAATTCGGAACCCGGGTCACCAGGCAGCCACCTTCTGGACACAGCGCCCTCCTCGGCTCATTTGCTCAGACGCGTGCGTGTGAGCAGGATGTTGTGCTGTGTTCCCGTGTCCCGCTGCTGCCGGCTCAGGGGAGCCGACGGCGGCAATGCTTCCCGACCCCGGAGACCGTGGGGAGGCTCTCGGCCAGGTCGCCTCAGGTCCCTAACCCGGAGGAACGCAAAGGTAAGTCAGGGAGACCCAGAGCGGGGGGGTGGGGGGGAGTCAAACGTGAGGAGTGTGCGCCCAGCAATGCCCACAGACGTCGGACGCTGTGGTTGGACTGGACCTTCCGCTGGCCCTGCCCTGCACCCCCTTGGGAGCAGGCCACCCTCCTCCTCAGCTGTCACCAGCTACACTCCCTCAAAGGTCCGATGTGTGGTGGCCTCTAGCCTGATAGTCAGGAGCCGGCCTCGGGTGGACAGGAGGGTGGGGGTTGGGGTGGGCAGGGCCAGCCTGGGAGCGCCCTCACTCCTCCCCGCTCAAGGCACATTTCTTCCTCTTTAAAATCTGTTCTGTTTTTTAATTTACTTTCGAGAGATAGGGAGATAGAACGTGAGCAGGGGAGGGGCAGAGAGAGAGGGAGACCCTGAATCTGAAGCACCCTCCAGGCTCTGAGCTGTCAGCACAGAGCCCGACATGGGGCTCCAACTCACCAACTGTGAGATCGTGACCTGAGCCGGAGTCGGACTCTTTAACCGACTGAGCCACCTAGGGCCCCTCCGATTCCGCTTTTGAAGCCGGGAACCTTGGTCTGCCGGGGGTAGGCGGGGTCCCGCTCCCGCCGCATGTCATGGAGCCCCGGGGACAGTATCTGAGCGTCTGTGTCCCCACCCCAGTGTGAACATGAGTCGGCCCTGAGCCTGTACGGGCCCTGCAAGGTGCGCACGGTGAAAGCCGGCACGCTGGAGAAGCTGGTGGAGCACCTGGTGCCTGCCTTCCAGAGCAGCGACCTCTCCTACGTCACCGTCTTCCTGTGCACATACCGAGCCTTCACCACCACCCAGCAGGTGCTGGACTTGCTGTTCATAAGGTGAGTGCGGCCCCCGCGCGGCCCAGCGGCTCCCCGCCCCCTCCCGCTCTCCATCTCTCTGAGCCTCAGGCACCCTGGGTGCCAGGAGGACCGCCCCACGTGGGATTGTGTCCCGCTGTCGGGCCAGTCCCCCCCAGCCCTGTGCCCGGCCCGTGGAGGGCGGTGCCGGGGGCTGCGGCCCTTCCTCTCGGCCTCCAGCCCGGGGTATCCCGTGCCTGGAGCAAAGCTGCTCTCACCCTAGATTCCACACGGGGACCCCATCCTGGGAGCCCCAATCCCCCAGCATGTCTGAAAGGTGCTGGTTGGGCTTCATTTGCCCGGCAAGGGGACCGAAAGCCCCTTCTAGACGTTCAGCATAATCCACACAAGGCTCCCTGCCCTCCCGGGCCTCCGTTCTGGTCCAGAAGTCAGCCAGGAACCCTAGACATCATAGCAGGTTCGGTAGATGTGATGCCCTCACGGCCTCCTCTAGATACGGATGCATCTTTCCTTATTCTGACGAGGACGGCGGACCCCAGGACCAACTCAAAAAGTGAGTGGACTTGAGATCGGATGGGCAGATCCCCCTGGCTCCAAGGGGCGGGACAGGTCGGGAGGGGGCGGGGGCGCCCGGCAGGCCCCGGCTCCCACACACCGCGGTTCCTGCCGGAGGCCCGAGGTGTGGGGGCCTCTCCTGCAGGAGAAAAGGAGTCAGACAGCTGTTGGCTGGGGTCCTGGGCCCTGGGGAGCAGAGGGGAGGCTGGGGGCTGAGGTTGGCCCCTGAGAGAGTGGGTTCCCCCCACAGCCTACCCCAGCCCTGCCTGCCCTGACCCATGGTCCCAGGAAGGAGGTGTGGGGGCCACCTCCTCACCCCTCACACGTCAGTCCCCTTGAGTCCAGCCGCACGTGGGGCTGGACAGGCTGGACACCAGCTCCTGAGAACAGTGTCCGTGGGAAGGGGAGGCCCGCACGTGCCTCGGAGGCAGTGCGGCAGCCGTCGTGCAGGAGCTGGGGATGAGGGGCCCCGGGAGCCCACGCAGGCTGGGCGGGAGCACACTGCACTTAGGCAGCGCCTACTGTGTGCGGCCAGGGCAGAGACAGAGCAGACACGGCACCCCTCCGCCCCCCTGGAGTTCATGGTGCAGCAAGAAGGCCCTAGACGGACAGAGGGGAGGGAGGGTCAGGCCTCCTGAGGAAGGCAGGGGCGCTCACACCATCGATGGAGGGCTCCCTCCCGTGGAGACGGCCAGGCCCTCGCCTGCTCACCGGAACTGCTCCCGCCTGGATGGCCAGTGGGGTGGGCTCGGGGGTGCCCGGCCTCTGGAGGGAGTGCCCCAGGGGCGCCGCAGGGGGCTGTGCGGAAGGCAAGGCCGGGCCTCTGACTGCTGTCTGCCCCTCCCTGCAGTGCCATCTCCTCCATTCTGGGCACCTGGCTGGACCAGTACTCGGAGGACTTCTGTCAGCCCCCGGACTTTCCCTGCCTCAAGCAGCTGGCGGCCTACGTGCAGCTCAACACGCCCGGGTCCGACCTCGAGCGCCGTGCCCACCTTCTACTGGCCCAGCTGGAGCACACAGAGCTCCCGGAGGCCGAGCCCGAGGGTGAGGAGGCTGGGGCTGGGGGATGTGGGTGTCCGGAGGGGCCGGGTCGGGGCTGGGCTGCCCTGGGAGGAGCCCCCAGGGGCGGGGGTGGGGCCAGGAGCCTGCAGGGGGGAGGAGGCCCTGGGGTGGGGTCCTGGCTGCGGCTTCTCTGGGAGGCTCTGGGGTGGGTTCTGTCTCTGAAAAGACACCTAGAAACATCTCTTCTCCCGTAGCTCTGTCACCAGCTCCGGCACCAGAACTAGAACCGGCGCCAGCACCAAGTCTAGTGCCAGCTCCAGAGCTAAAGCTGGCTCCTGCAACAGCTCTGGCACCCGCTCTGGAGCTAGAGCCGGCTCTAGCGCCAGAGTCAGAACCAGAGCTAGAGCCAGCTCCAGCACCGGCTCCAGCACCGGCTCCAGCACCCATTCCAGCACCGGCTCCAACACCAGCACCGGACCTAGAGCCGGCTTCAGCACCGGCTCTGGAGCTAGTGACCGCTCTATCACATACTCTAGAGCTAGAGGCAGCTCCCGTACACGAGCCCCCCTGGACTTCACCTGTGGCTGCAGAAAATGGCCTGAACGAGAAGCCTCACCTCTTGGCCTTCCCTCCCAACCTGGTGGCAGAGCAGTTCACGCTGATGGATGCGGTGAGCCACGTTTGTCAGCCGGGCAGGGCAGGGGAGCACCTTCCTCGAGCTTCTGGTCCATTCCTCCGTCTGGATCCCAGTTCCAACATTCCTGCTTGATCTCTCGACTGTGCATGTGGAGATGGGACCTTCCCCACCCCACCCCTCTGCACTGCGATGATGGGTTAAATGAGACGGGGCAGCAGAAGGCTGGGGATGGGGTCTGGCCCGGTCGGTGCGGGGTGGGGCTCACCGTGGCTTGTCCAGCTCTGTGGGTCACCCCACTATCTGCCCGGGAGGTCTCACCAGCCTCGGCACCTACAAGGCGCCCACCGTGTCCTAGAGTTCACGGCAGACGGCAGACAAAGCCCGTCGGCCGAGCACCCACAGTGAGCGAGTGTCTTGACCAGGGGGGAGGAGGGTGCTGAGCCACGAGGCGGGAGCCAAGGTGCTGGACTGGTATGCACAGCTGTGGGCCACCTTCTGGTGCTCGCGGTTAGTGAAGGGGGGCACTGCTGAAAATGCCAGATGCTGGTCCCTGCCGGCTCGTCATGCTCACGTGCTGGGCGCCCGCGGTAGGCAGGAAGCCGAGCCCAGAGACACAGCCCCCGCCCTGGGTCTGCGAGGCTCGAGCCACATCCTCAGCTCTTCCTGAGCTCCAGCCCTGACCAGGGACCCAGCCCAGGACCAGGGAAACAGTAGGCGCTGAGATGGGCGGTGGCAGCGCCGGCTGACCCTGCCCGTGATCCCCCAGGAGCTGTTTAAGAAGGTGGTGCCCTACCACTGCCTGGGCTCCATCTGGTCGCAGCGGAACAAGAAGGGCAAGGAACACCTGGCTCTCACTGTCCGTGCCACCGTCACCCAGTTCAACAGCGTGGCCAACTGCGTCATCACCACCTGCCTGGGGGACCGGACTGCGACGGCCCGGGCCAGGGCCAGGGTGGTGGAGCACTGGATCGAGGTGGCCAGGGTATGCCTCGGTGGGGCCCCGGGGAGCCCCTTTCTCGCCTTCGTCTGCCCTCAGGGCGGCAGTGTGGGGTCCAAGTCGCTGCGGAGACCCCAGCCCGCCCTTCCCAGGGGCTCACTGGCCTTGACTCCCACACACGCCTGTCTTGATGCTCATTCACTCCCTGCTGAACGTGCTCTCTCGTGTCGATCTCAGAGCCTCTTCTCTGGGAGTGTCACGTACGGGGGCCGAGGGGCACCGTCGGGGTTCCCCGGAAATTACTGTCATGCAGGACGGGAGGTCGGAGCTCAGGGGACGGAACCCACACCTCACAGCCCTTCTGTTCTCACCAGGAGTGCCGTGTTCTCAAGAACTTCTCGTCACTCTACGCCATCCTGTCGGCCCTGCAGAGCAACTCTATCCACAGGCTGAAGGAGACGTGGGAAGAAGTTTCCAGGTGGGGAGACCTCTCTCTGCAGAACGTCCACCTGGAGGGACCCGGGACCTCCCAAGGGACTGAGCATTGTCCCCTCTGTGAACCTGGGACCTGCCAGGAGGTAGCAAATCCTAAGGCCGGCCTGCTGGCAAGGGGGCGCCCTCCAAGTCCGTTGGCCTTAGGCCAGCACAGCTGCCCTGGGACTCAGTGTCCCTATCTGTCAGGTGCTAGATGGAGCCACATTGGAAGTTTTCTTGTGTTTTTTGACGGCCACACTACGCGGTCCCCTTGACATCCAAACTGATCCAAACATAGCCACACACACACACACACACACACACACACACACACACGGAGCCCTCCTCCCCCGGCCCGCAGAGCACCCGGGGCCCAGTGGAACCCTGGGTGAAAAGCACCGGTCTGGGCGTTTGGGTCCTTCGGTCCTGAAAGGATCGGCACTCACCCCCCGTCCCTGCCATTCCCAAGTCTCTCCTTCCGTCCCCCAGGGACAGCTTCCTCACCTTTCGGAAGCTGGCGGAGATTTTCTCAAGTGAGAACAACTACTCGCTGTACAGGAAGCTGCTCGTCAAGGTAAAGTCTGGGCAGAGGGTGGAGGTTCTCAGTGCACGTCTCTTTGAAAAGTCCCCGTCCTGTCTGGGCTGGCATCTTTTTGGTGCATGGACCGGTGGGCGGTACTCTGGGGGACAGGAGGCCCCATGAGTGGGATGGTGTGGGAGCAGCTGAGGTTGTCCAGTAGGTAGGGCGGGGGCGACTGGCAGGCTCGGCAGGTCTCGTTCCTCCGGACTGCTGGGTGGCTGGGGTCCGGGGTGGGAGGCTCCTTCTGTCCCTGCTGCGGCTCAAGGTGGCCACACCCTGGCTGCCCCAGGACGAGGTACTGCAGGGAGTGGCCTGGCCGTGGGTCTAAGTGAGCAGATCTGGGAGCCCCGGGGGACTCCCCACTGCGCCCTGGGGCAGGCGCCGCAAATGGATCCCGACATCTTGCAGGCTGTCACCGCAGGGCCTCCAATGAGCCGCTGACCAGTTAGCGGGAGCGGGTCTCCAGCCGGGAGGGAGGAGCCCACTCCCCTCTGAGTTTCTCTGGGACCTTGGGCAAGTCAGTGGCCCTCTAGGGGCCTCAGTTTCCTGAGCTGGAGAGTGGAAGAAGGACGAGCCTTGGGTCCCTGTGATCTCACGAGTCACGGGGAGGCAGCGAGGTGCCCGGAGAAGAGGAGTGTGGGCGAGTTTTGTGCAGGGCCCCCATCTCAGAGAGGGCGAGGGCTGTTGGGTCCTCGGAGACCCCCGGGAGGCGGGTGCCGTGCTCAGCTGCACTTTGCAGACCAGGAAGCAGGCGGGGGGGAGGCCGGGCCGCAGGCCCCACGTGCCCACACCCCGTGAGTGCCAGAGCGCCCCACGTGGCGGCAGAGCGTTCCGACCAGTGGGCGAGTACCAAGGTCAAGCTGGGGGGGAAAAGGGAGGAGAGGAAGGTCTCACGGACCCTGACCTGAACCCTGGCAGGAAGGCACCTCCAAGTTTGCCACCCTGGAGATGAACCCCAAGAGAGCCCAGAAGCAGCCAAAGGAGACGGTGAGTGCGCTCGAGGTGCGAGAGGCGGGGGGCCGGCCCCTGAGTCGGGAGAGGAGGGGTCGCCCCAGCCCTTCCCTCCGGCCGCTGCCGTGGGTAGCGTGCCCGCCGGACCTGACGTCCTCTGGCCCCTGGCAGGGCCGTGCCCTGACCAGCGGGGGTCTCGAGGGTGCTGACTGCACCCAGGGGCAGGGTGGGCTTTAGGGGCGGGGAGGGTCCAGCCACCACAGATCCGTGGCGATTTGCCAGGGAACTGGGCCTGGAAGGTGACCAGAGGGAGGTTGAGGGTCTGTGGACGCGAGGAGGGGGTCTGGGGGGAGACCGCTAAGGGTCCCCCAGGTGCTCTGAGTGGGAGGCTGG
>JAESUZ010001376.1:0-47942 GCA_017311185.1 Proteles cristata cristata
AGGTTGATTTGGGTAATACAGACACACTAACAATATTTATTATTCCAGTCCATGAGCATTGGATATCTTTCCATTTGCCTGTGTGGTCTTCAGTTTCTGCCATCAATGTTTTTTAGTTTTCAGAGTACAGGTCTTTCACCTCTTTGATTAAGTTTATTCCTAGGTATTTCATTCCTCTGGTGCAATTGTAAATTCTGATTTCTTTTTAAATTTTTGTTTCTGCTATTTGTTATTTGTGTATAGAAATACTACTGAGTTCTGGGTATTATTTTTGTATCCTGTAACTTCTCAGAATTCATGTATTACTTGTAGAAGTTTTTTGGTGGAGTCTTTAGGGGTTTATATGTATCATGTTATCTGCAAATAGTGACAGTTTGACTTCGTTGCCAAAATGTATGCCTTTTATTTCTTCTTTCTCTGTCATATTGCCGTGGCTAGACTTCCAGTACTATGTTGAATAAAGGAGGCCAGAGTGGACATCTTTGTTGTGTTCCTGATATAGAAAAAGCTCTCTGCTTTTCATTATTGAGTATGATGTCATCTGTGGGTTTTTCATAGATGGCCTTTATTATGCTAATATGTTTTCCGATTTTATTAAGAGTTTTTAACATGAACAGATGTTGTATTTGTCAAATGCTTTTACTTCATTAAGATGATCATATGATTTTTATCCTTAAAATTTTAATGTGGTTCTTTCATGAATATTTGTGAATATTGAACCATGCTTGCATCCCTGGAATAAGTCCCACTTAATTGTGGTAAAGGATCCTTTTAACACATTATATGGGGTTTGCTATTTTGTTAAAGATTTTTAGATTTATGTTTTTATTATATTCATCAGGGATATTGACCTATAGTGGGGTTTTTGTTATTATTTGTTTGTTTGTTTGTTTCTTTGTTTTGGTGTCTTTGCCTCATTTTGGTACCAGGGTAGTGCTGGTTTCAGAAGGCATTTGGAAGCTTGCCTTCCTCTTATATTTTTTTGTTGTCATTTGAGGATAATAGGTATTAACTCTTCTTAAATGTTTGATAAAATTCACCTGTGAATAGAAGTGGTCTTGAAGTTTTATTTTTTGGTATTTTTTTGATTACTGATTCACTTTCATGAGTAGTAATTGCTCTGTTCTATTTTCTATTTCTTCCTGATTCAGTTTTGGAAGATTATATGTTTTTAGGAATTCATTCATTTTTCTCTATGTTGACCAATTTGTTGGAATGTAATTTTTAATAATCCATTATTAACATTTGTATTTATATGATGTTGTTTGTTACTCTTTCACTCCTTATTTTATTTATTTGGTTCCTTTCTCTTTTCTTCAGAAGAGTCTGGCTAAAGGTTTATCAATTTTCTTTTTTCCAGAGAACTAGTTTTTGGTTACATTGAACTTTTCAATTACTTTTTTGTTTGTTTTGTTGCTATTTAATTTGTTTCTGTTCTCATCTTTATTATTTCTTTTCTTCTACTAACCTTGGGCTTTGTCCCCATCACCCCCCCAACTGCTTTATATGTGAGATTAGATTGCTTGTTTGGTCTTTTCCTTGCGTCTTGAGGTAGGCCTGTATCATTACAAATTTTTCTCTTAGAAATTGTTTTGCTGGGTTTCAAAGATTTTGGACCATTCTGTTTTCGTTTTTATTTGTTTCCCTGCAAATTTATTTTTCTATGTTTTTTTAAATTAACCCATTGGTTAAGTAGCATGTTATTTAGCCTCCATTTGTTTGTGTTTTTCCTAACCATTTTGCTTATGATGCATTTCTACTTTCATTCTATAGTGGTTGGAAAAGATGCATGATATTATTTCAATATTCTAAAATTTATTGAGACTTATTTTATGGCCTAATATGTGATTTATGTTGGAGAATTTTCCACATGTGCACTTGAAAAGAATGTGTGTTCTGCAATTTTTTGATAAAATCTTATGTATATATCTATTAGGTCAATCTGATCTAATATGTCATCCAAAGATAATGTTTGCTTATTGATTTTGTGTGTGAATGGTCTATATATTGATATAAGTAGGGTGTTAAAGACTTCTGCTTTTATTACCATCATATCCATTAATATTTGCTTTATATGTTTAGGTGCTTTTATGTTGGCATCATAGATATTTATAATTATTGTATCCTCTTGTTTTGATTTCTTTATTATTATGTAATGATCTTTTTTGTCTCTTGTTACAGCCTTGATTTTAATGTCTCTTTTGTGTGATATAAGCATTGTTACCCTGGTATTTTTTTTTCTCTTCTAATCTTTTTCCATTTCTTCATTTTTTGTCTGTATGTGTCTTTAGGTCTGATGTATCTTGTAGGCAGGATATAGGTGGATCTTGTTTCTTTTATACATTTCTATGGTCTTGATTTTTGATGGAAATTTCCCCTTACATATTCATGAAAATATTTGACTATGTTGTATACAGCTTTCTTATAATCATGTTATTTTCAAAAATATTTTATAGGAACATTTCATTAAGAATATATACCAGAAGACATGTCTTTTTCATATGTAAGAGTATTTTTTTCAATGAATAGTCATGTCACAAAAATGAAAATATTGATTTTCTTACTTTTAAAACTTCTGAATTTATATTTAGATTTTCTTTATGGATATTGATGAATGACTTTGTATAATTAGTTGTGGTCATGGTAGTTTTCCAGATTTTTTGTTTATTATTTAATGAACTGCCACAGGGAATATTATCCTATATATTGTAACTTATGTCCTAAAAATAGCTAAGTACACTTGGCATTTGTTACACTTACGCACTGATTTAGTGTACTTTCAAGTCACCTTTCATAGATGAAGGTCTGGGACAGGTAGAAGAGAAAATTTTAATTCAGTGTCTTTGAGGGGGGGATCATCATTTTAATCTCAGTATGACAAAACTTTTTATCATTCTTGATTAAATCACATTATGTTTCAACATTAACCCTCACATTTTATTCTCCAATTAAAATAAGCAGATTGATTTTTTCATTGTATTGAAAGGCAAGAAAGAACTTTTCAAATTTCCATGGTTCAAGTCATTACTTAAGTCATTACTTAAGTGATGGTATGGTTTAAGTCATTACTCCAATATAATAGCATTGTTCAGGGTTGCTTAGTTGAAGAATAAGATTCCCTCATCAGATATAAACTATTTTTTACTATTCTTTTAATAGGTGACATTCTTTAAAAGACCACTTTGTTGAAATACAATTTATATAGCATACATTTTATCAAACTAAATTAAATCAAGAAAAATTCAGTGATTTTTAGTATATTGAAAGATATGCAACTATTACCTCAATCGATTTTAGGACAATTTTACCACCCCTAAAAATACCACATCTTCATTATCAGCCACTCCCACTACCACCACCACGCCCACCTCAGCTGTAGGTAACCTCTAAATCATATTGTGTCCATAGATTTTCCTATTGTGCATATTTCACATAAATTAAATCATATAATATGTGGTCTTTTGTGACTGGCCGTTTTCACTTAGGATAATGTTTTCCAAGTTCATTCATGTTATTTCATGCATAAATATTCATTTCTATTTATTGATAAATAATATTCTCCTTATGGAAAACTACATTTTTTTAATCCATTCATCAGTTGATAGACATATGAGCTGTTTCCACCCTTTGGTTTGTTGTTTTTTTTTTTATAATGTTTTATTTCTAGGAGAGAGAGAGACAGCGTGAGCAGGGGAGGGTCAGAGAGAGAGGGAGTCACAGACTGAAACAGGCTCCAGGCTCTGAGCTGGCAGTCAGCACACAGCCCGACGCAGGGCTCGAACCCACGAACCGCGAGATCCTGACCTGAGCGAAAGTCGGACGCTTAACCGACTAAGTCACCCAGGCGCCCCTACACCCTTTGGTTTATGAGTAGTGCTGCTGTGAGCTTTCATGTGCAAGTTTACATGGATACAGAATTTTGTTTATCTTAGGTAATTACCAAGGAGAGAAATTTCTGGGTCAAATGCTAACATTATGTTTAACTTTTTGAGAAATATGTTGGATTATTTTCTAATGTATTTGCACCGTTTTGCATTCCCATAAACAGTGCATGCAAGTTTCAGTTTCTCCGTATCCTGACACTTTTTATTATATGATGCTTTGATTACAGCCTTCATTGTGGGTGTTATGTCATTGTGTTATGTGCAGTGTTATGTCATTGTGTTTTCGATTTACATTTCCCTGTTGGTGAATGGTAATGGAATTTGTAGCCATTTTTATATCATCCTTGAAGAAATGATTGATAATCATTTTATAATAGATTTGTCTTTTCATTATTGAGTCATAAGTATATTTTATATATTCTGGATACAAGTCTTTTATCAGATAGAGATTTGCAAAACTTTTCTGTCATTCCTTGGGCATTCTTTTCACTCTTTATAGTATTCTTTGTCCATGAAGGTTTTAAATTTTTATAAAGTTCAATTTTTTTTTACTCTTTTCCATTGCTACTCACGTTTTTGTTGGTGTTTGTGGTTTTTCATATTTTAAAAACTATTTCCTAAGTGAAGATCATAAATATTTATGTCTATATTTTCCTAATATTTTTACAGTTGTAGCTCTTAATGATAAATTATGTGTCAATTTTTTGTATGGGGTGAGGTAAGAGTCCAACTTCATTCATTTGCATGTGGATACCCAATTGTCCTAGCACCATTTGTTGAAAAGATTATTATTTCTTTGTTTAACCGTCTTAGTACTCTTGTTGAAAATCAACTGATCATGTTTGCACGTATAGGAGGATAAGGAGGAACTTAACAGAGGACCATTGGGGAGAAGAAGGGGGAAATAGTGGGGAGAGGGAGAGAGGCAAACAGTGAGAAACTCTTGAATGCTGAGAACAAACTGAGAGCAGATGGGGGTGGAAGGAGGGGAAGGGGGGAGATAGGCATGGAGGGGGGCACTTGTGGGGATGAGCACTGGGTGTTATAAGGAAACCAACTTGACAATAAACTATTTGTAAAAAAGAAAGAAAGAAAGAAAGAAAGAAAGAAAGAAAGAAAGAAAGAAAGAAAGAAAGAAAATCAATTGATCATAAATGTAAGAGTGCACTTCTCTTATTCTTTTGGATGTTATATTAAATAAAATTTATTTGTTTCTTGGCTTTGTAATTATTTTCAATTTTAATTTTCTAATTTTCTTCCAAGATTTTATTTAAATTCAATTTAGGTGTCATATAGTGTAGTATGGTTTTGGGAGTAGAATTTAGTGATTCATTAGTTACATATAACACGCAGCGCTCATCACAAGTGCCCTCTTTAATGCCCATCACCCATTTAGCCCATCGCCCCACCAATTTCCCCTCCAGCAACTCTATTCTCTATAGTTAAGAATCTCTTATGGTTTGCCTCCCTCTCTATTTTTACCTTATTTTGTTTTCCTCTCTTTCATTTTATATTCATATTTTTTATTTCTTAAATTTCACATATGAGTGAAATCATATGGTTTTTCTCTTTCTCTGACTTATTTCACTTACCATAATACACTCTATGTATTCCACCTATGTCAGATTTAATTATTTATGATGGCTAAGTAATATTCCATTGTATATATATACCATATCTTCTGTATCCATTCATTGGTCAATGGACATTTATTTGGGCTTTTTCCATAATTTGGCTATTGTTGATAGTGCTGTTATAAATATTGGGGTGCATGTGCTCCTTAGAATCAGTATTTTTTATCCTTTGGAAAATACCTGGTAGTGCAATTGCTGGGTCATAAGGTAGTTCTATCTTTAACTTTCTGAGAAAGCTCCATGCTGTTTTGCAGAGCGGTTGCAAAAGTTTGCATTTCACCAACAGTGAAGCAGGGTTTCCCATTCTCCACATCCTCATCAACATTTGTTGTTTCCTGTGTTGTTAATTTTTAACCATTGTGATAGGTGTGAGATGGTATCTCATTTCAGTTTTGATTTGTATTTCCCTGCTGATGAGTCATGTTGACCATCTTTTAATGTGTCTGTTACCATTTGTACTTGTTCTTAGAGAAGTGTCTGTTCACGTCTTCTGGCCATTTCTTAACTGAATTATTTACTTTTTGGATGTTGAGTTTGATAAATTCATTTTTTTAATTTTTTTAATGTTTTATTTATTTCTAGGAGAGAGAGAGAGACAGCGTGAGCAGGGGAGGGTCAGAGAGAGAGGGAATCACAGACTTCGAAATAGGCTCCAGGCTCTGAGCCGGCAGTCAGCACAGAGCCCGACGCGGGGCTCGAACCCACAAACCGCGAGATCATGACCTAAGCGAAAGTCGGACGCTTAACCGACTAAGCCACCGAGGCGCCCCGAGTTTGATAAATTCTTTACAGATTTTTAGATACTAGCTCTGTATCTGATAGGTCATTTGAAAGTATATTCTCCAATTGCATAAGTTGTCTTTTGGTATTGGTGATTGATTCCTTTACCTTGCAGAAGCTTTTTATCTTGATGAAATCTCAATTGTTCATTTTTTTTCTCTTGTTTCACTTGGTTCAGGAGACTATATGTAGTTGCCTCAGGAGACCATACCTAGTAAGAAGTTTCTATGGCCAATGTGAAAGAGTTTGCTGCCTATCTTCTTCTATATGATTTTGATGGTTTCCTGTCTCAATGTTCCACATTTAGGTCTTTCATCCATTTTTAATTTATATCCGTGTACAGTGTAAGAAAGTGGTCCAGTTTCATTCTTCTGCATATCACTGTCCAGTCTTACCAACACTATTTGTTGAAGAGACTGTCTTTAATCCATTGGATAGCCTTTCCTGCTTTGTCAAAAAGGAGTTGATCACATAGTTGTGGGTCCATTTCTGGGTCTTTTATTCTGTTCCATTGATCTATGTGTCTGTTTTTGTATCAGCATCATATTGTCTTGATGAATACAACTTTTTAATACAGTTTGAAGTCTAGAAATATGATGCTTCTCACATTGCTTTGCTTTTTCAACATTACTAGGGCTATTCAGGGTCTTTTCTGTTTACACACAAATTTTGTTTGTTTATTTTAATGTTTATTTTTAATAGTTTATTGTCAAGTTGATTTCCATATAACACCCATTTTTCATCCCCACAAGTGCCCTCCTCCATGCCCATCATCCCCCTTCCCCTCCCCCCCACCCCCATCAGCCCTCGGTTTGTTCTCATCATTCAAGAATCTCTCATGGTTTGCCTCCCTACCTCTCCCCCACTATTCTTACCCTTCTTCTCCCCCATGGTCCTCCGTTAAGTTCCTCCTAGAATTGTTTGTTCTAGCTCTGTTGAGAATGCTGGTGTTATTTCGATAGGGATTACATTGAATGTATAGATTGCTTTGAGTAGTACAAACATTTTAACAATATCTGTTCTTCCAATCCATGAGCATAGAATGTTTTTGTTTCTTTGTGTCTTTTTCAATTTCTTTCATAATGTTCTATAGTATTCAGAATACAAATCTTTTATTTCTTTGGGTAGGTTTATTCCTAGGTCTCTTACTCTTTTTGGAGCAATTGTAAATGGGATCATTCTTTCATTTCTTTTTCTGCTGCTTCATTATTGGTGTATAGAAATGCAAAAGATTTCTGTATGTTAATTTTATATCTTGAGACTTTACTGAATTCATGTATCAGTTTTGGCAATTTTTTGGTGGAGTCTTTCATGTTTCCCATGTAGAATATCATGTCATCTGCGAAGATGAAAGTTGAACTTCTTCCTTGCTAATTTGGATGCGGTTTTGTTGTTGTTGTTGTTGTTGTTGTTGTTGTTGTTTGATTGCTGAGGCTAGGACATCCAGTACTATGTTGAACAACAGTTGTGAGAGTGAACATCCTTGTCATGTTCCTGTTATTAGGGGAAAAGCTTTCGCTTTTTCCCCACTGAAGATGATATTAGCTGTGGGTCTCTCATATATGGCCTTATGATGTTGAGGTATGTTCCTTCTATCCCTACTTTCTTGAGTATTTATTTTATCAAGAATAAGTACTTCATTTTTGTCAAATGCTTTTTTCTGCATCTATTGAGAAAATCATATGGTTCTTATACTTTTCTTATTAATATAGTCCATCACATTGATTTACAGATATGAGTTTGGAAGTTTTCTTTCCATTTCTACTTTTTTGGAACATTTTCCAAAAAAAGCCTTCTTTAAATGTTTTTGTAGAATTCACCTGGGGAGCCATCCGGCTCTTGGCTCTTGTTTGTTGGGAGGTTTTTGATTACTGATTATATTTCTTTACTGGTTATGGGTTTTTTCCTAATTTTCTATTTCTTCCTGTTTCAGTTTTGGTAGTTTATATGTTTCTAGGAATTTATCCGTTTCTTCCAGATTGTCCAATTTATTGACATATAATTGTTCATAACATTCTCTTATAACTCATACCTCTGTGGTGTTGGCTGTGATCACTTCTATTCCAGTCATGATTTTATTAATTGGGTCTTTTTCTTTTCTTCTTGATAAGTCTGGCTAGGGGGTTATCAATTTTGTTAATTCATTCAGAGAATGAGCTCCAAATTGTATTGATCTGTTTTACTGTTTTTTGAAATCTATATTATTTATTTCTGCTCTAATCTTTATTTCCCTTATTTTGCTGTTTTTAGGCTTTACTTGCTGTTCTTTTGACATCTCCTTTAGGAATAAGTTTCGGTGTGTATTTGAGACTTTTCTTCCTTCTTGAGAAAGGCCAGGATTGCAATATACTTCCCTCTTATGACTGCCTTTGCTACATTCCAAAGATTTTGGACTGTTGTGTTTTCATTTTCATTGTCTTCAGTGTAATTTTTTATTGCTTTCTTAATTTCCTGATTAACTCATTCATTCATTAATAAGATGTTCTTAAACCAACATGTGTTGGTGTCGTTTCCAATTTTTTTCTTTGGTTGACTTCAAGCTTCACAGCATTGTGGTCTAAAAATGTGCATGCTATAATCTCAATCTTTTTGTACTGGTTGAGGCTGTATTTGTTATGCAGTGTGTGATCTATTTTGGAGAATGTTCCATGTGCACTCAAGAAGAATACGTACTCTGTTGCTTTAGGGTGAACTGTTGGAATATATCTGTTAAATCCATCTGGTTTAATGTTTCATTCAAAGCCATTGTTTCCTTGTTGGTTTTCTGCCTAAATGATCTGTCCCATGCTGTAAGTAGGGTGTTAAAGACGCTTACTATTATGGTATTATCATCAATGAGTTTCTTCATGTTTGCTATTAATTGATTTATATTTTTGGGTATTCACATTGGGAGGGCATAAATATTTACAATTGTTAGTCTTGTCAATTGTCCACTTAATTGATATATATGAATATAATGCCATTGTATTCCCTGTAAAATCTCTATTCCTGTAGATTGCCTCTGTTCCTTTCTAGTCTTTGTTGCTTTTGGTCTCTCTTTCCTGCTCCCCTTTAATAATTGTTGCATAGATGGTTTGGTGTTCATGGACTCCTTTAGTTTTTTATTGTCTTGGAAAATCTATCTCTCCTTCTATTATGAATGAAAGTCCTGCTGGATAAAATATTCTTGGCTACATGTTTTTCCCATTTAGCATATTGAATATATCATGCCACTCTCTTCTTGCTTTCCAAGTTTCTGTTGACAGGTCTACTGTTAACATGATGTGTCTACCCTTGTAGTTTAAGGACCTTTTGTGTTAGCTGCTTTCAGAATTCTCTATGTTTGTATTTTGCAAGTTTCGCTATGATATGTTTTGGTGTTGACCTGGTTTTGTTGATTATGAGGAGAGTTCTATATGCCCCTTGAACTTGAAAGCCTGTTTTCTTCCCCAGATTATGGAAGTTGTCAGCTATAATTTGTTTAAATAAACCTTCTGCCCCCTTTTCCAACTCTTTTTCTAGGACTCCTATGATACACGTATTATTCCAGTTCATAGAATCACTGATTTCCCTAAGTCTATATTCATGACCATCTCTCTTTTCAGCTTTATTATTCATAATTTTATCTTTTCTATCACCTACTTGGTCCTCTGCTTCTTCCATCCTTGTGATTCCATCTAGTTGGTTTTGCATATAATTTATAAACTTTTTATTTCAGCGCCACCCAGGCGCCCCAAGAATATTTTAAAACAAAGTCAAGAAAATGTTAATTCAGGGGCCCCAAGAATATTTTAAAACAAAGTTAAGAAAATGTTAATTCGGGGGCCCCAAGAATATTTTAAAACAAAGTTAAGAAAATGTTAATTCAGGGGCGCCTGGGTGGCTTAGTCGGTTGAGCGTCCGACTTTCGCTTAGGTCATGATCTCGCGGTTCGTGGGTTCGAGCCCTGCGTCGGGCTCTGTGCTGACTGCCAGCTCAGAGCCTCGAGCCTGTTTCAGTCTGTGACTCCCTCTCTCTCTGACCCTACCCTGCTCACGCTGCCTCTCTCTCTCTCCTAGAAATAAATAAAACATTAAAAAATTAAAAAATAATATTCTTGATTGTTACTATTTCGTGCAAAGTATTCATGGAGACTTCTTCACTCACTTCCAACTCAGATTTGACTCCTTAAATAAACGGCAACAACTGAACAGTGTCAGTAATATTTTTTTAACTCAAGAGCCAAAAAAAAGTACTTTACATCAATTTCATTTTTATGTTATTGACTATTGATGTTGCTCTCAATCGTTTGTGTGTGTGTGTGTGTGCGTGTGAGAGAGAGAGAGAGAGAGAGAGAGAGAGAGAGAGAGAAGAAATTCTGTTCTGATGGGATAGTCTGCTCCAGATTTGCTAATTTTTTGCCCATCACTTTCTGATCAGTTGGGAATATT
Source organism: Proteles cristata cristata (assembly GCA_017311185.1). Lineage (NCBI taxonomy): Eukaryota > Metazoa > Chordata > Mammalia > Carnivora > Hyaenidae > Proteles > Proteles cristata. Next base: position 10,708 of record JAESUZ010001376.1, read on the forward strand.
TTAATAAGTGCTGTCTGGTCATATAAAAAATACTGTATTCTTTTAGCACAACTATTGGGTCATTGCCTAATACACACAATGTTTGGCTATATTGTTTGATAACAGAGTGACCCATACTCTGATGTACCTTAAAATCATAACTTTTAAGGGCTTCTTTCCTCTGTGCCTTAAAATCACAACTTTAAAGGGATTCTTTTCTCTTTCATGTTTTAACATGATGTGTATGCAGTAATAATGAACAAATGAAATGAAACACCATAAAACAATAATATATGTTGCACTTGAAACATTGTCGATTTGTAACTGCATCACTGGGATTTGTCATGGCCAAGCAGCAGTGCAAAACAATGAGACTGCTACATAAAATCTCTATTGCAAACATTCAGCCATAGTATGAAAACAGCCATAAGTGATATATGAACAAATAAGCATGGGTCTATTCCAATAAAATGTTATTTATGGACATTGACATTTAAATTTCATATAATTTTCACTAGCCATGAAATGTTAATATTTTTTACTGTTTTCAAATATCTACAAATGTAAAAGATATTTTTTAGCTCATGGGCTGTACGGAAATGTAGGGCTAGATTTGGCTCACAGAGTTTAGTTTGCTGACCTCTGGCTAAATACAAAAAAGGTTCATTTCTTGCTCTTGTTATACAAGTAAAACACTCGTTGGAAGAGGGGTAGTTTGTAGTTACATACAGATCCAGGCTTATGGAAGCTTCTTCTCAACACATACTTACACAGTCGAAGGCAAGAAAGGGGTATATTCAAATAGCACACTAAAGCTTTCACCCAGAAGGGGTAGTCATTGCTTCTGTTCATTTAGTCAGCATGCCACATAGGCTCTGTTAATTTTAAATGGACCAAGTGTTGAAACGCAGCCCTATCATTTGCCTAGATGGAGGAGGAACTATCACAGTAGGTATTGGCTTTGTTTTCTCAGTCTTAGACCACTGAAATATCATATATAATCTACCATCCCCACTTCCTATCTTATTCTACTACAATTTAGTCATCATACTCTGTTACATTATTTTTTAAAGCACAGCTTTAATTATATCATTGATTTTGCAATGACTTCAAATTAAACGTTATAATTATAGGATTTAGAGTCCTCCATAAATTGTGCCTAAGGGACATTTTAAGCTGTATTACACATTTTCACCCTAATTAGGAAAATTCCATTTTACCTAGAATGCTGGCCATTATTCAAGTCTAACCCTTCCTTACAAACAACTTTAAGTCGTTTTAATTTATCCAACCTTCCTAATTGATAAGATAACTTAGCTTTAACTCCAACCTTGTTCATAATGTATACAAGAATATTTTGATTGAGCTCTTTAATTCTACCCTACCTCTTTTTCTGACATAGTAATGAAATACCAAAACTTAGGTGTTTCTGCCTGTTGTTTTCTTTTTCTTTCCCAAGATAGCATTTTTTAAAAGGTGTAAAAAGAATAAATTGCAAAGGCCTTATCTCACTGAAGGCTAAATTACAAAAAAAAAAAAAAGAAAAATAAGAAAAATCTCCCCTTACTGTGATATTTATCTTACTTCCCTCTTTTCCCTTCCACTCTCCCAGTCATGCTCCTTTTCTCTCACTCATTTCTCCTAACATTCACCAATATTAGGACAATAATCTTAGATAATTATAGAAGATAATGTGATGCTTAAATCCTCATTCAGGCATCAGAAACATATTTTTAACAATTCTAAAACAAGAATAATAAAATTTGCCAGATTATTTGAAGATCACATAGCTTCATGTATCTCTGGGTAGGATTATGTTAGTTTGATGTCTCCAAATGGCTTAATTTAGGCTTCAAACTAATGAAAATATAGAGTGCTTAGGAGAAAAGTAAATTATAAAATCTCATTTTCGTCTCATTTTCATTTTGTATAAATCTTAGAAAATGATTTGTTGAGACAGTAGAACTGTCTAGAAAGTGTTCACATCTTATCCTGCCCTTCTGCTCCTAATTTCCCTTTTTCATAATCATTCATTTTTTTCACTTAAACCCCAGTTAAAAATTATTTATTCAGGAATATTACCATAAACCAGTTTCTTCTCAGTATCATTTTGTCTGTTATTGTAATACATGCAGAGCTTAGAATAAAATCTCACTTTACAAAACCTGTTACATAGGGTAAACAATGCTTAAATGAGAAACAATTCTGGAATCTTCCAGGTGGAAAAAAAGTGGTGATAAATTATCAAGGCAAAAGGGAGAGATAAGTTAAAGAGGTTTCAGAATAGTCACTTCAAAAACAATAGAACCATATTTGGGGCTCTACAAATAAACACAATCCACAAAAAGCTTAAAAGAGGAAATCCTAAGTCTCTGGAACAAGAGTGTAAGAAGTGAATAAAGCTCATCAAAGCCACAGTCTTGATCAGTCAGTCTTGATCTTGAAGGAACACAACCAAGAGAACTTGATTGAAAAAGTTATTTTATGTGGTTTCCAGAAAGATGGATCTACAATTAAAAGACGACAGCCTTCCTTAGCATCTTTGTTGGGCAAGAAAAATAAAAAGTAGAGTAAGATTTGACTCAATCAATCATCTGTGAAGGGCAAAGTTTTTCTCACCGAAAAAGTCAGGATTCTACAATTGTCCTGAAACCATCAAGTACACATTATCACCAGGGAGCTACTACAGCCCACTTTCTAGGTCTCACCTCAGAGGTACTGATTTACTATCATTGGTTTTCAGCCCTAACTGCATATTAAAATTACCTAAGGAGGTTTTTAAAAATTTTTATTTTTAATTGACATATAGTTGACATATAACATTATATTAGTTTTAGGTGTACAAGATAATGCTTTGAAAATTATATACATTATAAAATGCTCAGAACAATAAGCGTAGTTACTGTCTGTCACCCTACAAAGTTATTACAGCATTACTGACTATATTCACTATGCTGTACTTTAAAAAATGTTTTATTCTCAAGTTAATTGACATACAGTGTAGTCTTGGCTTCAGGAATAGAATCCAGTGATTGGTCACTTACATGTTAACACCCAGTGCACATCCGAACAAGGGCCCTCCTTAATGCCCATCACCCATTTTCCCCACCCCCATTTACCTACCTGGAGAGTTATTTTTATTTATTAAAAAAGTTTTATTTTTGAGAAACAGAGCATAAGAGGGGGGTGAGGCAGAGTGAGAGGGAGACAAAGAATCTGAAGCAGGCTCCAGGCCCCTAGCTGTCAGCCCAGATACTGACGCGGGGCTCCAACTCACAAACTGTGAGATCATGACCTGATCTGAAGTCAGACACTTAACCGACTGAGCCACCCAGGCGCCCCAGAAGAGTTTCTTTCTTTCTTTTTCTTTTTTTTTTTTAAATTTTTACTTATTTCTGAGAGAAAGAGAAAGAGAGAGAGAGAGAATGAGAGACCACATGAGCAGGAGAGAGTCAAGACACAGAATCTGAAACAGGCTCCAGGCTCTGAGCTGGCAGTCAGCACAGACCCGGATGCGTGGCTCAAACCCATGAATGTGAAATCATGACCTGAGCTGAAGTGGGATGCTTAACCGACTGAACCACCCAGGCACCCAACCAGAAGAGTTTTTAAAACATACTGATGCCCTAGCCCAGCCCCAGATATTTAAGATTTAATTGAGATTAGGAGATGGAGCCTGGCTATTAATATTTTCCAAAAGTTCCCCAAGAAATTATAATATGCAGCCAGGGATGAGAACCAGACTCAGGTGAGTATTAACCTACTTTTATAGTAGCGTCCTCTAAGTGAACCTGATGCATTTAAAATACTTTGTATATTGCCAGGTGAATTTGTGTACTCAACATATCATAAACCTGCTATTCTTTTTTTTTTATTTATTTATTTTTGACATGGGGGGAGGAGAGAGAGAGAGAGAAGGAGAGAATGAGCGAGGGTGGGGTAGAGAGAGAGGGAGAGAGAGGATCCCAAGAAGGCTCCATACTGTCAGTGCAGAGCCCAACGTGGGGCTTGGATCCACGAACAACTGAGTTCATGAACTGAGCCAAAATCAAGAGTCACCTAACCAACTAAGCCACCCGGGTATCCCTGAAACCTGCTATTCTAAACAGTACATTTAGAAGGTGCTTTGTGGTTTGTGACTTCCAAACATGCCTTTACTATTAGTTATGACTCAATTGTCATAATTACAAAAAGCAGTATAGATGATCCAAATTAGTCATCAATATTTTAATTTTAGGTGACATACTTTCTAGCTCCTGCTTTGTGAGATACAAAGAATGACTTTTTATTATATAGATATAATTTATATAGCACACTTTGGAGTACAAATAACTATTAATACCAAAGACTTATTTTAATATAAGCAGTGGAATTTGTATTATAGAAGAGCATATTTTATGGCTGCTTAATGCAAGGTAATGGGAAAGTGATTAGTGATATAATATCTGCATTTCAGATGGAAGTAATTCTGCATTCATTGACAAGGAAAACATACCTGAAAATTTATTTTTTCTTAATGTTTTATTTATTTCTGAGACAGAGAGACAGCGTGAGCAGGGGAGGGTCAGAGAGAGAGGGAGACACAGAATCCGAAACAGGCCCCAGGCTCTGAGCTAGCTGCCAGCAGAGCGCCCCATGCGGGGCTCGAACCCATGAACCTTGAGATCATGACCTGAGCCAGAGTCGGATGCTCAACCGACTGAGCCACCCAGACTCCCCCATACCTGCAAATTTCAAGATGTGTTATAAAGAAGTGTCTTTTAGTTGCCTGTTACTTTTGCAAACCACTATGGCAGTAAAAATGTTACAGAAAGAAGAGTTTATCTCATAGCATAGATTATGTATTATAATTGTCTCCTTTGTGCCAGATTCTTCTTTGGTTTTCTGAATATATGTATTTTAGCTTCAGAGATTCTTTTTTGTTTTTCAGGGATGAATTCCTCGAAAATTACAGGCTTACAAAAGAAACTTAAAATTAGATGCATTAATTAGTTAATCTTCATTTAAGGCTAAAATTTATCTTCAAAACTGGTTTTTTTGAAGGGTTTCATCTGCTATTGGGGTAGAATTTGGTTTTCTTTCATTTTTGCTGTATATAGATATGTTTGGACTCATAATAAATATTCCATAGTGATGCAATCAGATTTGTGACTGTTAGTTCTCCGGTATGAGTGCTTAGTGCTATTTACATTTTGGTTTTTGATTCACATGTTTGTCTTCACTCTTTTACTTTTTCAATGCTAAGGTATTGACAGTTGGCTTTCAACTTGGAAAAATAATAAAGTGCCATATCAGGCTCGATATCTACTATCTTAGCTTCCTGACACACTTCCCCTTAGCCATACAAGACAAATGAATGTAGATCCTGCTTATGCTACTTTCTCTATAACATATTCTTTGCCGTGGGAATATAATTTATATTTGCATTTATCAATGTCAGAAATCTCTTTTACTTTCATTTAGTAAACTGTGTATTTCAATGCAGCCAGTGCTAATATCTGGAAGCCAGTTTCAACTTTATTGAAGCAATAGAGTCATCATATCATTATCGCTACCATTTTCCCCCTCTTCAATTCTCACATTCATTCCTTTATTTTTTTAATTTATGTTTTTTAATTTTTATTTTTTTAATTTTTTTTTACAAATAGTTTATTGTCAAATTAGTTTCCACATAACACCCAGTGCTCATCCCCACAAGTGCCCTCCTCCATGCCCACCCCTCCTCCCCCCCACATCCACCAGTCCTCAGTTTTTGTCAGCATTCAAGAGTCTCTCATGGTTTGCCTCTCCCCCTTTCCCCCACCATTTCCGCCCTTCTTCTCCCACTTGGTCCTCTGTTAAGCTCCTCCTAATCCTCCTATACGTGCACACATATGATATTTGTCTTTCTCTGCCTGACTTATTTCGCTCAGCATAACACCCTCAAGGTCCATCCATGTTGCTACACATGACCAGATTTCATTGTTTCTCATTGCCGTGTAGTATTCCATGGTATAGATAAACCACATCTTCTTGATCCATTCCTCTGTTGATGGACACTTAGGCTGTTTCCATGTTTTAGCTATTGTGAAGAGTGCTGCTATGAACATTGGGGTCCATGTGCTCCTATGCATCAGCATTTCTGTATCCCTTGGGTAAATTCCTAGCAGTGCTATTGCTGGGTCATAGGGAGTTCTATTGTTAGTTTCCTTAGGAACCTCCACACTGTTTTCCAGAGGGGCTGTACCAGTTTACATTCCCACCAACAGTGTAGTAGGGTGCCCGTTTCTCCACATCCTCGCCAGCATCTAGAGTTCTCTGATTTGCTCATTTTAGCCACTCTGACTGGCGTGAGGTGGTATCTCAGTGTGGTTTTGATTTGTATTTCCCTGATGAGGATGGATGCTGAGCATCGTTGCATGTGTCTGTTGGCCATCTGGATGTCCTCTTTGGAGAAGTGTCTGTTCATATCTTCTGCCCATTTCTTCACTGGGTTGTTTGTTTTTCGGGCATGTAGTTTGGTGAGTTCCTTATAGATTCTGGATATTAACCCTTTCTCTGATATGTCATTTGCAACTATCTTTTCCCATTCCGTTGGTTGCCTATTAATTTTCTGGGTTGTTTCCTTGGCTGTGTAGAAGCTTTTAATCTTGAGGAGGTCCCAACAGTTTATTTTTGCTCTTGATTCCCTTGCTTTTGGGGATGTGTCAAGTAAGAAGTTGCTGCGGTGGAGGCCAAGGAGGTTGTTTCCTGCTTTCTCCTCTAGGGTGTTGATAGTTTCCTGTCTCACGTTCAGGTCCTTTATCCATTGTGAGTTTATTTTTGTGCATGGTGTGAGAAAATGATCTAGTTTCATTCTTCTGCATGTTGCTGTCCAGTTCTCCCAACACCATCTGTTAAAAAGGCTGTCTTTTTCCATTGGATATTCTTTCCTGCTTTGTCAAAGATTAGTTGGCTGTATACTTTTGGGTCCACTTCTGAGTTCTTAATTCTGTTCCATTGGTCTATGTGTCTGTTTTTGTGCCAATACCATACTGTCTTGATGATGACAGCTTTGTAGTAGAGGCTAAAGTCTAGGATGGTGATACCTTCATTTTGGTTTTATTCTTTAGTATTACTTTGGCTATTCGGGGTCTTTCGTGGTTCCATACAAATTTTACGATAGTTTGTTCTAGTTTTGAGAAGTATGCTGGTGCAATTTTGATTGGGATTGCATTGAATGTGTAGATGGCTTTGGGTAGTCATGACATTTTAACTATTTTCTTCCAATCCATGAGCATGGAATGTTTTTCCATTTCTTTGTGTCTTCTTCAATTTCCTTCATAAGTTTTCTATAGTTTTCATCATACAGATTTCTTATATCCTTGGTTAGGTTTATTCCTAGGTACTTTATGGTTTTTCGTGCAATTGTGAATGGGATCCGTTTCTTGATTTCTCTTTCTGTTGCTTCATTGTTGGTGTATAAAAATGCAATCGATTTCTGTACGTTGATTTTGTACCCTGCAACTTGGCTGAATTCTTGGATCAGTTCTAGTAGGCTTCTGGTGGAGTCTGCTGGGTTTTCGATGTAGAGTATCATGTCATCTGCGAAGAGTGAAAGTTTGACTTCCTCTTTGCCAATTCTGATGCCTTTGATTTCCTTTTGGTGTCTGATGGCTGATGCTAGGACTTCCAGCACTATGTGAAACAACAGTGGTGAGAGTGGACATCCCTGTTGTGTTCCTGATCTCAGGGGGAAAGCTGTCAGTTTTTCCCCATTGTGGATGATGTTAGCTGAGGGCTTCTCATAGATGGCTTTTATGATGTTTAAGTAAGTTTCTTTTATCCTGAATTTCTCAAGGGTCTTTATTAAGAAGGGATGCCGTATTTTGTCAAATGCTTTTTCTGCATCTATTAACAGGATCATATGGTTTTTATATTTTCTTTTGTTGATGAGATGTATCACATTGATTGATTTCCGAATATTGAACTAGCCCTGTAAGCCAGAAATGAATCTCACTTGATCTTGGTGGATGATTCTTTTTATGTGCTGTTGGATTCAGTTTGTAAGGATCTTGTTGAGGAATTTTGCATCCGTATTCATCAAGGATATTGGCCTGTAGTCCGTTCCTTCTTTTTCTTTCTTTCTTTCTTTCTTTCTTTCTTTCTTTCTTTCTTTCTTTCTTTCTTTCTTTCTTTCTTTCTTTCTTTCTTTCTTTCTTTCTTTCTTTCTTTCTTTCTTTCTTTCTTTCTTTCTTTCTTTCTTTCTTTCTTTCTTTCTTTCTTTCTTTCTTTCTTTCTTTCTTTCTTTCTTTCTTTCTTTCTTTCTTTCTTTCTTTCTTTCTTTCTTTCTTTCTTTCTTTCTTTCTTTCTTTCTTTCTTTCTTTCTTTCTTTCCTTTCTTTCTTTTTTTCCTGGATCTCTGTCTGGCTTGGGAATCAGAGTGATGCTGGCTTCATAAAATGAGTCTGGAAGTTTTTCCTTGATTTCTATTTTTTGGAATAGCTTGTGAAGAATGGGTATTAATTCGGTTTTAAATGTCTGGTAGAACTCCCCTGGGAAGCCGACAGGTTCAGGGTTTTTATTTCTTGGGAGATTTTTGATAACTGATTCGATTTCTTCACTAGTTATGGGTCTGTTCAGATTTTATATTTCTTTCCGTGTGAATTTTGGTAGTGACTGTGTGTTTAGGAATTTGTCCATTTCTTCTAAGTTGTCCAATTTGTTGGCATATAATTTTTCATAGTATTCCCTGAGAATTGCTTGTATTTCTGAGGGGTTGGTTGTAAGAAGTCAATTTTCATTCATGATTTTGTCTATTTGGGTGCTCTCTCCTTTATTTTTGAGAAGCCTGGCTAGAGGTTTTTCAATTTTCTTTGTTTTCTCAAAGAACCAACTCTTGGTTTCATTGATCTGTTCAATTATTTCTTTGGTCTCTATGTTTATTTCTGCTCTGATTTTTACTATTTCTCTTCTTCTACTGGATTTGGTGTGCACTTGTTGCTCTGCCTCTTGTTCTTTTAGGAGAGTTGTTAGATTTTGCACTTGTCTTTTCTCTAATTTCTTGAAATAGTCCTGGAGTGCAATGTGCTTTCCTCTTAGGACTGCCTTTGCTGCATCCCATAGAGTTTGGATTGTTGTATTTTCATTTTCATTTGTTTCTATATATTTTTTAATTTCTTCTCTAATTGCATGATTGGCCCATCCATTCTTTAGTAGAGTGTTCTTTAACCTCCATGTTTTTGGAGGTTTTCCAGACTTCTTCCTGTGATTGATTTCAAGCTTCAAAGCATTATGATCTGAGAGTATGCGTGGTATGATCTCAATTTTTTTTATATTTATTGAGGGATGCTTTATGTCCCAGTATGAGATCTATCTTGGAGAATGTGCCTTGCACACTTGAGAAGAAAGTGAATTCCTTGGCCTCAGGATGCAGAGTTCTAAATATATCTGTCAGATCTATGTGGTCCAAAGTGTCATTCAAGTTCATTGTTTCTTTAGTGATTTTCTGTCTGGTTGATCTATCCATTGCTGTAAGCAGAGTATTAAAGTACCCTGCTATTAGCACAATCTTAACTATAAGGTTGTTTCTATTTGTGATTAATTGTTTTATATATTTAGGTGCTCCCATATTCGGTGCATACACATGTATAATTGTTAGTTCTTCCTGATGGATGTACCCTGTAATTATTATATAATGCCCTTCTTCTTCCCTTGTTACTGTCTTTAATTTAAAGTCCAGATTGCCCGATATAAGTATAGTTACTCCAGCTTCCTTTTGACTTACCGTAGCATGATAGATATTTCTCCATCCCCTTACGTTTAATCTGAAGGTAGCTTCCAATCTAAAATGTGTTTCTTGTAGACAGCAAATAGATGGATTTTGTTTTCTTATCCATTCTGCTACCCTATGTCTTTTGTTTGGAGCATTCAGCCCATTTACATTCAGCGTTATTATTGAAATATGTGGGTTTATAATCGTTGTGTCCTTTGTGGGGTTCATTCTTATGGTGGTGTCTCTGGTGTCTTTGTTCGTTGCAATACTTTCGTCAGAGAGTTCCCCTAATGATTTATTGTAGGGCTGGCTTGATGGTGACAAATTGCTTCAATTTCTGTTTATTTGGAAAGGTTTTTATCTCTCCTTCTATTTTGAATGACAGGCTTGCTGGATAGAGGATTCTTGGCTGCATATTTTTTTCTGTTCATCACATAGAAGATCTCCTGCCATTCCTTTCTGGTCTGCCAAGTTTCATTAGATAGGTCTGTCACCACTCTGATAGGATCCCTTTGTATGTTCGGACCCTTTTCTCCATAGCTGCTTTCAAAATTCTCTCTTTGTCCTTATATTTTGCCATTTTCACTATGATAGGCCCTGCAGAAGATCGGTTCAAATTACGTCTGAGGAGAGTTCCCTGTGTCTCTTGTATTTGAACGTTTACTTCCTTCCCAAGGTTGATGAAATTCTCTGCTATAATTTGTTCCAGAACACCTTCAGCACCTTTCCCTCTCTCTTCCTTTTCTGGGATTCCTATGCTATGGATATTGTTGCGTTTGACTGTATCACTGAGCTCTCTAACTCTTCTTTCATGTCCTGGATCAGTTTGTCTCTTTTTTTGTCAGCTTCTTGTTTTTCCATAATGGTGTCTTCTAAATCACTTATTCTCTTTTCTGCCTCTTCAATCCGTGCATTGGACATCTCCAATTTATTATGTATTTTATTTATCGCATTTTTTAATTCATCATGCCTATTTTTGTTCTCCATGTTGTTTGTAGCCATAGTTTCTTTGATGTCTTCTTTGCTTTTTGCAAGCCCAGCAATTACTTTTGTGATTATTGTTCTAAATTTTTTTCAGTTATGCTGCTAATATCTGTTTTGAGCAATTCATTAGCTGTCCATTCTTTTTGGAGTTTCTTTGGAGGAGAGCTCTTTCATTTTGTCATTTTGGTTAGGTTTCTGTCTCTTGTTAGTTTTAAAGACTTGTTATGCTCTCTGCACCTGTGAGCACTGCTGTACCCAAGAAGACTCTTTGACTGTCCAGGGAGTATCCTTTCAGAAAGTGTTCTTTGAATGGTATCTCTTGGTCTCTCTTGTTGAGACCTTGGTTATTTTATTTTCCTACTTGTAGTGGTATTTGGGACTCTCTACCATGTGTACTTTGGCTTGTTTCTTGAGGTAGCCCTGGAGAAGAAAACATACAGACAAATACACAGGGAACAGAGGGACACTAACACATAGATATATTCAACAAACGTAAACCAAGTGGGAAAAAGAAAAAGTAAAGAGAAAAGACAGAGGAGGGAAGGTGAATGATAGAAAATAAAAATACATGAAGAAGTCAAAAAGAAGAAAAGAAAAGGAAGAAAGAAGAAAACCGATAGACAAAGATCGGTTTAAAGTATATAACCAGATATCCCAGCTAAAATTAAATAGCCGGGTGTATGCAGTGCTGGTTGAAGAGCATAGAGAAAGAGAGAGATGATAGGGTGGAATTGAGGCAAAATTGGAAATAGAATGAACAGGCAGAAAAGATAAGAAGCTTTTTTCAAAGAACTAAAGGGTGGAATATGGTTGGAGAAGTGAGAGAAAGAGGGTGGTGTTATCCAGAGAAACTATCTAGTCTGATTACTCCTGAGAGACTGTGTTATACCGCCATTAACAGTTCCGCTGGTCGCTGCTTCCCTGTTGCTGGGGATTGAGTGGAGGGTGGAGAAAGTACCGCAGCATCAGATCCACAAGGGGTCAAACTGGAGTGCGTTTGTGGAACATAGCAACCTCGGGTCCCCAGAGTCCGCTTTGCCTCACCCCGCCTTAAGGGCTTTACTGTCTGCCATGACCTCAGCAGACAACTTTTCGCTCATGCAGCCGCCACTTTACCGGGTCGCCGCTACCTATGCTTCAGTGGGCCGGTGTGGCGTGTGCCACTGCCGCTTCATTCGGCGCCAGGACCGCCTCAGCAGGCGTTGCTGTGGGTTCACCTGGCCACCGCTGCCATGATGGTGCTGGGCGCATGGCAGTTCAGTTTTTCCTGGTGCCTTCTGGGACCAGGGCACCTAGTTTAAAGTCAGCACCCCAGCCAGAGCTAAAAAACACTGTCTCCTCAAGCCGAGGTTTTTTCTCTTCTCCAGGGATGGTTCTATGAGCAATCTCAGTTTTTCTTTCCTTTCCCCTGGACTCAAGGCAGCTCGCCACCACTCGCTGGTTTTTTTGTTTTTTTTTTACATTTTTTTTTTACAAATAGTTTATTGTCAAATTGGTTTCCATATAACACCCAGTGCTCATCCCCACAAGTGTCTTCCTCCATGCCCATCTCCCCCCGACATCCATCAGTCCTCAGTTTGTTTCTCAGCATTCAAGAGTCTCTCATAGTTTGCCTCTCTCCCTTTCCCCCACTGTTTCCCCCCTTCTCCTCCACGGTCTTCTGTTAAGTTCCTCCTAATCCTCCTATACGTGCACACATATGATATTTGTCTTTCTCTGCCTGACTTATTTCGCTCAGCATCACACCCTCAATGTCCATCCATGTGGCTACACATGGCCAGATTTCATTGTTTCTCATTGTCATGTAGTATTCCATGGTATAGATAAACCACATCTTCATGATCCATTCATCTGTTGATGGACACTTAGGCTCTTTCCATGTTTTAGCTATTGTGGAGAGTGCTGCTATGAACATTGGGGTACATGTGCTCCTATGCCTCAGCATTTCTGTATCCCTTGGGTAAATTCTAGCAGTGCTATTGCTGGGTCATAGGGGAGTTCTATTGTTAGTTTCCTTAGGAACCTCCACACTGTTTTCCAGAGGGGCTGCACCACTTTACATTCCCACCAACAGTGTAGGAGGGTGTCCTTTTCTCCACATCCTCGCCAGCATCTAGAGTTCTCTGATTGGCTCATTTTAGCCACTCTAGCAGCACTCGCTGGTTTATCACTCACCGCAGCTGCATGCCAGCCGGGTTCCCTCCCCTCCCTCCATATCTCTGGGTCCCCTCCCACTTTTATCTTCCCCAGTTCGCACTCACGCACTTATGAGGTTTCCTTCCCAGTGTACTCTGTCTCTTTCTCTTCCCAAACTCCTGTGGCTCAGTGTCCTATGACTTCAAGCCTTCTCTGTTTGAGAGATGAGTGCAGGCAAAATGTTCGGTGCTTCCTACTTCTCCGCCAGCTTGCCTGGATTGCTGTCATTCCTTTATGTTTTTGAACTTTAATATTTTTGTTGCTCAGTATATTTTCTCTTGTGATTCCATGAATCATATAGTAGCATATGTGTTAATACACAGAAATGCTGCAGTGGGAATTCCACTCAAATCCATATACGACTAAATTCTTCCTCATGAGAAAATTACTATAAAAATCATTTAATATATATAACTTACATAATACCTATCCAATTGTACAGCCCTAAGTTGAGTCTTGAGTAACAAAATGTAAGATTGTAAAGAACTGTAAACTTTTCCTGAAAAATAGAAAACTAACACATTTTTACAGTAATGCTCTTTTAATCAGTAAATGTCATTTAAAATATGGAAGAGACTGCTTTCACAGAAGAATGAAAGTTGCTTCTTTAATTATGACATATATACAGTACGTAGAAGAAATACTGATTCTTTTTCCAGGTATCTAGTGCTTTTTGTTTGTTTGTTTTTACAGTTTAAACCATCACGAAAAAGCTACCTAAACGGAAAATTAGTGCTTGATGTGACTAACTTAACATAGAAGATTGGTCAAAATAATGTTTTAAGGAGAATCACATTTTTGAGTAACAACTTTAGTGAATTGGTTTATTAAATATCAAAGTAACTAAGAGAGCAGCTTGTGCAAACATATGAGTGCAATAAATTCAGTGAATTAAATCTCACTAACAACGTGTGTAAACAGTATCTAAAGCCTACATAGTTTTACCACAAATTATATACCTGTTTTTATGATTATGGTCTCAAATGTGAAGTATTATCAATGATGCCCTAAGGCAATGGTTTTCATCACCAATACCTGGAAACTTGTTAGAAATGCACGTCATCTGACCTTGTCAGAGACTAAATGCATTAAAAACTCTTGAGTATAGGGCCCAGAAACCCTCCACATGATTCTGATACAGACTAAAGTTTGAGAGTCAACTGAGTTAAGATCTCTTTTTTCACTTGATTTAATGTCTGTTGACACAAAGTTTTAAGTAAGTAGTATAGTCAGTTCAAAATGGTAACGATTGGTCAAGAGTCTTTCATTCACTTCCTAAAGCTAGTTCAACTCAGATTAGATTTATTAATTCATTTGTTGAAAAATGAACTACTCTATATCAAAAAATATTTTGCTCATTTAAATAATATAAATTCAATAACAAAATTTGGATCTTGTTTATTCATTCAGAGGTTGTTAAATGATATATTACTTCATCCAACAGAATCAGAAAATTGGTTTAATAAAATAATAATGTGCCATGCACTGTGCTAATTATTATCCATGCCTAATTCTAATTTTCACAGTAACCCTGCAAATCTGGAATTAATATTCATTTTCAATAGATTATTAAATTGGAGTTCAAGCACTATTACAAAGCCACCAGATTTCTCTAATCCCAGTGCTTTTGCTCAGAGGATTATTTTCCATATCCTAGCAGCTGACTACTTTGAACATCAGCACATTTGAGATGATGTAGACATAATGGCTATTGTATAGCTTATGGAAACTTGCTTTTAAATAAGCCAGTTGAAGATGCCCCACCTAAAAGAAGAATTCTTGCTTTTTCCTTTTTTAGTTTTTCATTAAAATTAAATTCACATAACATAAAATCAACCTTCTTAAAAGTGTATAATTCAGTCATTAATATATTCACAATGTTGTGCAAACATCACTTCTATCTAACCCCAAAATGTTTTCATTATTCCAGAAGTAAATCCTGTACCCATTATGCATGCAGTTCTGCCTTTTACCCTCTCCCCAGGCTCTAGCTACCACTGATCTGCTTTCAGTCTCTGGTAACTTCCTATTCTTGTTATTTCATATAAATCAGTTCATACAGTATTTAAACTCTTGCGTATGGCTTCTTTCACTTAGCAAAATATTTTTGAAACTCATTAATGTAGAATGTATCAGTATTTCATTCCCTTTTATGGGTGAATAAGAATCCATTGTATGGATATTTTGCATTTTGTTTGTCAATTCATTTGTTCATATACATTTTATTTGTTTGGACATTTATTTGGCCATTGTGAATAGTGCTGTTATGAAAATTTATGTATAACATTTTGTCTGGATATATATTTTCAATAATTTGGTGTATATACTTAGAAATAGGATTGTGAGTCATATGGTAATACCACGTTTAACTTTTTGAGTAACTGACAAACTGTTTTCCACAATGGCTGCACCATCTTTTTCTCTTTTTCTTTTTTTGAAAGTTTATTATATATATTATGACACAGAGAGAGAGAGAGAGAGAGAGAGAGAGAGAGAAGGCAGTGGAGGGCCAGAGAAAGAGGAAGAGAGAATCCCAAGAAGGCTTGGCACCATCAGCACAGAGCCTGATGCAGGGCTCCATCTCACAAAATGTGAGATCAAGACCGAGAGTTGGACTCTTAACCAATTGAGGCATCCAGGTGCCCCTCTTTCCACTTTTTCTTAATAGACTTTACTTCTTAGAGCAGTGTTAGATATGCAGAAAACTCTTACAGAAAATAGATAAAGTATGCTCTCTCCCTCCAAAGTTTTTCAATATAGGAAAACTTATTAGTAATTAAAATCCATATTTATATTAAGATTCACTCTGTTGTACATTTCTAAAGGTTTTGCCAAATATATAGTGTCATGTATCTTCCATCACAGATTTATATAGAATAGTTTCATTCCCAAAAAATCATCTGTGCTACACCTATTCATAATTTCCTCCTATACACTACCCTTATTAGCCCTAGCAATGGTTAAATATTTTACTTTTCCTATTGTTTTACCTTTTCCAGAATATCATGTAATTGGAAGCATATTGTATCTACCTTCCAGACTGGCTTCATTCACTTAGCAATATGTATTTAAGGTTCCTCCATGTCTATTTGGGACTTGATTTTTTTTTTTTTTTAATAGTGGATAATATTCCATTGTGTATATGCACCCAGTTTGTTTGCCCATTCATCTACTGAAGGACATTTTTGTTGCTTCCAATTTTTTAAAATTGTTAGTAAAGCTTCTATAAACATCTGTATACAGGTTTTTGTGTGTATTTAATTATTCACTAACTTGGATAGATACCACATAGCGTGACTCCTGGATCATATGGTAGGATTATGTTCACTTTTCTTTTTCTTAGTAAGTTCCAAACTATCTTCAAAGTGACTATACCATTTTTCATTTCCACCAGCAATGAATGAGAATCCCTATCACTCAAAATCCTTACCAGAATTTGGCAGTGATAATTATTTGTATTTAAGCCATTCTTATAAGTTTTTAGTGGTATCTCATTGTTTTAATTTGCAATTCCTCAATAACATATAATATTGAACATTTTTTCATATTTCTATTTGCCATCTCTGTATCTTCTTAGTTGAGGTAGCTGTTCAGATCTTTTGTCCACATTTAATTTTTTTCTTATTGAAGTATAATTAACATATCATGTTATATTAGTTTCAGGTATACAGCATAGTTTCAGGAATTGTGTACATAATAGCTCAGTGCTTATTACCATGATCCATTAGTCACCATCTGTCACCATACAACATTATGACAGTATTATTGACTATATTACCTATTCTGTAATTTTCAGCTCTGTGATTTATTTTCTCTATAACCAGTAGTTTGTACCTCTTAATCTACTTTATCTGTTTCATTCATCCCCCAACCCGCATACTATCTGGCAACTACCAGTTTGTTCCTATATTTAAGAATGTTGTTTTTTGTTTTTCTGTTTCTTGGCTTGTTCTGTTTTTAGATTCCACATATAAGTGATATATATTATTTGTCTCTCTGATACTGATTTAATTAACTCAGTATGATACACTTTTTGTCCACCCATGTTATCACAAATGCTAAGATCTCATCCTTTTTTATGGTTGAATAATATTTCATTGTGTTTACTTACCACATCTTTATCTACTCATTTATTTTTGGTTCACTTAGGTTGTTTCCATAATATGACTATTGTAAATACTGCTACAATAAACATGAGATGTATATATATATTTTTGAATTAGTGTTTTCATTTTCTTTGGGTAATTACTTAGTAGTGGAATTGCTGGATCATGTTTTTAATTTTTGATTTTATTTTATTTTTTAAAAAGTATTTATTTAAATTCAAGAAGTTAACATACAGTGTAGTATTGGTTACAGGAGTACAATCCAGTGTTTGATTATTTACATATAACACCCAGTGCTCATCCCAACAAGTGCCCTCCTTAATGTCCATCACTCATTTAGCCTATACCACCACCCACCTCCCCTCTGGCAACCCCTCAGTTTGTTTTCTGTATTTAAGAATCTCTAATGGTTTGCTCTGAATGGATAAAGAAGATATGGTGTGTGTGTGTGTGTGTGTGTGTGTGTGTGTGTATAAATAGTACTTGGTGATAAAAAAAAGGAATGAAATCTTGCCATTTGCAACAACGTGGATAGAATTGGAGTGCATTATGCTAAGTGAAATAAATCAGTCAATATCAATATCATATGATATCAAAGACAAATATCATATGATTTCACTCATATGTAGAATTTAAGAAACAAAACAGATGAACTTAGGGGAAGGGAAGCAAAAAATAAGATATTTCTATTTTTAAGTTTTTGAGGAATCTCCATGCTGTCTTCCACAGTAGGTGCACCAATATACATTCCCACCAACAGTGCATGAGGGTCCCCTTTTCTCCACATCCTTACTAATAACCCTAGTTATTTCTTGTCTTTTAGTCTAGCCTTTATGACAGGTGTAAGATGATATTTCATTGTGGTTTTGGTTTGAATGTCCCTGATAAGTGATATTGACCATCTTTTCATGTATATATTGGTCATGTGTATGACTTCTAGAAATATGTCTTTTCAAGTCCTCTGTCCATTTTTTTTTTTACAAATAGTTTATTGTCAAATTAGTTTCCACATAACACCCAGTGCTCATCCCCACAAGTGCCCTCCTCCATGCCCACCCCTCCTCCCCCCCACATCCACCAGTCCTCAGTTTTTGTCAGCATTCAAGAGTCTCTCATGGTTTCCCTCTCCCCCTTTCCCCCACCATTTCCGCCCTTCTTCTCCCCCTTGGTCCTCTGTTAAGCTCCTCCTAATCCTCCTATACGTGCACACATATGATATTTGTCTTTCTCTGCCTGACTTATTTCGCTCAGCATAACACCCTCAAGGTCCATCCATGTTGCTACACATGGCCAGATTTCATTGTTTCTCATTGCCATGTAGTATTCCATGGTATAGATAAACCACATCTTCTTGATCCATTCATCTGTTGATGGACACTTAGGCTCTTTCCAGGTTTTAGCTATTGTGGAGAGTGCTGCTATGAACATTGGGGTACATGTGCTCCTATGCATCAACATTTCTGTATCCCTTGGGTAAATTCCTAGCAGTGCTATTGCTGGGTCATAGGAGTTCTATTGTTAGTTTCCTTAGGAACCTCCACACTGTTTTCCAGAGGTACACCACTTTGTTCCCTGTGAGTGCAGGAGTGTTTTCTCCACACCATGCACAAAATAACTCAAATGGATAAAGGACCTGAACGTGGACAGGAAATATCAAAGCCTGAAAGCGGAAACAACCTCACGCCCGACTCCACGCGGCAACTGCCGACACATACAAAGCAGGGAGTTAAGAGCCAATAAACTGTTTGGACCTCTCCAAGATTAAAAGCGCCTTTGGCCGAGAGTAACCGAAAATTAATGACAACTAGCGAGATGGAAAAATGATTACAAAATGACGCCATCAGATAAGGTTGATATCCGAGAATCTGCAGGAATACCAAACCCACAGCGAAAAACCAAACAGCCGGTGAAAATGGCGAAGATATGGTGAGACACTTCTCAAGGACATCCAGATGGCTGGCAGACTATGAAACGATAACCAGCATCTCAGCTATATCAGGAAACCAGTCAAAACCACACTGAGATACCACCTCACGCCAGTCAGAGTGGCTAAAATGAGCAAATCAGAGAACTCTAGATGCTGGCGAGGATGTGGAGAAACGGGCACCCTCTGTCCATTTTTAATAGGATTATTTGAAGTTTGAGTGTGTGAGTTGTGTAAGTTATCTATATATTTTGGATATTATCAGATTTACAAATATATTCTTCCATCAGTAGGTTGCCTTTCTGTTTTCTTGATGGGTTCCTTTGCCATACAAAAGCTTTTTATTTTGGTATACTTCCAATAGTTTATTTTGGTTTCGTTTCACTTACCTTAGGAGACATATCTAGAAAAGCTCTGCTAGCATCAATGTCCAAAATATTACTGCCTAAGTTTTCTTTGAGGGGTTTTATAGTTTCAGGTTTCACACTTAGGCCTTTAATCCATTTTGAGTGTTTTTGTGTAAATTGTAGGGAAGTGTTCCAGGTTTATTCTTTTGTCTGTAGCTGTCTGTTTTTCAGCACCAGTTATTGAAGAGACTGTCTTTTCCCCACTGTATATTTTTTACTACTTTGTAATGGATTTATTGACCATAGTAGAGTTGATTGATTTCTGGGCTCTGTCTTCTTTTTCATTAATCAATGTGTCTATTTTTTGCCAGTACCATAGTGTTTTGTTTACTGGAACTTCGTGGTATGTCTTGAAATCTGGGATTGTGGTACCTCTAGCTTTGTTGTTCTTTCTCAATATCGGTCCTTTGTGATTCCGTACGAATTTTGGTATTGTTTATTCTAGTTTTGTGAAAAATGTTGTTGGTATTTTGATGGTAACTGTACTTAATATGTAGATTGCTTTGGGTAGTAAGGACATTTTAACAATATTAATTATTCCAACTCTTGAGCATGGGGTATCTTTCCATTTGGTTTGTCTTCTTCAGTTTCTTTCATCAATGTTTTATAGTTTTCAGGGTACAGGTCTTTCACATCCTTGGTTAAGTGTACTCCTAGATATCTTATTCTTTTTGGTGCAGTTGTAAATAGGATTGTTTTCTTAATTTCTCTTTCTGCTACTTTATTATATAGAAATGCAAATCTGTTGCATTTCTATCTACAATAGAATGTGTATCCTGCTACTTTAATGAATTTTTATCAAATTTAATAGTTTTTTGGTGGAGCCCTTACAGGTTTCTTTGTACAGTATCATGTGATCATCAAATAGTGACAGTTTAATTCTTCCTTAACAAATTGGAGGCCTTTATTTCTGTTTTTGTCTGATTGCTGAAGCTAAAACTTCCAGTACTATGTTAAATACAAGAGGTGACAGTGAACATTCAGGTATTTTTCTGATGTTAGAAGTAAAGCTCATGGATTTTCACTATTGAGTATATTATCTGTGGGTTTTCATATATGGCTTTTATTTTTTCAGATGCTTATGTGCTATCTCTGTATATATGTACATGAAATGTTCAGATCTTTTGGCAATTTTATGGAGTTCCGTGTATTTTTATTATTGACATTTTTAAAAATTTAAATCGAAGTTAGTTTACAGATAGTGTAATAAAGACTTCAGAAATAGAATTTAGTGATTCATCATCTGCATATAACACTCAGTGCTCATCCCAACAACTGTCCTCCATACTCCCCCTTGCCCATCGAGAACATCTGTCTACGCAACACCCTGCCAGCAACCCTCTGTTTGTTCTCTGTATTTAAGAGTCTCCTATGGTTTGTCTACCTCTTTGTTTTGTCTTGTTGTTGTTTTTTTTAAATATATATATTGACATTTGAGACAGAGAGAGACAGCGTGACCAGGGAAGGGTCAGAGAGAGAGGGAGATACAGAATCTGAAACAGGCTCCAGGCTCTGAGCTAGCTGTCAGCACAGAGCCTGACGTGGGACTCGAACCCACAAACTGTGAGATCATGACCTGAGCCGAAGTCAGACGCTTAACCAACTGAGCCACCCAGGTGCCACTCTACCTCTCTGTTTTAATATTATTTTTGCTTCCTTCCCTCATGTTCATCTGCTTTGTATCCTAAACTCCACATATGAGTGAAATCATATGATATTTGTCTTTCTCTAACTGATGTATTTCACATAGTATAATACACTCTAATTCCTTCCATGTTGTTGCAAATGGCAAGATTTTATTCATTTTGATGGCCGAGTATCTACTACATATTCTTTATTCATTCATCAGTTGATGGACATTTGAGATATTTCCATACTTTGGCTATTGTCAATAATGCTGCTGTAAACATTGGAGTGCATGTGCCCCTTCAAATAAGCACTACTGTATCCTTTGGATAAATATCTAGCAGTGAAAATCCTGGCTTACAGGGTAGTTCTATTTCTAATAATTTGAGGAATTTCTGTACTGTTTTCCAGAGTAGCTGCTCCAGTTTTCAAAAGATTTCCTACCACCAACAGTGCAAAAGTATTCTCCTTTCTCCACATCTCGCCAATATCTGTTGTCTGAGTTGTTAATTTTAGGCATTCTAACAGGTGTGAGGTGGTATCTTATTGTGGTTTTGATTCATATTTCCCTGCTGATGAGTGACGTTCGGCATCTTTTCATGTGTCTGTTGGCCATCTGGATGTTTTCTTTGGAAAAGTGTCTATTCGTGTCTTTTGCCCATTTCTTCACTGGATTATTCTTTTTTTTTTATTTTGGATGTTGAGTTTGATAAGTTCTTTATATTTTTTGGATGCTAAACTTTATCTGATAATGTCATTTGCAAATATATTCTCCCATTCCCTCAATTGCCTTTTAATTTTACTGATTGTTTCCTTTACTGTGCAGAAATTTTTTTCTTGATGAGATCCCAAGAGTTCATTTTTGGTTGTATTTATCTTGCCTCTGGAGACTTGTCATGTAAGAAGTTGCTGTGGCCGAGGTCAAAGAGGTTGTTGCCTGTTTTTGCCTCTAGGATTTTGATGGCTTCCTCTCTCACATTTAGGTCTTTAAACCATTTTGAATTTATTTTTGTGTATGGTGTAAGGATGTATTTCATTCTTCTGCACGTCCCCATCCCATTTCCCCAACACTATTTGCTGAAGAGAATATCTTTTTTCCATTGGATATTCTCTCCTGCTTTGTAAAAGACTAGTTGACCATATATTCGTGGGTCCATTTCTTGGTCCTCTATTCTGTTCCATTGGTCTATGTGTCTGTTTTTTTGTGCCAATACCATACGGTCTTGAAGACTACAACTTTGTAGTAAAGGCTAAAGGCTGGAATGTTGATGCCTTCGTTTTGGTTTTCTTCTTCATTATTGCTGTGGCTATTAGGGGTCTTTTGTGGTTCCATACAAATTTTAGGATAGGATTGTTTGTTATAGCTCTGTGAAGAATGCTCACGTTATTTTAATCGGAATTATTTTGAATATGTATATTGCTTTGGATGTATAAACATAACAATATTTGTTCTTCCAATCCATGGGCATGGAAATCTCTATTTTTTTCCTTTTCAATTTCTTTCATAATCTTTCTATAGTTTTCATTGTATAGATTTTTCACCTCTTTGGTGAGGTTTATTCCTAGGAATTTTATGGGTTTTGGTGCAATTGTAAATGCTTTGATTCCTCAGTATCTCTTTCTGCTGCTTCATTATTGGTGTATAGAAATGCAACTGATTTATATATGTTGATTTTATATCCTGCAACATTGCTGAATTCATAGATCAGTTCTAGCAGGTTTTTTGGTGGAATCTTTGGGATTTCCATTTAGAATATCATGGCATCTGCAAAGAGTGAAAGTTTGACTTCCTGCTTGCCAATTTGGATGCCTTTTATTTATTTGTATTGTATGATTGCTGTAGAAGTTCCAACACTGTGTTGAATAACGGTGTTCAGAGTGGACATCCTTGTCGTGTTCCTGACCTTAGCGGGGAAAGCTCTCAGTTTTTTTTTTCTGTTGAGAATGATATCAGTGGTGGTTCTTTTGTATATGGTTGTTATGATCCTTCTATTCCTACTTTCTTGAGAGTTTTTTTATTTTTTTAAATCAAGAAAAGATGCTGTATGTGGGACCTGGGTGGCTCAGTCAGTTAAGCGTCCGACTTCGGCTCAGGTCATGATCTCATGATTCGTGGGTTCGATCCCCGCGTCGGGCTCTGTGCTGACAGCTAGCTCAGAGCCTGGAGCCTGCTTTAGATTCTGTATCTCCCTATCTCTCTGACCCTGCCGTGCTCATGGTGTCTCTCTCTCTTTCTCAGAAATAAATAAATAAAAAAGAAAAGATGTTGTATTTTGTCATTTTTTTTCTGTATCTATTGAGAGGACCATGTGTTTCTTAGTCTTTCTTTTATTAATGTGATGTATCATAGTGATTGTTTTGCAGATATTAAACCAGCCCGGCATCCCATAAATAAATCCCACTTGACTGGTGAATAATTCTTATAATATATTGTTGTTTGACTAGTATCTTGTTGAGAATTCTTGCATACATGTTCATTAGCGAAATTAGTCTGTATTTCTCCTTTTCTTAGTGGGGTCTTTGTCTGGTTTTGGAATCAAAGTAATGCTGACCTCATAGAGTGAATTTTCAACTTTTCTTTCCATTTCTATTTTTTTGGAACAGCTTCAAAAGAATGGGTGTTAACTCCTCTTCAAATGTTTGGTAGAATTCCCCTGGAAAGCCATTGGTCTGGACTCTTGTTTGTTGGGAGATTTTTAATTACTGATTCAATACCTTTACTGGTTATGGGTCTAATTTTATATTTCTTCCTGTTTCAGGAATATTCAGAGAATAAGAATATTCTCTTCTTATTGTATATATTTCTGCGGTGTTGGTGGTGATCTCTCCTAGTTCACTCATGATTTTATTTATTTGGGTTCTTCCTTTTCTTTTTAACTTTTTTAATGTTTTTTTCCTCAAATAGTTTACTGTCAAGTTGGTTTCCATACAACACCCAGTGCTCATCCCAACAAGTGCCTTACTCCATGTCCTTCACCCCCCACCCCTCTCCCCCACCCCCATCAGCCTGTGGACATTTCTTAGATGCTGAGAGCTGGCCACAGGAGACGGATGGGGTGTGAGAGGAGGGTGAAGCATGTTTTGTGAGGATGAGCTCTGGGTGTTATATGGAAACCAACTTGACAATAAACTATTTGTAAAAGAAAAAAAAAAGAGTCATATGGTTTGCCTCCCTCCCTCTCCCCAACTATTTTCCCCCTTCTCTTCCCCCGTGGTCCTCCTTTAAGTTCCTTCTAATCCACCTATACTTGCAACCATATGGTATCTGTCCTTCTCTGCCTGTCTTATTTCGCTCAGTATAACATCCTCAAGATCCAACCATGTTGCTACACATGGATGGATTTCATTCTTTCTCATTGCCATGTAATATTCCATTGTATAGATAAACCATGTCTTCTTGATCCATCAACTGATGAATGGATTAATGTTTATTTTTGAGGAAGATAGATAAACAGTTCAAGCGGGGAAGGGGCAGAGAGGGAGGGAGACACAATCTGAAACAGGCTCCAGGCTTAGAGTTATTAACACAAGGTTGATTTAGTGGTTACACACTCCTTTAGATTTTGTTTGTCTAGGAAATTTTGAATGATAGCCTTGCTGGATAAAGAATTCTTGGATGGGACACATGGGTGGCTCAGTTGGTTAAGTGTCCAACTTCAGCTCAGGTCATGATCTCACATTCAGTGAGTTCAACCCCACATCAGGCTGTGTGCTGACAGATTCTGTGTTTCTCAGATTCAGATTTCTCTGCTCTTCCCTGCTCATGCTCTGTCTCTCTCTGTCTCTCAATAATGACTAAACGTTAAAAAAAAATTTAAAGAATTTTTGGCTGCATATTTTTTTCCAATTCAGCACATAGAATAAATCCTGCCACTCCTTTCTGCCCTGCCAAGTTTCTGTGGGTAGGTGTACTGCGAACCTTATCCATTTTCCCTTATAAGTTAAGGACTTTTTTCCCCTTTCTGCGTTCATAATTCTTTCATTGTGTGTTTTGTGAATTTGACTACTATATGCTTTGGTGATGGTTGTTGTTGTTGTTGAACCTAATGGGAGTTATCTGTGTTTCTTTGATTTCGAAGTCTGTGTTTTTCCAAGATTAGGAAAGTTTCCACTATAATTTGCTCAAATAAACCTACCTCTTTTTCTCTCACTTCATATTCTGGGACTCCTATGATTCAGATGTTATTCCTTTTTAATAAATCACTGAGTTCTCTAAGTCTTGTATCATGAACTTCTGCCTTTTTTTCATTCTTTTATTATACTTCCTTATTCATAATTTTATCGCTTTATCATAGATTCACTGTTCTGCTTCGTTCACCCTTGCTGTCTTGGCATCAATTTGCAATTACATTTTGGTTATAGCATTTTTACTTTTGTCTTGACTAGATTTTACTTCTTATGGCTCTGTAGAAAGAAATTCTATGCCTTTTCAACCTAGTATTTCAATCTAGTATTATTATTGTGGTTCTAAATTCTAGATCAGACATATTACTTATATCTGTTTGGATGAAGTCCCTGGCTGTTGTTTATTTCTTTTCTTTCTTTTGGGGTGAATTCTCTCACTTTGTCATTTTGGCAGAAGAAAATAATTAATAAAATAAAAATTATAAAATTAGTATCAAAATAAAAAATAAATTACGGGAATCTTTATTCTAGGTGTGTTTTGGTCTTCTTGTTGAAATAGCTTGATAGAATAGAGAGGAAATGGGAGAAAAATAAAAGAATTAAGAAAATATTAAGAATTACAAAATTTATATAATAAAATAGAATAAAATGAAAAAAGAACATAAAGTAGAATTAATAACTTAAAATAAAAAGCATACTAAAAAATAAAAAAAAAATTTGTATCAAAGAAAGAGGAAAAAGAGAAAACAGTTTAAGCAAAACAGAAGTACAGAAAACAAACAGATCAACCAGCAAACAGAATGAAACATAAATGCAGTTACGTCCAGTTTCACTTAGAACTAAAACTATGAAGCCCTCTATAGTCCATACTCTAAGCAGGTTGAATGACTTTTGTTGGTCTTCTAAGGGATGTGCTTGGAGGATGCAGTTGGGCGGGGTTTGGTATAATGGCTCTGTTCTCCATTTGGTAGTGCTGCTTAGCTTACTGGGATGGATCAGTGTGTGTGCACTATGCGAATGTGCTCCCAGATCCCTAGTGTCTGTCACGGAAACTTGGCACTCTCACTGACCAGTGATCAAGCGCCCCTCCTTTGTCTCAGGCCTTTATCTTCTCCCCACCTCTGCCCTGTCCGTGTCCAAGCTGTCAGCACCTCCTTGAAGAGTTTTATCTCAGATGGGGTTGTATTTCAAAACCTCACATTCAGAGACCCCTGTCGCTTGGACCTGTGCCTACTCTCTGGGGCAAGGTCTCGCTGAGCAATGGCAAGGTGCTGGCTTTCCCCAGAAAATATTCTTGTGATCATACAGAAGTAGAGGTTCAGAGATTATAGCAAACCACAACACACAGCGACACCATGTTTCACCACCCTCTGGTGTTTTTGTACCAATAGCAGCAAATGTGGTTGCTGTCTGGAGTCTGGTGGGACTTTTGTCTGTGAGGAGGCCATATGGCCTCTACCAAATGCACTCCAAGCCCGGGAACTGATTCTTTCCATGTGGAATAGAAACTCCTCAGACTCTGATGGCTGCTCCGATGGATTCGCCCTGATTCTTCACCAGAGCACCACCAGGCAATGAGATCCAGACCTTCAGACTCTGCACTCCACTGTTTATAGAATACTAGTGGTATTGAAAACTTCTCCTTTCTTTCTGTCAATGATTTTTGGGAACAGATTTCTTATTCAGTCCTCTGTGAGTGCTTGCACTCTTTCTCCTTCTTTCCAGCTACTTTTGGGGGAGTGATTTTTTTTTTTTGCATGACCCCAATGTGCTTCACTCTCCCTCTTTTCTCTGTCCTCTCTCTGCAAAAAGAGCTCCCTACACTGCATGGTTTTTCTCTCCCCCAGTTCACCTCTTTGCACCACATACCTGCTGAGTTCTGTGGTTCCAGTTATGAAAATTATTGGGTCAATTTCTTAGATGTTCAAAATGGTTTGGTGCTGATCTAGGTGCATTTCAGGGACGAGACAAGCACAGGGTCTCCATCCTACTCTGCCATTTTAACATCTAGAACTTTATTGTAGAGGTTTGAGTTCTTTATCACATATGTGTTTTGTAAATTCTTTATTCCAGCCTATGGCATCGTTTTGCATTCTCTTATTTCTGTCTATTGTATAGCAGATGCTTTAAATCTTAATGAAGTATAATTTTCAATTTTTTTAAAATTTCGCTACTGCATTTGGTGTTTACCTATAAACTTATTGACAAATGTAAAGTCACAGAGGTTTTCTTCTACTTTATCTTTTTTTAAGTTTATTTACTTTGAGAGAGAAGGTGAGAGATCAGAGGAGAGGTAGAAATAGAGGGAGAGATATAATCACAAGCAGGCTGTCAGCACAGAGCTCGACATGGGGCTCAAACCCATGAACTGTGACATATTGACCTGAGCCTAACCAACTGAGTTGGCACCCAAGTGCCCCTCTTCTATTTACTTTAAAACTTTTATTGTTTGGCATTTTACATTTAGATCATGATCCATTTTGAGGTAGTTTTTGTGGAAACTGTAGGTCAGTATCTAGATTTTTTTTTGCCATGTGGATGTCCAGTTACTCTAGCATCATTTGTTGAAAATACTATATATTCTCCATTGATCTGCTAAGTTACTTTGTCAAAGATCAGTTTAGTATGTTTGTGTGGACCTATTTCTTGGCTCTTTTCTATCCTATTGATCTGTCTGTTATTTCACTTATACTATACAATCTTGATTACTGTAGCTCCATATTAATCATTGCATTAGTTTTTTTTTACTTTGTTCTTTTTCAATACTGTGTTGGCTACTCTTGAACCTTTTTTTTTTACCTTTTATTATGATCTTTACAGTCATTTTGTTTTTATCCATAATATACTTTTCTGATATTTTATTGATATTATATTAAATATACAGATCAAGTGGGAAATAACTAACATCTTAACAATATTGTCTCTTATCCTTGAACATGGAGTATCTTAACCATTTATATCGTCTTTGATTTCTTTCATCTTCAGTTTGTGGCTTTACACATATAGATCTTATATATTTTTGTTAGATTTATACCTAAATATTGATTTTTTTGGTGTTAATGTAAATGGTGTTGCTTTTTAAATTTCAAATTGCACTCACTCATTGCTGGTGTATAGTAAAATAATTGTCTTTTGTGTATTCACATTGTGTCCTGTAACATTGGTATAATTTCTTGTTAATTCAAATAGTTTTGTCAATTGTTTTTTCTAAATAGACAATAATGTCATCTGCAAACAAAGTTTTATTTCTTCATTCTCAAACTGTATACCTTTATTTCATTTTTATCTTATTGTCTTAATTAAGACTTTTAGTACAAAGATATATAAGAGTAGTAAGAGAAGACATCCTTGCCTTATTCCTGATATTAAGGGGAAAGCATATACTTTCTTGCCATTAAGTATAATGTCAGGTGTAGGTTTGTGTACTTGTTATGTATTAGGCTGAAACAAACAAACAAACAAACAAACAAACAAACAGAAGGAGGATCCAAGATGATTAAGTTCAGGAAGAGCTTTAACTCACCTCCTTGATAGACACACTGAATTCATGCCTACATATAGAAGAATTCCTCCCTGAAGAATTAAGGACTGATGGGGCATCTTCAGAACAACAAAGATTAGAGGGATCACATAGAGAATAGCAGGAGAGGTGTAGACATGGTAATGGTAGAAACCCCATCCCATACTCTCAACTTCAGTGAGGAGAGATAGTACTAAAGAATCAGGAGCAAATTCGTCTTCCATGAGCATAGAAAAAAATAGCTGCAATTTAACAGGCACCCAAGAGTATAAAGGATCTACCCATCTACCAAATATCAGAAGCCTCCTGGAACTCTCTGAAGTGTCAGATGGGCTGGAGTGCGCTACTGTTTACAGTGCACTTCCAACTTGACAGTGCAGATGGAAGCAGGATCCCAGTGTACTAGCCAGCCCATCACCTTAGGTTTCCCTAGACCCTTATCCCACACTAGTTTCAAAATCCTTTAGGCACAAGAATAAGCTTAAATTTAAAGAGGACGTAGACTAAAGAAACACAGCTCTAGAGCTCTGTCAAATAGTGGGAGGGTTTCTGAAACTCTCTGAGAGCTCAGAGGGACTGGCAAGTGCCAGTTTATTTTGCTCCTCCAACTAGATAATGCAGATGAAAGCAGGGTCTGGATGCTCTAGATAGCCTGCTTCAGTATGCATGGGCCCCTAGCTCAAACCATCCCTAGCCATCTCTCCATAAAGCTCTTCCACAATGCCCACTAAGTTCAGGTGTTCAATCCCACCAATCTAATCCCAGGATAGAACACACCAGGATGCCTCTGGACAGCAACCAGTAGAGCTCCAGTCATTTTTTTCAAGGCAACACAGTTATAATGCATCTCATAATATTCTGGACACGGATTCATATTAGCTTTATGACTTTCCAGGGCTCAGAAGTCTCTAGGAAGTGCTTAGGACCTTCAAGCCCACACTTTCATCATCTCTGGTTGCCCATTGGGCCTCCTCTTCTGCCCAGAGCACCCTGAGACGTCCTGGCCAAGCCTCCTTTGCTCCTGCCATCCCAACAGGGCAGCCTCATAACAGGGAATCCCAGAAATCCCAACTAACATATGCCTGAGCTCCAGACACCCCGACAAACCTACCAAGAACATCCAGTCTACAGAGAGGAAGTCTATTTCCTCAAGTGTAGAAGAAATGGCTGTTCTAGTGTTTGATAAAAACAAATTCAGAAACTCAAACAAAATGAGGAACAGAGTGACATACTTTAAATTAAAGAAAAAAATAACAATCTCAGAAAAAGAATTAAATGAAACAGATAAGCAACTTGCCTGATAAAGAGTTCAAAATAATGATCATAAAAATGCTCACTGAACATGAGAAAAAAAGTGGATGAACTCAATGAGAACTTCAACAAAAAGACAGAAAATTGAAAACCAATTATAGTTGAAGAATAAAACAACTGACATGAAAAGTACACTAGAGAGAATCAACAGAAGATTACAGAATTTAGAACAGATTAACTACATCAAAGACAAGACAAGGAAACCCAAGTTGAACAGCAAAAAGAAAAAGAATTTTAAAATAAGAATGGGTTGGGGCGCCTGGGTGGCTTAGTCGGTTAAGCGTCCGACTTTCGCTTAGGTCATGATCTCGCGGTTTGTGGGTTCGAGCCCCGCGTCGGGCTCTGTGCTGACTGCCAGCTCAGCTCCTGGAGCCTGTTCCAGTCTGTGACTCCCTCTCTCTCTGACCCTCCCCTGCTCACGCTGTCTCTCTCTCTCTCCTAGAAATAAAACATTAAAAAATTAAAAAAAAAAAATAAAATAAGAATGGGTTAACAAACCCCTAGGACAATGTCAAGAATACTAACATTTGCATTATAGGGGTTCCAGAATTAGATAAGAGGCAGAAAGGGTCAAAAACCTCTTAAGAAGAAATAATAGCTGAAAACTTCCTCAATGTGTGAAAAGAAACATCCAGATTCAGAAAGTCCAGAGAATTCCAAACAAAATGAATCTAAAGAGGTATGCATCAGGACACAAAATAAGTAAAATGTCAAAGATTAATCTTAAAGACAAAATTTTAAAAGCAGCAAAGGAGAAGAAAATATAATTATATATAAGGGGAATCCTTTGAGGCTAGAACTTGATTTTTCCGCAAGAACTTTGCAGGCCAGAGGGGAGTGGCGTGATATATTCAAAGTACTAAAATGAAAAAAAGTTACAACCAAGAATACTCTACTCAGAAAGATTATCATACAGAATTGAAATATTTTCCCAGACAAAAGTTAAAGGAATTCATCACCACTAAACTATCCTTACCAGAAATGTTAAAGGGACTTCTTTAAAAAGAAAAGGAAAGATCAAATTAGAAGAAACTTATAAAAGGGAAAAATTGCCCAAATAAAAGCAAACATGCAGGAAAGTCAGTAGATCAAACCCTTATAAAGCTAATATGAAGTTTATGGGGTGCCTGGGTGACTCAGTCAGTTAAACATCTGACCTTTGATTATGTCTCAGGTCATGACCTCATGGTTCTTGATATCAAGTCCTCTGCTGGGTTCTGTGCTGAAAGCATGAAGCCTAATTGGGATTTTCTCTATCCTTCCCTGGCCCTCCCCTACTCACACTCTATATCTCTCTCAAAATAAATAAATAAACATACAAAGAGCTAAAATGAAGTTAAAAGATAAAAGCAGTGAAATCAATTGTATCTATAAAATTAATTAAGTGACTCATAAAATAAAGATGTGCAAAATATGACATCATATGGATAAAATATGGAGAGGTAAAAATGAAGTTTTTTTTTTTTCAAAATGTGACCAAACTTAAGCATCCATTTGCTTACTGTTCTACAAATAAAAATTTATGTAGGAAGCTCATGGGAACCACAAACCAAAACCATATGATAGATACACAAATATATACAAAATAATCCCAGCATAACATTTAAGACAATCATCAAACTTTAAGGAAAAGAGGCAAGAGAATAAAGGAACATATGAGAACTATGAAAATATCCAGAACACAGTTAAGAAAATGTCGTTTAGTGCATATGTATCAGTAATTACATGGAAATGGATGAAATATTTCAATCAAAAGACATAGGGAGGCTGAACAGATGAAAAACGCAAGATCCACCTATATGATGCCAATAAGAGATTCACTCCAAACCTAAATATTCTTACAGAATTAAAGTAAGGAAATGAAAAAAGATATTCCATACAAATGGAAGTGAAGATAAAGTTGGGTAGCAATATTATATCACGGAAAATATACTTCAAAGCAAAAACTATAACAAGAAACAAAGAAGGACATTAGATATGACAAAGGATCCATTCAACAAGAGGATATAATAATTATAAAATCTATGCACCCACCTAGAGCCACCTAAATACATACAGCAAATGTTGACAGACATTCAGGAAGAAATTGACATTAATAAAATATTAGTAATACAGTATTAGTAGGGGACTTAAACCACTATTTACATCAATGCATAGAAGATCCAAAAAGAAAATCAATAAGGAAACAGTAGATTTGACCTACACAATAGACCAGATGGACTTAACATCTGATATACAGAATATTTCATCCAAGTACAGGTACATATAGAATATACAGAATATTTCATCCAAGAACACCAGAAAAAAGGTATTTTCAAGTGCACATGGAACGTTGTCTAAGAGAGGTCACTGTAGGTCACAAAATAAGTCTTAATAAATTTAAGAAGACTGGAATAATATAAAAATCTTTTCCAACCACAATGTGATGAAATGAATTATAAGAAAAAAGCTGAGGGAAAAACGCACAAAGACATGGAAGCTAAACAACATGCTATTAACAACCAATGTGGAGTGCCGGTAAGATGGCGGAGAAGAAGGGAGCTCCGTGCATTTTGCTTGCACCCATCTCTCAAACACAGAAGGCCTGAGGTCATAAGACAATGAGCCACAGGAGTTTGGGAAGAGAAAGAGACAGAATGCACTGGGAAAGAAACCTCATAATTTGCATGTTTATTGGATTTGTCTGTGTGTTTGTGTACCTTGGTACCCTGTGTGGTAATCTGTTTTCTTTTCCAAGGCTACCTAAAGAAAAAAGCCAAACTACACATGGTGGAGAGTCCCAAATACCACTACGAGTAGGGAAACTAAGGAAAGTCTCAAAAAGAGAAACCAAGAAACACCATTCAAAGAACACATCCTGAAAGAACAAGCCGTGGACAGTCAAAGAGTCCTCTTTAATACAGCCAAACACGCAGGGGCATAGTGCATAACAAGCTTTTACAATTAACAAGAGATAGAAAGCTGACCCAAATGACAAAGCGGAAGAACTCTCCTCCAAGGAAATTCAAGAAAGAAATGACAGTTAAGAACTGCTCAAAACAGATATAAGCAACATAACTGAACAAGAATTTAGAACAATAGTCAGAAACTTAATCGCTGGGCTGGAAAAAAGCATGGAATACAACAGAGAAAGTATTGCTACAAAGACTATGGAGCATAAAAATAGTTGTGATGAATCAAAAAATATTATAAATGAGATACATAATAAAATGGAGTTGTCCAATGCACGATGAAGAGGCAGAAAGAATAAGTAACTTGGAAGACACAATTATAGAAAAAGAGGAAGCTGAGAAAAAAAGAGATAAACTGATCCAAGAAAATGAAAGAAGAGTTGCACAGCTCAACGAAACAATCAAATGGAACAATATCCATATCATAGGAATTCCAGAAAAGGAAGAGAGAGGGAAAGGTGCTGAAGAAGTCCTGGAATGAATAACAGCAGAGAACTTCCCCAACCTGGGAAGGGAAGTAGACGTTGAAATTCAGGAGGCACAGAGAACTCCCGTCAGACATAACTTGAATTGATCTTCTGCACGACGTATCATAGTGAAACTGGCAAAATATAAGGACAAAGAGAGAATTCTGAAAGCAGCGAGGGAGAAAAGGGCCCTAACGTACAAAGAGAAACCTATCAGAGTGGTGACAGACCTATCTAATGAAACTTGGCAGGCCAGAAAGGAACGGCAAGAAATCTTCAATGAATTGAACAGAAAAAATATGCAGCCAAGAATCCTCTTTCCAGCAAGCTTGTCATTCAGAATAGAAGGAGAGATCAAAGTCTTTCCAAATAAACAAAAACTGAAAGAATTTATCACCACAAAACCAGCCCTACAAGAAATCCTAAGGGGGGCCCTCTGAGGGAAATGTTGTAAGGAACACAAGATACTAGAGACACCACCACAAGCATAAATCTCACAAAGGACACAATGACTCTAAACCCCTATAATTCAATAATAACACTGAATGTAAATGGGCTGAATGCGCCAATCAAAAGACATAGGGTAGCAGAATAGATAAAAAAAAAAAAATCCATCTATATGCTGTCTACAAGAAACTCATTTTAGACTGGAAGATACCATCAGATTAAAAGTAAGGGGATGGAGAAATACATATCATTCTACTGAAAGTCAAAAGAAAGTTGGAGTACCTATACTTATATAAAACAAACTGTACTCTAAATTAAAGACAGTAGCAAGGGTTGGAGTAGGGCATTATATAATAATTACAGGGTCTATCCATAAGGAAAAACTAAAAATTATAAATGTCTACACACCAAATACGGAAGCACCTAAATACATAAAGCTATTAATCAAAAACAGAAACAAGCTTATAGATAAGAATGTGCTAATAGCAGGGTACTTTAATACTCACGAAAGAAACAATGGACTTGAACGACACATTGGACCAGATGGATTTGACAGATAGATTTAGAATTCTACATCCTGACGCCATGGAATTCACTTTCTTCTCAAGTGCGCTAGGCACATTCTCCAAGATAGATCACATACTGGGACATAAAACAGGCCTCAATAAATATAAAAAAATTGAGATCATACCATATGCATTTTCAGATCACAATGCTATGAGACTTGAAATCAATCACAGGAAGAAGTCTGGAAAACCTACAAAAACATGGAGGGTAAAGAAAATCCTAGTAAAGTGCCAATGGGCCAATCAGGCAATATGAGAAGAAATTTAAAAAATATATGGAAACAAATGTAAACGAAAATACAAAAATTCAAACTCTATGGGATGTGGTAAAGGCAGTCCTAAGAGAAAAATACATTGCACTCCAAGCTTATTTCAAGATTAGAAAAAGAGCAAGTGGAAAATCTAACAGCGCACCTAAAGGAACTAGAGGGAGAACAAAAAAAGCACCCCCAATACAGTAGGAGAAGAGAAATATAAATCAAGGCAGAAATAAGCAATATAGAATCCAAAAAAAAAAAAAACAGTTAAACAGATCAACTTAACCAAGAGTTCGTTTTTTGAAAAAATAAACAAAATTGACAAACCTCAAACCAGGCTTCTCAAAAAGAAAATAGAGAGTACTCAAATAGACAAAATCATAAATGAAAAAGGACTTATTACAACCAACCCCTCAGAAATAAAAACATTTATCATGTAATACTATGAAAAATTATATGCCAACAAACTACACAACTTGGAAGTAATGGACAAATTCCTAAACACACACTGACTACCAAAATGCCCATGAAAGAGATAGAAAATCTGACCACACCCATAACAAGAGAAGAAACTGAATTAGTTACCAAAAATGTCCCAACAAACAAGAGCGCTGGACCAGATGGCTTCCCTGGGGAATTCTACCAGATATTTAAAACAGGATTAACACCCATTCTTCTCAAGCTGTTCCAAAAAATAGAAATAGAAGGAAAACTTCTGGACTCATTTTACGAAGCCAGCATCACTTTGATTCCCAAGCCAGACAGACCCAGCAGAAAAAGAGAACTACAGGCCAATATTCTTGATGAATACAGATGCACAAATCCACACCAAGATACTTACAAATTGAATCCAACAGCACATAAAAAGAATTATCGACCATGATCAAGTGGAATTCATTCCTGGCTGACAGGGCTGGTTCAATATTCGCAAATCAATCAATGTGATACATCACATCAACAAAAGAAAAGATAAAAACCATATGATCCTGAATGCAGAAAAAATGCATTAGACCAGATACCAGCATCCCTTCTAAATAAAGACCCTCGAGAAAATCGGGATAGAAGGAACTTACCTAAACATCATAAAAGCCATCTATGAGAAGCCCTCAGCTAATATTATCCTGAATGGGGATAAGCTGAGAGATTTCCCCCTGAGATCAGGAACACGACAGGGATATACACTCTCACAACTGCTGTTTAACATAGTGCTGGAAGTCTTAGCATCAGCAATCAGACAGTAAAAGGAAATCAAAGGCATCAGAATTGGAAAAGAAGAAGTCAAACTGTCGCGTTTCGCAGACGACATGATACTCTACATAGAATACTCGACAGACTCCAAAGAAGCCTACTAGAAAAAAAAAAAAAAAGAAGAAGAAGCCTACTAGAACTGATCCATGAATTCTGCAATTTTGCAGGATACAAAATCAATGTACAGAAATTGGTTGCATTTTGATACACCAATAATGAAGCAACAGAAAAAGAAATAAGGAAACTGACCCCGTTCACAATTGCACAAAGAACCATAAAATACCTAGGAATAAATGTAACCAAAGATATAGGAGATCTGTATAATGAAAACTATAGAAATTTATGAAGGGAATTGAAAAAGACACAAAGAAATGGAAAAACATTACATTCTCATTGGTCGGTAGAATAAATATAGTTAAAATGTCATTACTACCCAAAGCAATCTACACATTTAATGCAATCCCAATCAAAATTGCAGAAGCATTCTTCTAAAAACCGGAACAAACTATCCTAAAATTTGTATGGAACCACAAAAGACCCCAAATAGCCAAAGTGCTATTGAAAAAGAAAACCAAAACGGGAGGCATCACCATCCCAGACTGTAGTCTCTACTACAAAGCTGTCATCATCAAGACAGTATGATATTGGCACAAAAATAGACACATAGACCAATGGAATAGAATCAAGAACTCAGAATTGGACCGATAAGTATGCAGCCAACTAATCTTTGACAAAGCAGGAATGAGTATCCAATGGAAAAAAAGACAACCTCCTTAATAGATGGTGCTCGGAGAACTGGACAACATCATGCAGAAGAATGAAACTAGATCATTTTCTCATACCATACACAAAAATGAACTCAAAATGGATAAAGGACCTGAACATGAGACAGGAAACAATCAAAGCCCTAAAGGAGAAAGCAGGAAACAACCTCCTTGACCTCCACCGCAGCAACTTTTTACTTGACACATCCTCAAAAGCAAGGGAATCAAGAGCAAAAATAAATGATTGGGACCTCATCAAGATTAAAAGCATCTGCACAGCAAATGAAACAACCCACAAAACTAATAGGCAACCGATGGAATGGGAAAAGATAATTGCAAATGACATATCAGATAAAAGGTTAATATCCAAAATCTATAAGGAACTCACCAAACTCCACACCTGAAAAACAAACAACCCAGTGAAGAAATGGGCAGAAGATATGAACAGACACTTCTCCAAAGGGGACATCCAGATGGCCAACAGACACAGGAAACGATGCTCAGCATCGCCCCTCATCAGGGAAATACAAATCAAAACCACACTGAGATACCACCTCACGCCAGTCAGAGTGGCTAAAATGAGCCAATCAGAGAACTCTAGATGCTGGCAAGGATGTGGAAAAAC
>JAESUZ010001376.1:48042-65993 GCA_017311185.1 Proteles cristata cristata
GGCTCGAACCCACGAACCGCGAGATCATGACCTAAGCGAAAGTCAGACGCTTAACCGACTAAGCCACCCAGGCGCCCCTATTTTTTCAGAATTTTTATCATGAAGGAATACAAAATCTTTTAGATGCTTTATCTGCATCTGTTGAGACTACCAGATGATTTTTATGTTTCATTTTGTTAATGTGGTATATCATGATTATTGACATACATGTGTTGAACCATCTTTGTATGCTTGGAATAAATTCTATTTGATCATTGCATATGATAATTTTTAGTTTGTTGCTGAGTTCAGTTTGTTAATTTTTTGAAGATATTTACATCTATTTACAGCACTGACAATGGCCTGTGATTTTCTTGTAGTTTTCTCCTCTGCCTTTGGTATCAAGTAATGCTGGCTTTCTAAAATGAGTTTGAAAGTGTGTCCCTCTTTTCTGTTTCTGGAAAATTTGAGAACAATCAGTTAGTTCTTTTATAAATGTTAGCTAGAGTTCACCAGTAAAGCTATATAGTCTTGGAACTTTTGTTGTTGTTGAGAGCTTTTTTTTTTTTTTAAGATTTTTTTTTTTGGTTTCTTTTTTTTAATGTTTTATTTATTTCTGAGAGAGACACAACATCAACAGGGAAGAGTCAGAGAGAGAGGAAGACACAGAATCCGAAACAGGCTCCAGGCTCTGAGATGTCAGCACAGAGCCCGACGCGGGGCTCGAACCCACGAACCCTGAGATCATGACCTGAGCCGAAGTCGGACGCTTAACCGACTGAGCCACCCAGGCGCCCCTATTTTTAATTTTTTGAGGAACATCTGTCCTATTTTCCAGAATGGCTGCACCGTTTTTGCATTCCCACAAGCAGTGCAAAGGAAATACTCTGTCTCTGCATCCTCGCCAACATCTGCTGTTGCCTGAGTTGTTAATTTTAGCCATTCTGACTGATATAAGATGGTATCTCATCATGGTTTTAATTCGTATTTCCCTAATGAGGGACATTGAGCATTTTTTCTTGTGCCTGTTAGCTCTCTTGATGTCTTCTTTGGAAGTGTTTATTCATGTCTTTTGCCCATTTCTTCACTAGATTACTTGTTTTTTGGGTATTGAGTTTAATAAGTTCTTTACAGATTTGGGATACTAACCCTTTACCAGATATGCCATTTACAAATATCTTCTCCCATTTTGTCAGTTACCTTTTGGTTTTGCTGATTGTTTCCTTCGCTCTACAGATTTGTATTTTGATGAGATCCCAATAGATCATTTTTGTTTTGTTTTCCTTGCCTCTAGAGATGTGTTGAGTAAGAAATTGCTGCAACCAAGGTCAAAGAGGTTTTTGCCTGCCTTCTCCTCTAGGACTTTGATGGCTTCCTGTCTTATGTTTAGGTCTTTCATCCATTTTGAGTTTATTTTTGTGTATGGTGTAAGAAAGTGATCCAGGTTCATTTTTCTGTATGCCACTGTCCAGTTTTCCCAGAGCTATTTGTTAAAAAGACTGTACTTTTTCCATTGGATATTCTTTCCTGCTTTGTCAAAGATTAGTTGGCCATACATTTGTGGGTCCATTTCTGCATTCTCTATTGTGTTCCATTGATCTGAGTGTATGTTTTTGTGCCAGTAGCATACTGTCTTTGTGATTACTGCTTTGTAATACAGCTTAGGTCTAAGATTATAATGCCTCCTGCTTTGGTTTTGGTTTTCAAGATTGCTTTGGCTATTTGGAGCCTTTTCTGGATCCATACACATTATATGATTGTTTGTAATAGCTCTGTGAAGAACAGACTTCACTCATATGAAAAATTTTAGATACAAAACAGATGAACATAAGGAAAGTGAGGCAAAAATAATATAAAAACAAGGAGGGGGACAAAACATGAAACTGTTAAATCCAGAGAGGAAACTGAGGGTTGCTGGAGGGCTTGTGAGTGGGGTAATGGGCTAAATGCATAAGGGGCAATCAGGGGAGGACACTTGTAGGGATGAGCACTTAGTGTTTTTTGTTTTTTGTTTGTTTTTGTTTTTGTTTTTTTTTAAATATATATTTTTATTTATTTCTAGGAGAGAGAGAGACAGAGACAGCATGAGCAGGGGAGGGTCAGAGAGAGGGGAGTCACAGGCTGAAACAGGCTCCAGGTTCTGAGCTGGCAGTCAGCACAGAGCCCGACGCGGGGCTCGAACCCACGAACCGCGAGATCATGTCCTAAGTGAAAGTCGGACGCTTAACCGACTAAGCCACCCAGGAGCCCCATTTGGTGTTTTACATAAGCGATGAATCACTGGAATCTACTCCTGAAATCATTATAGAATTATATGCTAATAAATTTTGATGTAAATTAAAAAATGAACTTAAAAAAGGAATCAAAGGAAAAAAAGGAAAGATCTACAGATAAATGACAGAGTAATAGCAGTCTTATCATCCAAACAATATACCAGAAGATAATCAAATATCTTAAATTCTAACAAAATGATGTGTTAAGTTATAATGATTTGACTTAAGAAGGAGGACAAAATAAGAATATTTTGAGGAAAATATTGCAGAAGTTTCCTACTCACATCCCTTCACTGAAAAATAATTAAAGGAATCTTAAAGAAAGAAATAGGAAGTAAGAAGGTACAGTAAGAGAACATGCTATGGTGATCGCTGGTATCAGAATTACCCTTCTACCAGAAAAAAAAAAACACCTTACAACACCTGGATTTAATGTATAATATAACTGAAAACATTAAAACACAAGCAAGGCTACAATATTGAGTGTAATAAACTACAAGAAGTGAGCCCAGAATTTACCCTGAATTTTCCAGAGGATTTTTTCAAAACTACAGTTCAGAGAAACAGAGCAGAAGTACAGGATAACACCCCACTGAGAAGATAATTTCAGGGCCAGCAAGGTAGTTGGATTTAGGGGAAGAAGTGATTCCAAGAAAGGAAAAAGTCACAAAGAAAGAGCTACGGAAATATGAATAAATTTCCCCTTTCTTCTTTAGCCAATTTTTAGGCATTGCATTTTCAGAGTAAGACTCTGGTATGGTAGGTCTATCAGAGAACAGCTGCTTTGCTGCAATGCTAGGGAGATATTTCAGAAGCTGCACAATTCTTGGAAGGTAGAGTTTTGAGTTTAGGCAATACTAGGGTATTATGAACAACCATAGACTTCAGTTAAGACTGAGACGGCCCTATTTTATGGTTAAGGACCACTCTCCAAGAGATAAGATAATCATCTTAAATAAGGTCTAAAACCAAGTCTCAACGGGATCAAGGTGGTTCAAGGTAACTTGTCTGCCATGATATTACATAACATCCTCTAGAGGAAAATAACAATCTGTAATGTCTGCAATATAGCATCTACAATACCTGAAATATAATAAAATTTACTAGAATGAAAATATACAAGAAAATTATTAATAAGAAAAATAAATATTCATTAGTAGTATAGCGGAAAGTATCCAGATATTGGGGTTATCATAAAAGGGCTTCAAAGTAATTGTCATTATTATATTAAAGTGCTATGGGCTGAATGTGTTCCCCAAAATCCATATGTTGAAACCCCAATACCAAATGTGGTGGTATTTGGAGATGAGACTTTTAGGAAGTGATTTGTTTTAGATGGAGTCATGAGAATGTAGGCCCCATGACAGTATTTGCACACTTATAGGGGGGCGAAATAACCAGACGTCTCTCTCTCTCTCTGCCATGTGAAGATAGACATAAAAATGCCTGTCTTTAAGCCAGGAAATGGCCTCTCACTAGCAATGGAATTGGCCAGATCTTTGATCTTCGATTTCCCAGCCTGCAGAGCTATCAAAAATAAATGTTTGTTTTATAAAGTTAGCTAATCTATGGAATCTGTTATAGTAGACTAGGCTATTTAATATATACAGAAATTGAAGAAAAAGACAAAATGGATGAGCAGACGGATAATTACCAAAAGTAATAAAAATGTATAAAAAATAGATAATTGTACATTCTATAACTGCAAAATATCATATCAGAAATTATAAGCTATTTGTACAGGGGTTCAACAGTAGATAATATTAGTGAATTTGAAGATACGTCAATAGAAAACAATCTAAACTAAAGCACTGGGGGAAAAAATGGAAAAATGAGAACAGAGTATGTATGACATGTCTAAACTTCCTAACATACATGTAATTCGTATTCCAAATGGAAAGTATAGAGAGAATTGGGTGGGAAAATTATTTAAATAAATAATGGCCAAGAATATTTGTTTAAATGTGATAAAATACGCAAAAACAAAGATTAAAGAAGTACGTCAAACAGCAAGCAGGAAATAAACAAAACTTTACCTACAAACATCACAGTTAAATCACTCAAGTTATTGAAGAATCAAAAACAGAAAAAAATGTTACAATCAGTTGGAGAAAGAAAACATTCTTCAAAAAAAATCATAATAAAATTAATAGCTGACTTTTCAGCACAAGCAATGGAAGCCAAAAGTGAGATGACAAAATATTCTTATGTCCCGTGGACTAAGTGAGGTACCAGGAAGCAAGATTTTAAACTTTAAAATTGAAACAGTTCCAGGAAAACCAGAATGATTGGTCACCCTAGCCACAAGAAAATATTATGATATCTTTAAAGTAGTGAAAGGCGAAAGTCCATGCCTACTTATATTCTACATAATTTAAAGCAAAATGTATATATATGAATATATTATATATTCTTGAATATATAAATATAAATGAATATATATATCTTTCAAAAATGAAGAAAAATGTTTCAATTTCACTCATACGTGGTATTTAAGAAACAAAACAAATAAACATATGGGAAGAAAAAAAAGAGTGAGAGGGAAGCAAACCATAAGAGACTTTACTATAGAAAATAAACTGGGGGTTGATGTAGGGAAGTGAGTAGGGGATGGGCTAACTGGGTGATTGGTATTAAGGAGTACATGTGTTGCAATCAGCACTGGTAGATATATGTAAGTGACGAATCACTAAATTCTGTGCCTGAAACTGATTTTTTCATATATCTTAACTAACTAGAATTTAAGCAAACACTTGAAGAAAAATAAGGCAAAATGAAAATATTTTAATAAGAATAAATGCTGAAAGAATTTGTTACAAGAGACTTGCACTAGCATAAGTGGAGTTTTTCTATCTAAAGTAGGATCATCTCAGATGAAAGTAAAAAACTTCAGTAAGTAATGAATGATCCCAAGAATGGTAAATATGTTGGTAAAATATAAATGTATATTGTCTGTATAAAATAATAACAAATATTAATTACATATTAATGGTGCAACATTTATAATAGTAAAAATATGACAATGATGCAGCCCTTCAGTGAAATGCTAGTCATTACTTAAGAAGCGGTGACATTACTAATTTAATTTGCACTAAAATAAATCATACACATTTTAATTTCTAGTACAGGAGTTATTAAATTTTTTGGTCTGAGAAAGATTTAAAACTTTAAAAATTATTTTAGACTGTAATGAAGCTTTGTTTATGTAGGTTAAATTTATTGACACCTTCCATATTAAAAATTCAGACTATTCTAATGTTGCATAATTATTCTCTCTCTTCTTTCTTCAGGTGTATTAGTTTCCATTATTTTGTCTTCTAGGTCACTAATTTCTTCTTCTGCTTCTTTTAGCCCTCTGTTTCTTGCGTCAAGCCTTTTTCCAATCTTTTTACTACATTCTTCATCTCGATTGATTATTTTTTAACTCTTTTATCTCTGTTGGAAGGGTTTCACTGATGTCTTCTATTCTTTGCTCAAGCCTAGTGAATATACTTATGATTGTTGTTTTAAATTCTCATTCAGGCATGCTATTTATATATGTTTTTGCTTAGATCTCTGGATATGGATGTATGTTGTACTTTCACTGGGGATAAATTCCTCTGTCTTGGTGTTTTGTCTAAGTCTCTGCCTTCTTCTGGGAATTGGAGAAATCAATTATGTCTCCTGCTGCTTAAAGTAATGGCCTTCCCAAGAAGAGGTCATATAGTGCCCAAGTCCTGGCACTGAAAGGGGTCTCTCCAGTGTGTGCTGCATGCATTCTGCTGTTGTATTTTGGGTGGCATATCCTTCGGGCCAGTTGTCTGAAGAGGCTTTTT
Organism: Proteles cristata cristata; assembly: GCA_017311185.1. NCBI lineage: Eukaryota > Metazoa > Chordata > Mammalia > Carnivora > Hyaenidae > Proteles > Proteles cristata. The sequence continues at coordinate 54,110 of JAESUZ010001376.1, forward strand.
TTTTTGCCTGCTGTTGCCAGTGTTTGATCACTGGCATGAATGTGGTGAGTTTTAACTAGGTGTGCTCTGGTCCACTTTTGAAATGAGAACTGAAACTAACTCCAACAGAGCTGAGGTCCTAGATAAATCTCTGGTCAGGAGACATGTTGTGGATGTGGTTTGTGCTGGTCTTCTAATGGAGGGGCCCACCACACTGGCACGAAGGCAAGCTTGGCTGAAAAGTGTGGTCCCCCCAGAGCACAGAGGAATTATGCAATATAATAGACTTCAGGAATCCAGTGATTTCATGAAACATAATAACATTCATATTATAGGAGTCCCAGAAGAAGAAGAAAGAGAAAAAGGGGCAGAAATTTTATTTCAAAAAATTATTGCAGAAAATTTCCCTCATCTGGGGAAGGAAACAGACATTCAGATCTAGAAGGCACAAACTCCCTTCCAAATGAACAAAAGTCCTCCAACACCAAGACATTGCAATTAATTTTGAAAATATAGTGATAAAAAAAAAAGGAGCAAGACAAAATTAGTCCTTAATTTACAAAGGAAAACCCAGAAGGCTAGCTGGAGATTTCTCAACAGAAAGTTGGAAAGCTGGAGGAAGTGGCACAGTATATTCAACATGATGAATTGGGAAAATCTGCACCCAAGAAGACTATCCGGCAAGGCTATAATTCAGAACAGAAGAAGAGATAAAAAGAGTTCCCAGACAAACAAAAACTAAAAGGAGTCCATGACCACCAAACCAGCCCTGCAAGAAATATTAAAAAGGACTCTTTGAATGGAAAGGAGAGACCAAAAGTAAAAAATATAAGAAAGTATCAGAGAAAATCTCTAGATACAATAACAAAACAAATGCTAAAATGACAATAAATGCATATCTATCAATAATTACTTTGAATGTAAATAGACTAAATGTTCTAATCAAAAGACATAGGATGTCAGAATTGATTAAAAAGACCCAGCAATATACTGTCTATAGGAGACTCATTTTAGACTTAAAGACACCTGCAGATTTGAAAACTGGGGGGGTAAGAGATACATTTATCATGCAAATGGACGTCACAAGAGATTTAGAATAGCAATACTTATATCATAAAACTGGATTTTATTTCTCTTGTATTATTTTTATCCTGCTTTGGTATCAGGGTAGTACTGACCTATTGGAATGATTTTGAATGTGTTCTCTCTTTTCCATTATTTGTACAGTTTTGATAAATATTGTCATTATTACTTTCTAAAATATTTGGTAGAATTCAACAATGAAACCATATGGTCTTGGTCTTTTCTGTGCTGGGAGTTTTTTGATTCATGATTCAATTTTCATTCCTGTTATTGATCTAAGATTCCCCATTTCTTGGATTCAAGATTCATGATTCAATATTGGTAACTTGTGTGTCTTTATGACTTACCTGTGTTTTCTTTTTCTTAAGTTATCTGACGTTTATAATATGTAATTGTTTATAATAATCTGTTCTCACACTGTGTATTTCTTTAATTGCCCGTTGTATTGTTTTCGCTTTGATTTCTCATTTTGGCTTTTGAATCTTCTATTTTTCCTAGATAATATAGTTAAAGCATCACCAATTTGATTTAATTTTTTAGAAAAACCATTCATTGCTTTCAATATTATGTTATTATTTACTCTGGTCTCCTATTGATTTCTGATTTTTCTTTTTTTATTTCAAGTTTTTATTTAAATTTTAGTTAGTTAATATATATAGTAAAATTGGTTTCAAGTATAGAATTTAGTGCTCCATCATTTACATATAACACCCAGTACTCATCACAACATGCTTCCTCCTTAATACCCATCACCCATTAGCCCATCCCCTGACCACCTCCCTCCATCAACCCTCCGTTTGTTCTCTATAGTTAAGAGCCTCTTATGGTTTGCTTCTCTCTTTCTCTATTTTTCCCCCTTCTACTGTGTTTGTTTCATTTCTTAAACCACTTCACATCTGTCAGAATGGCTAAAATTAACAACACAAGAAACAACAGATATTGGCCAGGATGCAAAGAAACTTGAACCCTCTTACACTGCTTGTGGGAATGCAAACTACTACAGCCACTCTGAAAAACAGTATGGAGGTTCCTCAAAGAGTTAAAAATACAACTACCCTATGACCCAGCAATTGCACTACTAGGTACTTACACAAAGGATACAAAAATACTGATTCAAAGGGGCACATGCACTCCAGTGCTTACAGAAACATTACCAACAATAGCCAAATTATGGAGAGAGCCCACATGTCCATCAACTGATGAATGGATGAAGATCTGGTATATATATATAATGGCCTATAACTCAGCCATCGAAAAGAATGATATCTTGTCATTTGCAATAACATAGATGGAGCAAAAGTGTATTATGCTAAGTGAAATAAGTCAGTCAGATAAAGACAAATATCATATGATTTCACTCACATTTCTGGTTTTTCTTTTTTGTTTCCTCTACTAAATCTCAGCTAACTTTCTTCTTTCTCTCGTTCCTGGTGGTGTAATGATAAGTTGTTTATTTGAATAATTTTTCTTAATATAAGCATTTATAGCATAAATTTCACTCTATCATTTGCTTTTACTGCTCCCCATAAGTTTTGGAATACTGTGTTTCCTTTTTCCTTTGTTTTGAGACATATTTTGATTTGCTATTTGATTTCTTATTTGGCTTCTTGCTTGTGCCGTAGTTTGTTGTTTAATTTTTTAATGTTTTATTTATTTCTGAGAAAGAGAGAGAGACAGCATAAGCTGATACAGAATCTGAAACAGGCTCCAGGCTCTGAGCTGGCAGTCAACACAGAGCCCGACGCTGGGCTCGAACCCATAAACCATGAGATCATGACCTGAGCCGAAGTCAGACGCTTAACCGACGGAGCCACCCAGGCGCCCCAGTTTGTTGTTTAATATATACATATTATATATTTAATATTTACATTGCAGTTTTTCCAGCTTTGATTATTGTTGATCTTTAATTTTGTACCATTGTGGTTGAAAAATATACTTGGTAAGATTTTAGCCTTTTTAAAGTTGTAATATTTGTTATTTCCTGTTTATGTGATTTAAGCAGATGATTCTTCTGTGTATAATTGAAGAAAATGTGTATTCTGTTTTTCTTGGATGAAATGCTTTATATATATTTTTTAGAATCGTGTATTCAGAAGTATGATTCAAGTAAAAAATGCTCTTGTTGAAAACAATAACTAATGGAGGATATTTATTTATAATATAGCTTATCAGAGAGAAGGTGGGTGATGGGTGAAATAGGTGATGTGATTAAGAGTACACTTAGGATGTGCACTGAAATATGACGGATAGAATTGTTGAATCACTATATTGTATACATGAAACTGATACAACATTGTGTTTTAGCTATACTGGAACTAAAATTTAAAATTTAATAAAAAAACAAAATATATTTAGAAAAAATTCAAACTAATAAATTATTAAAACACACATTAATTTTTAATGTTATAGTAATAATCCCAATTACTTGTTAAAATAAAGAGCATGTTTTTAAAAAAATAACTTTTCTAAAACAAAAAATAAGAAGCACATTTTGTATACTTTTCAAATCCCTTTAATTATGATTTAATAGAAGATAGTTGAATATTCATATTGCTTCTACATTTAATATTCTGTCTTATTACATGGCATAAAACTCTGGAGTGCTCCATTCTATAGTAATGAATAATGAAAGCAAATAAGTCAAATACTCTCATTATTATGAAAATAATTTTGACCTAACGAATCCCTGAAAGATCTTGAAGACACACAGTTTCTAAAACCACACTTTACAAACTTAGTCTAAAATAAATGTGGAAAGAATATTAAAGGAAACACTGTTAGTTTCTAAAACTAATATAACTGATGTAACATTGTGTGTCAACTATCTTCAAATTAAAAAAACAAGATGGCATAAGTCAAAACATAATATATGATAAAAATGGAATAGTGAAAATAATTAATCCAAAAAAATCCCCAGAAAATTGGAATAAACAAATAACAAATAAACAAACAAATGCTATAAAACTGATTTATATAAATACAATTATATCAGCAATTACCTTAAATGTAAATAGTTTAACACACCATTTAAAAGACAAATATTATAAGAATGTGTCAAAAATAGACGTAAACGATGTTTATAAGAATTATACTTTACATATGTGGATTCAGAATATAGAAATTGAAAGAATGGAAAATATATATCATATAGAAATGATACTAAGTGGTATTCAACCAAAGAGGTGAGAGTGCTGTATTCTGAAAAATAGAAAACAGTGATGAAAGAAATTGAACATGACACAAAGAAATGGAAAGATACTCTGTGCTCATGGATTGGGTAAACAAATACTGTTAAAATGTCTATAGTACCCAAAGCAGTTTACACATTTAATGTAATCTGTATCACAATATGACCAGCACTTTGCACAGAGCAAGAACAAATGGTCCTAAAATTTGTATGGAACCACAAAGATCCTGAAGAGCCACAGAACCTTGAATATGAAAATTAAAGCTGGAGGCATAACAATTCCAGACTTCAAATTATATTACAAATCTGTTGTGATCAGAACAGTATGGTAATGACAGAAAAATAGGCACATAGATGAGTGCAATGGAATAGAAAACCAAGAAATGAACCCAAACTATGTGTTAAATTAATCTTTGACAACCAGGAGGGAAGTATATCCAATGGGAAAAAGAAAGTCTCTTACACAAAAAGTGTTGAGAAAACTGGACAGCAACATGTAAAAGAATGAAGCTAGACCACTTTCTTACACCATATCCAAAAATAAATTCAAAATGGATGAAATACCTAAATGTGAGACAGGAGACCATTAACATCCTAAAGAATACAGGCAGTAACCTCTTTGACATTTGGCCATAGCAACTTCTTACTAGATATGTTTCCTTTCCTGAGGCAAGGGAAACAAATGCAGAAGTAAACTGTTAGGACTTCATCAAAATAAAAAAGCTTCTACATATTGAGGGAAATAACAAAACTAAAAGGCAACCTAAAGGCAAAACTAAAAGGGAGAAAGGATTTGAAATGGCATCCTGATAAAGGAGTAATATTCATAATATCTAAAGAACTTATAAAACAACACCCAAAAAATGAATAATACAATAAAAATGGGCGGAAGATATGAATAGACATTTTTCTAAAGAAGACGTTCAGTTCATATAAAAAATATTACATACATAAAAAATATTTTAAAATATTACATACATATAAAAAAGTACACAAATCTTAAGTGTACAGCTTGATGAATGTTCACAAGTGAACACACTCCTGTAACAAACATTTCTTTTTAAAAATGAATAGTATCAACACCCAGAAACTCCCATCATGAAGCTACTAGTGTAGGCATAAACTCTACATTGATTTCTAAGACCATGGATTAGTTTGGCTCTGTATGAATGGAATCATTAGATTTGTACTCTGTAATTGGCTTCTTTCACCCAGCAACAAGTTAAAGAGGGTCATCCATGTTGAATGTAACTGTAAGTTTGCACATTTTAATGTATTATAATATTCTATTATATAAATATAGCACATTTAAAATATATTATAAATAAGTGAACTTGTAGAATATTTAGATAATAATTACAATTAGATGATGATCAGAATTACCATTCTCCTACTGATGAACATTAAAATAGTTTCAATTTTTAGCTACGTAAAGAGTGCTACTATGAATATACTTATTAAAAACCACAGTGTTCTAGAACTAGCTCATATTGGTTCATGAGAGCCCACTGTTAAAATTTTCAGGAATTTTGTGAGTCAACTGTTAAATCAAACCAGTACTAAAAAATAACTGATATAATCTTACGAATAAATACAATATACTGAAAACTAGTGTAATAAATACATATCACTTCCAAGTTATTTTACTACATTTTTATGGTTATCTGTTCTCATAGGGTTATCTATGTCTATTTTATCTGTATAGTGAAAATATTAAATAATGATGGTTAACTATATCTCTTCCCATTTCTGTGTTCAGTGACATCACATTGGCAACTTGAAATCAACCATTTTCTTTGTTTTAGTTTTTCATTTAGTTTTTGATTTTACATGAGTGTTTACACCGTGGAAACTGGCAAATCAGGGCTTCATTTATTGTTTTCTTGGTAGTCCAGACATAAAGTGATGCAAAACTATTATACAGGTTAAATTTAAAAGTGTGCCTTGGCTGTAGCTATTACACTGTGAAAAAAGAATATAATATTAAGGAAATATTCTTCTACAATTTGAAAACTATAATCTAAGGCACTCACATATTAGTAATTCTGGACTTAGTTCTTTGCTGTTTCACTTTATTTATTTATTTATTTATTTATTTATTTATTTATTTATATTTATTACAAATAGTTTATTTTCTAGTTGGTTTCCATATAACACCCAGTGCTCAACCCCAAAAGTGCCCTCCTCCATGCTCATCTCCCCCCTCCCCCACACCCATCAGTCCTCAGTTTGTTCTCAGCATTCAAGAGTCTCTCATGGTTTGCCTCTCTCCCTCTCCCCCACTATTTCCACCCTTCTTCTCCCCCATGGTCCTCCGTTAAGATTCTCCTAATCCTCCTATACGTGCAAACATATGCAATTTGTCCTTCTCTGCCTGACTTATTTTACTCAGCATAACACCCTCAAGGTGCATCTATGTTGTCTCACATGGCCAGATTTCATTATGTGTCATTGCCATGTAGTATTCCATGGTATAGATAAACCACATCTTCCTGATCCAATCGTCCGTTGATGGACACTTAGGCTCTTTCCATGTTTTGGCTATTGTTGAGAGTGCTGCTATGAACATTGGGGTCCATGTGCTCCTATGCATCAGCACTCCTATATCCCTTGAGTAAATTCCTAGCAGTGCTTAGCAGTGCTATTGCTGGGTCATAGGGAGTTCTATTGTTAATTTTTTGAGGAACCTCCACACTGTTTTCCAGAGGGGCTGCACCAGTTTACTGTCCCATTTCTCCACATCCTTGAGAGCATCTAGAGTCCTCTATTTGCTCATTTTAGCCACCCTGGCTGGTGTGAGATGTTATCTCAGTTTGGTTTTGATTTGTATTTCCCTGATGAGGAGGGATGCTGAGCATCATTTCATGTGTCTGTTGGCCATCTAGATGTCCTCTTTGGAGAAGTGTCTGTTCATATCTTCTGCCCATTTCATCACTGGGTTGTTTGTTTTTCCGGTGTGGAGTTTGGTGAGTTCCTTATAGATTTTGAATATTAACCCTTTATCTGGTATGTCTTTTGCAACTATCTTTTCCCATTACGTCGGTTGTCTAGTAGTTTTATGAATTGACTCCTTTGCCTTGCAGAAGCCTTTAATCTTGATGAGGTCCCAAAAGTTTATTTTTGCTCTTATTCTTTTGCTTTGGGGGATGTGTCAAATAAGAAATTGCTGCGGTGGAGTGGAGGTCAAGGAGTTTGCTTCCTGATTTCTCCTCTAGGGTTTTGATGGTTTCCTGTCTCACGTTCAGAACTTCATCCATTTTTAGTTTATTTTTGTGTATGGTGTGAGTAAATGATTTAGTTTCATTCTTCTGCATGTTGTTTTTAGGTGCTCTCATATTTGGTGCATAGACATTTATAATTGTTTGTTCTTCCTGATGGATAGACCCTGTAATTATTATATAATGCCCTTCTTCGTCCCTTGTTATTGTCTTTAACTTAAAGTCCAGTTTGTCTGTGGTAAGTATAGCTACTCCAGCTTCCTTTTGACTTCCCATAGCATGACTGTGGGAAGAAGAATGGGGTCGCCCCAGTCCCTTCTCAACCAAGCGTTGCAAATCACTTTTCCCGCCCAATCTCCCTGTGCTGAGGATGTAGCCAAGGTGGGCTGAGTTCAATGCCCCACACCCCACCTGTTTCCAAGTCTCAGTCCGCGGGTCTTTGTTATACTGCCCTGAACAGTCCTCTGGGTCACTGCTTCCCTGTTACCTGGGGGTTGAGTGGTGGGTGGAGGAAGTGTCGCAGCCTCAGATCCTTTGGGGTCAAGCAGGAATACAACCTGAGTGGGTTTGGGGAACGTAGCAACTTCAGGCCCATAGAGTCCACATCATTTCAGTGGGCCGCTCTCGCATGCCGCTGCCACTTTACCAGGCACCAGGACCGCCTATGTAGGCATTGCTGCCGGTGTACTGGGCCACCGCTGCCATGATGGTGCCGGGTGCACAGCAGTTCAGTTTTTCCTGGAGCCTTCTGGGACCAGGGCATCTAGTTTAAAGTCAGCACTCCAGCCAGAACTAAAAAACACTGTCTTTCCAAGCCGAGGTTTTTTCCTCTTCTCCAGGGACGGTTCTATGTGCAATCTCAGCTTTTCTTTCCTTTCCCCTGGACTCAAGGCAGCTCGCCACCACTCGCTGGTTAATCACTCACCGCAGTTGCAAGCAAGCCGTGTTTCCTCCCCTCCTCCGTGTCTCTGGGTCCCATCCCGCTTTTATCTTCCCCAGTTCGCACTTACGCACTTATGAGGTTTCCTTCCCAGTGTATTCTGTCTCTTTCTCTTCCCAAACTCCTGTGGCTCAGTGTCCTACGACTTCAGGCCTTCTCTGTTTGAGAGATGGGTGCAGAGGAAATGTATGAGCTCCTTACTTCTCTGCCATCTTGCCTCCTCCCCCTTTGTTGTTTCCTATGAGGCTGTCTTCTTAGTGGACTCTGTCTCTTTTCCTCCCAGACTTCTGTGGTTCAGTGTCCTATGGCTTCAGGCCTTCTCTGTTTGAGAGATGCAAGCGAGCTGCAGACGAGAGCTCCCTACTTCTCCACCATTTTGCTTCCAACCTGTTATCCATTGTAATATAAACAAATTTCTTGAAAAGAAACCATGGCAGGAAAATGATAAAACATATCATTCATTTTATAACATTTGAGATTTTAGACTAATTTTGCTAGTTTAAAATATGGAACTGAAATATTGAACAATGATAATATAATAAGTGAAAGAGAGAAGATTAGAGTGTGAAAGTTTTAAAGTCATTTTAGTGATCAGAGGAGGATATAGGTATTGAAGATTATCTTCCATGCATTTTAAAACATAGGGTCAGGTACACACATAAAATGTGTAATATTGTGATCAGTAGAGTAGAAAATTAAGAAAACTTTTAATAAAATGTAGGGACAGGGTCGCCTGGGTGGCTCAGTCGGTTAAGGGTCCGACTTCGGCTCAGGTCATGATATCAAGGTTCGTGGGTTTGAGCGTCGCATTGGGCTCTGTGCTGACAGCTCATAGCCTGGAGCTGCTTCGGATTCTGTGTCTCCCTCTCTCTCTGACCCTCCCCTTTTCATGCTGTCTCTCTCTCTCTCAGAAATAAATAAAATAAAATAAAATAAAATAAAATGTAGGGACGATGGATGAAAGGCTAAAAAATGTGGTACATAGAAGACAAAATAAGATGGTAAAATAAATCCAAATGTATCATAATTACAGTAAACATAAATGGACAAAAGTCATCTGTTCAACGACTGAGGCTTTCAAATTGGTGCTATTCCCTCATATTCTGAAAGATGCCTTTTTATAACTTGGAAATAGATTATTTGAAACACATTAGTATTATGATTCAATACTTACTCTGTACCTGTAAAAGAATAACAGATTTTATATGAAAAATTCAACACTAATTTCTTTATTACTTTTTCTTGTAGTCTTATCTCAACCATGAAATGGAATCTGATATGATTGATGTGGTAAGTTACCTTCTAAGATATTTTTATAAAATAACATATTTCACATATACATACTTTTGATACCAGAATGCTAAATAATTACATTTTCTTTCATACTCTGTGGAAAAATATAGAGACATATGTATATAGTGAATGTTTAAATATATTTTGTTTTCTCTTTTGTGTCACATGATTAAAATTAGATTAAATCAGGAAAATTAAGTATTTTAAATTAAAATTAATGATAATACTCCAAAATTTGAGAAAAAATAAACCATGAATTAATTGAAAATGTGTAATTTTAATGGGCAAATATGAGCAGTATCTTTTCAGCATATTCTGAAAGAACAAAAATAATTCTTATATTGACATTTCTGACCTGTATCATTCCTCTCTTGAGAAATAATTTGCTTGTGAGCTGTTTTTTTTTTTTTTGAAGAAACTACAACTGTTCTTTGGAGTTTTTAATTACTCAAGAGAACAGACCTTAATACACTTAATTAGTCAAAGTTCCTTCAAATTATGTATATTAAATATTGACATAGAGAAATTAATCTCCATAAAATGCTATTGTTGGGGAAATAGTTTTTCTTAGTATGTTACAGCAAAGAAATCTTGAACCTGCACCTACTGTTGTGAGTACCTATGTTCATTTTTGTATTTAGAAAAAACTCTGATGATACCCTCTAAATTAGAGATGGCCTGAAGTATTTTGGATGTGGCTGGGGCAACTAGAATTATTTAATTATATTCCATGGTCTTCTATTAAGTTTCTCAGGTTCTATATATGAGTGAAAATGTAGGATAACTTTCTTTCTCTAATTGACTTATTTCACTTAGCATAATACCCCCCAGTTCCATCCACGTTGCTGCAAATAGCATGATTTCATTCTTTCTCATTGCCATGTAGTATTCCATTGTATAGAAAAACCTCACCTTCTTTATCCATTCATCAGTTGATGGACATTTAGGCTCTTACCATAATTTGGCTATTGTTGAAAGCACTGCTATAAAATTTAGGCTTTATGTGCCCCTATGAATCAGCACTCCTGTATCCTTTGGATAAATTCCTAATAGTGCTATTGCTGGGTCATAGGGTACTCCTATTTTGAACTTTCTGAAGAACCTCCACACTGTTTTCCAAAGCAGCTGCACCAGTTTGCATTACTGCTAACATTGCAAGAGAATTTCTGTTTCTCCACATTCTCACCAGCATCTGTTGTTTCCTGAGTTGTTAATTTAGCCACTCTGATTAGTGTGAGGTCATATCTCATTGTGGTTTTCATTTGTATTTCCGTAATGTGAGTGATGTTGAGCATCTTTTCATATGACTGTTTTGCCATTTGGACGTCTTATTTGGAGAAGTGTCTATTCATTTCTTCTGCCCATTTCTTCATTGGCTTATTTGTGGGTGTTGAGTTTGGTAGTTCTTTATTGTTTGTGGATACTAACCCTTTATCCAATATTTCATTTGCAAATATCTTCTCCTATTCCATCATTTGTCTTCTAGTTTTGTTGTTTCCTTTGCAGTGCAGAAACTCATCTTGATGAGGTACCAGTAGTTCATTTTTGGTTTTAATTCCCTTGCCTTTTGAGATGTGTCCAGCAAGAAATTGCTGCAGCTGAATTCAAAGAAGTTGTTGCCTGTTTATTCCTCTAGGATTTTGATGGTTTCCCATCTCACATTTAGGTCTTTCATTCATTTTGAGTTTATTTTTTTTGTGTGGTGTATGAAAGTGGTCTAGTTTCGTTCTTCCACATGTTGCTGTCATGTTCTCCTAGCACCATTTGCCAAAGAGACTGTCTTTTTTTTCCCCATTGGATAATCTTCCCTGTTATGTCAAAGCATCTAAATTGGCAAAGAATAAGTCACTTTCACTTTTTGCAGATGACATGATACTCTACATGGAAAACCTGAAAGACTCCACCAGAAAGCTGCTAAACATGCATTCAGCAAAGTCACAGAATAGAGTCAATGTACAGAAATAGGTTGCATTGCTCTACAACAATAATGAGGCAACAGAAACGGGGCACCTGGGTGGCTTAGTCGGTTAAGCGTCCGACTTTCGCTTAGGTCATGATCTCGCGGTTCGTGGGTTCGAGCCCCGCGTCGGGCTCTGTGCTGACTGCCAGCTCAGAGCCTGGAGCCTGTTTCAGTCTGTGACTCCCTCTCTCTCTGACCCTCCCCTGCTCATGCTGTCTCTCTCT
>JAESUZ010001377.1:0-70992 GCA_017311185.1 Proteles cristata cristata
TCTCTGACCTTCCCCTGCTCACGCTGTCTCTCTCTCTCCTAGAAATAAATAAAAATATTAAAAAAAATATCTTCCACCTGTTATAAACTGAACTTTTGATTGGAGAAAACCACAATGAAACAGTTTCCATAAGAAACCGGAAGACTCTCAAAGGCTTTTAAGTTTATTTCAAAATACTGGGGAGTATCTAAGGAATGCAGAAAAATCACTCAATCTTTCAGGTTTCATCAAAGCCACAGGAATCAGAACTTTAGGTTGGACACACACACACACACACACACACACACACACACACAAATCCCCTCTCTAGATAACTAAGGACTAAAGTTAGTTATGCCATTCTTGCCAAGAGTTGGGCAGTAGACATTATTACGTCCATTTTAAAGATCATTAACGTGAAGCAGTAAAATGAGGCAATTTGCTACAGGACCTCTATTTTTGCTAAGTGCCGATATTGGAACCTAGCTCCATCTCTTAACTGCTACACTGCTACACTGCACCTCTTTGTCTCTATAATATTCTTGCCAACCTAGACTTTAATTACTTGTTTGATCATGAACTGGGCCCATCAAACCCTCAGACATCTTTATGCCAGTTGTCTGTTTTGTGTAGTGAATTAAAAGTTGCCTTTCTACAACTCCTAGCTGCTGATCCTAGATCTGGCCTGGGGCCTTACTGAATAAGTGTAATCCATCTCCCAAGTGACAGGCTTTTGAATATTTAAAGCTGGAAATCATGTCACCTGAAGCCTTCTTTCTTGTGGGCAAATATTTCCAGATCCCTTAGCTATCTCTCTTAGAACATGGTTTTGCTTTCTTGATTGCTTCCTATTTTATGTGTTCCTCTTAAAATGTGACATAAAAGGTTCAGCTGTCATCTGGCCTCACATAGAAGACCAGAAATGTCACCATCCTCAATCAGTTAATGCAGCAAAGATTAAATTAAAATCTCTACCCTCTGTACCAACCCCATGTTTTGAAACCTACACTTTATGGGCACCCAACATTGTCCGAAAGTCTCCCAACCCTCACACACAGTGCCAAATCTCCAACAAGGCTCTCCTAAAAATGCGAAGCAAATCCTATAGAAATTAATCAGAGCACCCAATGGGTCTCTATATTATGCAACTTAATCTACTTAAATGTCCGGCGTCTGTCCTCAAAACTTCATGGCCCAAGGCTACCCTATCTCTATGGAGTTCATAAATCCTTAAGTGGCTGCCACAAACCCAGTCACTCTTCCAGGAAAGTGGTCCCAAGTGGCTTTCCTTGTCAGACTTGTCATTACTGTTAATGAGATACAGTCACCCGTCACCCTTGCCATTGCTGACGAGATCATCGAGGTGCCTGAGTTGAAGCTGGTCTATGGTCTGGTTACCTGTGAAGCAGCTATTGTGAACTACAGCAAAAAGCACATGTTCCTTATCAAATAATGCTGAAATATATTTTCTTCAGAAATATATTTTCCATGTATTTTCTTCAGAAAATATTTAAGAATGTTAGTCTCTAAGCACCTATGTGTGAGAAACATGTTTGTTTTAATTTCTGTACTTTATTTCTATTGCCAATCTCCATATTACTGGAGGTTTAATCTTAAGTATTAAGTGGTCCCTCTCCTTTGGAAGGGGTTACCTCTATTTGGGGACAGTTTTATGGGTCCTCAGGGATTGCTGGGGTGAGGACATCAGGTCTGGGTTGTTAACTCACAGGCCTCTGTTAAATTCTCTCCTGGTTTCCAAGCACTGATTCACTCCTTTTGAGGTATGTCATCTCCATCCTGGACCACAGACTTCCTCCTGGCTAACTTCCTAAGCACTTGGGGTCATTCTTTGAACCTGTGCCATGCATAACTACAGGAAATGTCAGGAGAAAGAGAAATATCTCTTTCCTTATTCGTGTTACCCCCAGAAAATCTAGGCTAGTCTCTTCAGATGCACACCCTCAGATTCCCTCTGAATGCCAATAGTTTTGAAATACAAAAATCAAGGAGACTCTGTTTCTCCTTCTGATGGACCATCATTTTCGTGAGACACTGAGCTCAGCCTCTCCTTTCTATTACCTAAATAAAAGAAATGCTGGGAGGGGGGTGGGATTTAATTGTTATTGCAAAAAGCATTAGTCCTCTGCATGTATAAATTGAGGGCACACAGGAAGAAGACCACTCAAACTCAATGGCTGCTTCAAGTGAGAATGGAAGAACTCTTCTGGTTACTATTACCAACCTCATACAAAGGTAGTCAAACTGAAATGTGCTCAAATTCACATACTTACTAAATAGGAGAGCCAGGAAATGAACTCAATAAATGTGACCCCAGAGCAGAGCTTTTAAGCACTTTTGTGATAAGGAAAGGCTGCAGAAAGAAAAGTCATAATGAACAGCCCTAGTGAACGGTTATGAAGGAACAGAAAATGTGTAATGCCACAAGAGTGTATAATGACTGGGTAGGAAAGAATGGCAGAGCTCTGACCTAATTACAAGCATAAGAGATCGCTCTGAAGAAGTGAAATTTGAGCTAAGATCTAAAAAGTTGCATAAGAGCTAAGTACTCACAGGAAGCAAGAATAGCACATGCAAAGGCCCTGATCACTGCCTCATGTGAAAGAAGTGCCTGGAAGGAAGAGAATGTGAGGCAGATTGGTGAGTGACAAGGCTAGATACAGAAACAGAAGTCACTTATAGTTAAGTCTTCCAAATGATGTTACTGGTTTTTACTGGAAACTGCCATCCCACAGGAAGAGCCTCAGTTCTGAGCACACATTGTCTCTTCAAGAATTATTCATCGCAGATGAATTAACATGATTTCAAACTCACACAGTATGGAGAATGTCTGGCTCAACGTGGCCTATGTATCCCCTATTATCCAATCAGCAGGAGGTGCAGAGTCATATGGTGGCCAAGTTGACCAGTATGAAGAAAAAGGCAAGGTCTACTATAAACAAATGCCTGTAGCAGACTAGATTTCTGCATTGACCAGCATCTCTGAAATAACAGGATTGCCAAACTTAGGTTTCCCTTAGTCAGAGGGTTTTACTGTGAAGATAAAATGGGACATTAAGAAAACCCTGACATTCATTCAGAAAACAGCTCCAGCGAGCCACCGCACACAGCAGAGGTCATGTGACAAGTCTTGCCGGCAGCAAGCATCCAATTTGATGCTCTGCCATTAAGTTTTCTTTCTTTCTTTTTTTAAGTTTGTGTTTTATTTTGGGAGAGAATGTGCCAGCAAAGTCAAAGGGGCATAGGGAGAAAGAGAAACCCAAGCAGGCTCTGCACTGTCAGCACTGAGCCCAACATGGGGCTGGAACTCACAAATCGTGAGATCATGACCTGAGCTGAAATCAAGAATCAGACACTTGACTGAGCACCCCCATTAAGATTTCTTAGCAAGTCTTGGGCTCTGCTTCATCTTCTATTATTATGACTTAGTGAATTTTGTATCTTTTGTTCCAATTCCCCAGGAACGAGGACCTGACTGAGCTGAACAGTCCTCTCCTAGTACACGGCTGGCACCCGTGTTGAAGAGGAAGCCTCCCCGGGGCCGCACATTTCCAGGGATGATCTACAAAGGGCTGCCATCTCCAGCGCCGTGCCTTCCGCAATCAGCTTAGACGGCACAGTGCTGCGGGTGACATACTACACCTCTGTGCAAGGTGGTGACTGCAAAAAGGAGGCTGGAACTGGCCACACATATGTTTGGTTTAATTTGCATAATACTGGTTCCCAGAGGTGTTTTTTGTTTGTTTGTTTGTTTTTAACTTAACATCCAACCAACATTTTTGAATAAGAAGATTTCATGTGAAAATACAGATTTCCAGTTTCTTTTGAAAAATCAGAGTACCAGTAAACAGTGGCCACAGTCAACAGGTACTGAGTAGTGACTGACCCCTTTATTTTTGAGAGAGTATGAGCATGCATGCATGTGAGTAGGGGAGGGGCAGAGGGAGACAGAGAGAGAATCTTAAGCAGGCCCTAAGTGGGGCTCAATTCCACGCCCCTGGGATCACAACCTGAGCTGACCCGTTTAAAAGGCCCTTGGGCGCTCTAGTTCAGCATAGTACAGAATCTCCCTACTGTCAACTAGCCTCACTCATTCGCTCACCTGCCTGACTCTTGTAGCCTTTTGAATTGGTAAGTGGTTAGGGGCACCCGGGTGGCTCAGTCAGTTAAACATCCTACTCTTGATTTCAGCTCTGATCATGATCTCAGGGCTCATGAGTTCAAGCCTCACCGTGGGCTCTGTACTGACATTGTGGAACCTTCTTGGGATTCTCTGTCCTTCTCTCTCTGCCCTTACATTGCCCATTTGTGCACTCTCTGTGTCTCTCCCTCAAAAATAAATTTAAAAAGAGTCACTGACTATAGAACTGTCACAATCTCAAGTTGAGGAACTATGCCTAGTACAATTCCATTGCTTTTGGGGCCCCTGGAACAACTTGGAGACAGCCTCTGAACACACTCAGCCAGTGTGCCTGAAAGCTACTGCCTTTATGCAAGTGGTCCTTTATTGTGATAGCCTAACTGGACTTTGGCTAAGCATCTAAAATAGGGATAAGGATAAAGGAATGGCTCCTAGGCATTGGGCCCAATCCATCCACATTTTAGACCATTCTTCTCTGCCCTAATAATGCCTGTTACAAAACACAGTAGTAATAGGCTCTCCTTGCCAACCTACATGCTCCTTCTGGTTATCAGATAAGCCAGAGGGGAGGATGCCTCATGCTGGTAAAATGGGCACTTGTACTCTGAACTAGCACGTGCATGCTTTGGTCCTGAGATGCTACATCTTGTGATAAAAATGCATCTTACAGGCCAACCAATGTCCACCTTCCTGCCAACTATGTGACCTTGGGCAAATCACTTAATCTTTTTCAGCTTCGATTTCTTCATCCACATATTTGTGCCCCAATAAATATTCTGCAGATTAAATGCAATCATAGGAGTTCACTTTCTTCTCCATCCATTTGGATAACAAAATAACTTGAAGCCAACTACAGTAAAACCTCGGACTGTGAGTAACTTGTTCTGCGAGTGTTCCACAAGGAGAGCAAATATTTCTAATATATTTTAACTTGGTAAAAGAGAAATGTCTTGCAATACGAGTAGTATGTGACACCAAACATCATGATTACAACTGAGCCAGTGGTTCTTGAAATTCGCTTTAACATATGAGTGCTTTGGAT
The DNA here is from genome assembly GCA_017311185.1 of Proteles cristata cristata. Taxonomy (NCBI): domain Eukaryota; kingdom Metazoa; phylum Chordata; class Mammalia; order Carnivora; family Hyaenidae; genus Proteles; species Proteles cristata. Next base: position 5,181 of record JAESUZ010001377.1, read on the forward strand.
TACAAGCATGTTTCTGGGATGCATTATGCTTGCAAACCAAGGTTTTACTGTATTTGAATATTTAAATTAAACTAGCCTGTCTAGTTCCAGTTTTCACCTTGTCATTGTAAGTTTCTTCCAGGTCCCCACTCCTCTGTGGGCCTTTCCCAGTTATAATATTTAGCTCTGGTTTTGCAAAGAGAAGAACTGTTCCACCTTACAAGGGGCTAGATAATTTCAGTGTGGCTGCAGCTGTCACTCTTTCAGGGTGAGTTCCATCTGGCCTTCTTGGCAAATTCATTACTGAAGCATCCTACTGTGCTGCCGCATGCCTCTGACCACCGGACCCACGAGCCGAGAAGGGTCCCAGCTCAGTGCAGCTGCTGTGGTCAGCAGGCATGTGCCGTGGATGCAAAAATAACCTTAGCGAGGACAGGAGGTCCCTTTCCCCTGGAGGGGTATGCTACTAACGAATACACCTATCTGCCTATCCTACCTCTTACATCAGCTCCCAGATTACCAGCTGTTTCTGCTGACACACACTCTCAGCCACTCTCCCAAAGCTCACCTCCAATCTAGCATGGCCAAGTTAGAGCTCAACAGCCCGCTGTGACACAGCCATTCTCTTCCATGACTTCTTACGTCCTGGAGGTACTTGAAGCTAAAGAAAGAGACCTTCCCTCTCATGTGCTCACGTCTATCTCCTACAACCAGATGAGTCTGTATCATCCATGGGAAAGCCACACAAACACGTAAAGTCCCTGGCCCAGAACCCGGCACAGAGTGGATGCTCCTTTTTGCCTCTGCTTATGATCAAGACACCCTGTGCCCCTCTTAGTGCTACACACTTTACAGCACCACGTGACTGAGAGGCTAAAACAGAGGCTCTTTGACAGACCATCTTAATATTTTTGAATCCTCACTTAATATCAAGCCTCGTTCCTGACTTCCTGACACATCATAGGTGAAAGGGGTCGTTGTCTGATAAAAGAATGAAAGAAAAATTAAGTGAAGTGAACTGTGAGGAAACAAGTGAATGGATGGCTGACTGAATTAACAAATGACGAGAGAATCAGAGAATGCGGTAAAACTGCTTTTCAAAGTACATGAAGACTCAGAGAAGTGTCAGGCCTTGGGTTGACTAATTCAGGAAATACATATACTTGTAGTAAAGAGATGATGAGGTTCTCAGGGTTTTAACCCATTTAATCTGATCCACAATCAGTGATTAATTCATCAGAGTGTCAACTTGCTAATGTAGTATAAGAAATCTTAACTTTTAACATGCAAAAGTGCTTAGCCCAATTTCTGACTCACAGTAGGCACACAACATTGTTTATTGACTATGTATAATTGTCAAGTTGACAAAATACTTAATGAGTACACAGCGTGAGCCAGGCGCTAGACCTAGCATGGGGGACAGAGTGAGCAAATGTAGCACTTGGTGCCATGGTCAATGCGGAAGTTTGTGTGGGGAAACTCCATGAAAATGCAAAAGGTTGCTTGTTGCATACAAATTAGAGAAAATAGAATTTGATGATCTTTATGGACAGTTTCACCTAGCTCTGATGGGTTGAAATTTATATTTTCTTACTCTTTTTGATCTAGTATGTCACTTTAAGGAGAGCTGGCATCAGGTACTTGGATAAAGAATATAGTATTTCATCATGAGTTTGCTTTTTTCCAGGAATCTCTTTAGCTTCAAACAGAGTGATACACATCATCTCCTTATTTTATTAATCTCTGCATCCCCTAAAACTTCGCACAGTGCTTGGCATTTACTGGACATCCAGCAGTTTATGAAAAACGACAAAATAGTGGTCAGAGATCAATACACTCATGTGTGTGGAAGGATTTATAAGGCTAACAGCATTCTTGATATCTCAACTGTTATTAAACTGGGGGAAAATCAGGCATAGAGTTACTGAGACCAGACAAAGGCAAAGAGGGACCAGAATGAATTGTGATTCACAAAGAAATGAAATGGTAAATAAGACGTATAGATGCACCTCTGTATATCAACATTGGTTTCCACATGTGTTAATACACAGCCGGGGCTGCTATAACCACATAACTTCAACCTGGGAGACTTATACAACAGGAAGTTACCATCTCACAGCTCCAGAAGCTAGAAATCAAAAACCAAGGTGAAGGTGACAGCAGAGCTGGTTCCTGCGGAGGGTTGTGTGGGCAGAACTGTTCCATGCCCTTCCCCAGCTTCGGGTGGTGCGATGGCAATCTCTGGTGTGCCGTGGCTTGTTGAAGCAGCACCCCAATCTCTGCCCTCAACTTCACATGGGGTTCTCCCTGTGTGTCTGTTTCTGGTTCCAATTCCCCAATACCCCCCCTTTTTTTTTATTTTAGAGAGAGCAAGAACTTGAGTGGGGGAGAGGGATAGAGGAAGAGAAAGAGAGAGAGAACCTTTTAGTTTTTGCTTTCTACCCTTCAATACTATTTGAAAATTTATCCATGAACATATACTCCTTTCTTGATTAAAATTTAAAGTACTATTGGGGCATCTAGCTGGCTCAGCCAGGAGAGCATGTGACTCGTGATCTTGGGATTGTGATTTCAAACCCGACGTTGAATATAGAGATTGCTTTTAAAAAAATAATTTGATTTGATTGATTTTAAAAAATCATTAATGCCTAATTGAGGTGTTCTTCATTCTGTCATTGGAAACAGGCAACAGAGCATTTAAGGGGAAATATAAAGCTGTCCCAAGCATTTTATGTTTTAAATAAATGCTTCAGAATTTGGAAAAGTGGAAGGACATCTAGATTCTGCTTCCAGGGAGCACAGTGCTTTACTAAGCCATATATAATCAAGCTTGTGAGCTATCTGGACCTGGACTCATCTAATCCCATTTTGGACACAATGCCCAGTAAGTTTTTGGCGTTCAACCTGGGCAAAAGGCAGTAACTGTGACCCATTTTTGAGACACTACAGCTTATTGGCTAATACCAAACAACATGTCTTCTGTTCTTAAAAAGTGGATTAATGTGGAATTTGCTGTCTCTGCTCTGATCCCTTTAAAGGGCTATGATTACAGAGCCAAGCAAGGCCATCTGAGGCAGAAACTCATTCCTGCTGCATGTACACTTGGCAGTTTTCTCTGAGTGGTTCCCCTGTGCCATGCCTCTAAGGCCGCAAGTGCGCATCCCGTGGGGCCTGGCCAAGGAACTCGAGCGCTTGCCTTTCGTCAGTGCATTCAAGGCCAACACCAACAAAATTTGTCTCAGCTGCCTCACAGCTCAGCTCTTGCTTCTGCAGAGAGAAGAACTGGCTAATGGAAAACTTTGATTTCAGTGTCACTATGAGATTGTGTTGAAAGAAGAGACTTTTTAATGTAAAATCAGAACCTATTGAATTCATTGGTCAATCAGCAACTTTTATTTTCTTAAAGATTTTGCTGAGTAGTTGGCATTGGAGCAGCATGTAAGTGCAGTGATTATTAACACGAGCCTCAGAATCAGAGAGGCTTGGTCTGAGTACTGACTCAGTCAGATATTTAAAGTCAAACTACATGATATTTCCAGCATTCAATCGCTCTGAAATGTAACTCAAGGTAGTAAGTGGGCACATTCTCTCCAGCATAAGCATAGCAAAACCAGATTATTAGTTCATAAGAAATGGGTTCAGTGGTATGTTAATAGGAAGAAAATTAATTTCTCATGAAGAATGATAAAAATTTTTCTAAATGAAAATTTTGCCTGCCAAATGTTGTCAAGGACCAGGTTTCTTCTATCCTCTTATCCTGCCATCCATATCACATGATTTTCATCCTCATGGTGACAGAAGATCTACTTGCACCTCCGGCCATCACACCTACGTCCAAGCAGGAAGGCCAAAGGCCTTCTATCTAGCAGAAGCCCTTTCCCTCAAACTTAAAAATTATTGGTCAGAATAGTGTCACATCATCATTGCTTGGCTAGATTGTGGCTAGGAAAATTGAATACTTAGCCCTATAGTCTCTATACCAGAGGAAAGCAAAAGAGAGGTTTTGAGAATCAGTGTTGAGTGAGCCAATCCTTGACCAAGGCAGGGATGGGGAAAGATAGCATTAGTTAATGAGCTATTTATTTATAAAGTATTATTACTTCCACGGGAGGATGAGCAACTTGGATTCAGGGAAGTTACAACTGCCCAAAATGCAGAGGTAGGATTCAAGCCTGAATCATTCTGTCTCCAAAGTTTTTGCTCTTGGGAAGAACTTGGCTTGTTTTAGACATGAATCTGGAGTTTTTCTTTAAGCACCTTGGGCCAGAACAATGTTCTCTATTAAGATGTAGAAGTAACAATCATGTCTGCAATTGGCAAGATACGTCCTTTACTGGCACTAGGACACAGTAGAATTGACAATTTTGTTGATTGTTCAAGGTAGAGACTTGCAAACCCCACCAGGCCATTCTAGCTACTGCTTTCTCAACATGGTGGGCAAAAGTATGTCTACATCATTAGACAATGACAAGGTGTCCAACTTGATTTAAGTACCCGTACTTGTCTCCAAACTCTTATGATGGATTCAACTGACATGCTAATATGACTTTTGCATTCATCTTATTTTAAGCTATAAGCAGAAGGGTGTTTAAACCATTACCTCAAAACGCAAAAAAAATCTGTTTCTCAGAGCTTCTACAAAAAGGTGATCAACAGGCACTTATAAACTGTGAGTGATAAAGAGTGGGGTTAGAAGGGTTTGAGTTGGCTTCCTGATTATCATAAACTGTGAGTTGGGATGCTTGGGTGGCTCAGGTGGTTAAGCATCCATCCATCTTCGGCTCAGGTAATGATCTCATGATCTGTGAGTTAGAGCCGTGAGCCGGGCTCTGTTCTGACAGCTCAGAGCCTGGAGCCTACTTCGGATTCTGGTCTCACGCTCTCTCTGCTGTTTCCATGCTCACACTCTGTCTCTCTCTCTCTCTCTCTCAAAAAAAAAATAAATAAATAATAAACATTAAAAAAATTTAATAAGTAAACTGTGAGTAAACTAGGGCACAAAGAATATGAGGAGCAAAGCGTTAGGTAAAAAAGTAAACCACAAGTGCAAGCATCTGCATGTCACTCAGAAGACAAGGTCTTCTACTTACTCCAGTGCCTGGTGATTTAGATGGAAAGTTTATCTTCACACTGTGTTGCCTAATAGTTAGGACTAGATTCCATGGAATGCAGAGATGCACCATTTTAAGAAAATACTTACTTTCAGAAGTCTCTGTGTCACAACACAGGGTGAGCCACGGACAAGCACATTGTCCTTGAAAATGGAAACCAAACTGCATGGCATGTAGAATAAGGTGCAGCTGCAGTCCTGGGAATGTAAGTAACAGAATCAGAGACTTGGCTTTGGAAACTGGCCCATAGTAAATGATGCATTCTTTTTACACTCTTTATTGATCACCTACTGAGTTAATCATTGTAACCTACTTGGAATAACTTTTTTTTTTAAAATATTTTTATTTATTTCTAGGAGAGAGAGAGACAGCGTGAGCAGGGGAGGGTCAGAGAGATTGGGAGTCACAGATTGAAACAGGCTCCAGGCTCTGAGCTGGCAGTCAGCACAGAGCCCGACGCGTGGGGGCTCGAACCCACGAACCGCGAGATCATGACCTAAGTGAAAGTCGGACGCTTAACCGACTAAGCCACCCAGGTGCCCCATCCTACTTGGAATAACTTGATCACAGACTAAGGGAGACAATGGTCTGCTTTAGAATGAAGGTCCTTTTGGGGCACCTGGGTGGTTTAGTAGGTTAAACGTTTGACTCTTGGTTTTGCCTCAGGTCACGACCTTGTGGTTAGTGAGATCAAGCCCCACGTTGGGCTCCATGCTCAGAGTGTGGAGCCTGTTGGAATTGTCTCCTTCTCTCCTGTCTCTCACTGCCCCCCCCCCCCAATGCTCTCTCTTTCTCTCAAAATAAATAAATCAACTTAAAAAAAAAGAATGAGAGTCCATTGAAAATAGCCACTATCTCACTTATTATGAGCAAATCTGTCTTATCACCCTTCCTAGGAATAAGAAGAAAATGAGACCATTATGACTGAGCATGAAAAACTAGTTCCTACTATGACTTTAAAAGGTTTTGGAGTCTTAAGAAGCAAGAACCTTTTGTTAAATAATCAAACAATTAAGAGATATCTGAGAATTACACAGGGCTTATCCCAAAATAAGCAAAAAGCTATTAGTCGGCCGTGTGGTTATCCAACTGTTAATTCAACATGGTCTGTAAAGTAACTGAATACGTACAAAATGAACTTTGGGAGATACCGGTGGTTATGGGGCATGAACTGGTGACCAATTTCCCTTAGCACTTTTCTGTATTGAGCATTTACTTGAACCCGGCACTGAACTCATGACTTCTTGTGCCCCAGCACTCATCCTCCCTGGTAGCAAATTTTGTATTATATTAAAATAGTCTCCCACACTGCATTCTATGTTCTCTAAGGGCTAAGACTGTTTCTTATTCATCTGTGTATACTCAGAAGTTAACACTAAGCCTGGCATATAGTAGATTCTCAATTCATTTCTGAATACATGACTATATAAGCTCATTTCTCTATCAAAGGTAAAATTCATAATTGGTCAGGAAAATCACATGCCAGAGATATGTAACTCTTCTAAAATTGTCTTAATAAAAGACAAACAAGTGGGTGAATCATTTTTTTTTTTTAAATCTTCTGCTCTATTCTTGGAAAAAACAACAGTAAGATCCTTTCGTGTATTTACATGAAGATGAAAACAGTGTCTTCTGGTCAACCCATGTTGCTATAAGAGAAGAGTGAGTGACTTAAAGCACATTTTATTTCTCACAGTTCTAGAGGCTGGAAGGTTTAAGATCAGGGTGTCAGCAGATCCAGTGCTTGGTGAAGGCAGTCTTCTTGGTTTACAGACAGATATCTTCCCACTGTGTCACCACACAGCAGAGAGCAAGGGGATACAAGCTCTCTTGTGTCTTCTTATCAGGGCATTAATCCTATTCATGAGTTCTCCACCCTCATGATGTAATTATCTCCTAAAACCACCACCTCCTAATGCCATCAAATCGGAGGTTAGGATTTCAACATATACATTATGGGTGGACACAATCAGCCCAGAGCCAGTTGTTTTCTAAGGTGAAGTCTTGAATAGTATCTTTGTTTCTAAGTATCAACAACTCTCACAATGTATGGGACCACGTCCATGATAACACATTCCATCATTTTACTGCCTCCTTGTTAGGTTTATATCCATGTTAGACACGGAGACACTCTGGGTAGCCATTAATTTGGTGTTACTTCAAATGAATGTTCAATACTTACTTAGTTGGGCAGGGAGAAACAAATTTTTCTCTAAATAAAATTTATACTAAAATAGATTCACTTAACTAATTCAAATCCACTTGCCAAAGCACTGAAATACTTCGGCAAAATTATTTTCTTTTCTCTGAAGTTCTTGTTTCTCATTTTCTCATGATACTTAATAAACAAGAAATCTTGGGAGGCATATTTATGTGTGCAAAATTTAGATTAAAAAACAAATTCTGGAACACAGCATTATATCATGTATTATTCATTTTTAGAATTTTAACAGACTTTCAGCTATGCCTGGACACGTGAGTCACAACACTCAAGAGAGATAGGTGGGTGATAACGAGGAGGACTTTTCTCTTTTCCACTTGAGGAAGCTCTCTGTTTTGGCAAGAGAAGGACTAATTAAACCTCACAAGACAGGTGTGGTAGAAACCTGAGACACCATAATAGTGATTTATTCTAAGGATGCTTTACCTTCCCTGACCCCTAGCCCCTGACTGTACTCTAAGATGCTGCTTTTTGAGCATGCCCCTTTAAATTAATTAAGACCTCAGAAAGACCTAAGGCATCCCTATTTAATAAAACACTAGGGCCTCAAAGGTATTTAAGAATGTTGTCCCACAGCAGTGTCAAGCAGAGCCTAAAGGAAAGAAGATATTACAAAGATATCTCTAGATGTGGCTTTTGTCCAATGAACTGAACCTTAATAAGACTCCCAGGAGATTCACAGAGTTTTTAAGAAAAATGAATTGGCAGAAATAGTGCCAATTTGGATTGAAAGGAACAGACACAGACAAAATGAAAAGAGGCCTTTCGACACCCTGAGGACATTACAAACCTAGAAACATGGCTACTTCTCATGAACAAGAGAAGGATAATTCATAGGGTAGAAACAAGGGCCTAGAAAGTGGAGCCAATAGTCATGAAGAATTATTTTCCAGTACTTAGTTCTACTCGAAGAACTACCACCTTGTGCCCGGCTGAATTTCAGAATTGCTGTGAATTTATGACTCCTGTATGCCTACTAGTCATTACTTTTTGTTTGGAACAGAAGCATTTATAGCAACTAAACTATAGGAGTCCCATCATTGAATGTTGAGTGTGTGTGTAGAAGATAACTTGCTTCATTTCACAGATCTTTAGCTTAAGAGGAACTGTATTCAAAGAAATGTTTTAAAGAACACCTTAAAAGCCACTTTAACACCTGGACCATCTAAATGATACGCTCTAGACTCTGAGCTGACGCTATAATAGGATGAGACTGTTTGAGGACCCCAAAAAGAGGTGAGTATATTTTGCATGAGTAAGGGTTATGAGTCACTGGAAACCACAGAGAAGACTAGTTGTCAGGCTTCAACAAATGATTCTTACTCTTCTGGTATTCATGGAAGTTATATAATCCTTTCCAAATTGAATAAGGCTGGCTTATAACATGCCAATAGCCAGTTCTTTCTTAATTCATTCATTCTTTTCATTGCACATGGAGCACACACATAGTGCAGAGGATATACTATATGTTAGGCCACAAACAAGTCTCAATGACTCCACACTTCATGTGAGTCTAACACAGGACTGTCTCATGACCCTGCGATCATGACCTGAGCAGAAGTCAGGAATCAGATACTCAACTAACCGAGCCACCCAGCATCCCAGGTCTCAGTACACTTGAAAAGATTGAAATAATATTAACCATCTTTTCATTGACAGTGGAATAAAATCATGAATTAATAACAGAAGGAAATCTGGAAAATTAACACACAGGTGGAAATCAAACAACATGTTTCGAGCCACCAAAGATTCAAAGGAAAAATGAAAGGTAAATAAGAAAACACTTTCAGATATAAGAAAATGAAAACATAACATACTAATACCTATGGGATACAGTGAAATCAGGGCTCAAAAGGAAATTTATAACTATAAATGAATACATTAAAAAAGAAGAAGAAAGATCTAAAATCAATAACCTAACCTTCTACCCCAAGGAACTAGAAAAAAATAGCAAAGTAAAGACAATGCAAGTAGAAGGAAGGAAATAATAAAGACTAGAGATAAACAAAATAGAGAATCAACAAAACTAGAATTTAATTTTTTCACAAAATCAACAAAATTGATTAACCTCAACCTAGGACTAGAAGGGACTCCATCAACCTAAGAAAGGGCATCTGTGAAAAATTCACAGCTATCATACTTAACATTAGAAACTTTACACCTAAAATCAGAAAAAGATAAGGATGTCCACTTTCCCCATTTCTATTAAACATTTTACTGGAACTTTGAACCAAGAAAACTGTGGAAGGGAAGAAGGAAGGAGAGAGTGAAAGAGTACCCCAGTTGGAAAGGAAAAAATAAAACTATCTCCAGATGACATCATATCATATATAGAAAACCCAAAGACTCCACAAAGAAGCTATTAGTTACTCAGAAACCAGTTCAGGAAAGTTGCAAAACATGTCAACATACAAAACCCATTTTATTTCCACACACTAGAAAATGAATAAACCAAAAGTTAAATTAAGAAATAATTCCAGCATCAACATCAATAAAATACTTAGGACTAAATGTAACCAAGGAGGTGTAAAACATATACCTTGGAAACTCACTCCAAAACATTGTTGAAAGGCATTTAAAAACACCTAAATAAATGGAAAGACATTCTTTGTTCATGGATTGGAAGACTTGATATTGCTAAGATATTAATACCATCAAAAGTGATCTAAGAGTCAATGGGATTCCTACCAAAATTCCAGCTGTCTTTTTGCAAAAATTGACAAGCTGAATTTAAAATTCATACGGTAATGTGAGGGACCTTGAATAGCCAAAACAAACTTGGAAAAAGAAGCAAAGTTGAAAGACTCAAATTTCCCAGTTTCAAAATTTACTTCAAAGCTATAGTAGTCAAAACAGTGTGTAACTGGTATCAGAATAGACATATAGATCAAGGGAAAAGAATTAAGAGTCCAAGAATCTATAGTCAGCTGATTTTTTTGACAGGGGCACCAAAACATTCAATGGAAAAGAATAGACTTTTCAACAAACAATCCTCAGACAACCCAACAGGCACATGCCCCAGGAATGAAACTGGACCTTTACCACATATCACATATATAAATTAACTCAAAATAGATTAAAGACCTAAATTTAAGAGCTAAAACTCTTAAAAGAAAACATAAGGTTAAATATTTATGGTCTTCGGTTAAATATGACACCCAAAGTATAAGCAACAAAAGAAAAAACAGATAAAATTGTTAACAGGGATGTTTAGACTACTAATTTAGCATTTTAAATACCATTTTTTTTCTAGAATTGCCAGGCTTCATCATGATGAGGCATATCAGATATGCTAACACTAATACACTGGACGCATAAAAATGCTTCTTCATAGTTTGTAAGATTGCTTTAGGCTTGTTCCCTATAAACATAGAAATAATGATAAATTTTGTTTTGCCTTATTTCTCATTTTTTAAAATGTTTGTTTATTTAGAGTAAGAACAAGAGAGAGAGCTTGCGCATGCAAGCAAGGGAGGGGTTGAAAGAACAGAGAGAGAATCACAAGCAGGCTGTGTGCCGTCAGCACAGAGCCCGGTGCGGGGCTCCATCCTACAAACCGTGAGATCATAACCTGAACTGGAACCAAGAATCTGACATTCAACCGGCTGAGCCACCAGGTGCCCCTGCCTTGTTTCTCATTTCGCAAGTATATTAGCAGGGGAAAAAAATCAATAGGGAAAAAAGGAACTATTTAGACCAGCGTTCCATAGGAGCAAGAGCTGAAAAAGAAGATCATTAACCTCTTCAGTGCCTCTAAAGACAACAGGACTGAAAGATGAAAACATAGAACTCATGCCATCAAGATTCCCTAACAGGAAAATGAACAAATAAAGGAATAGGTCATTGATGCAGCTCAGGGGGACTGTCAGAAGTGCTACTGGACTGGAGTGTCTCCTTAGCTAGGGAGACAGTTGAGGAGAGACAGCAATTAGAGGAGCCTCCACAGAGGAGGTGATACCAGAGCTTAATTTCGAGGGATGACCTGGACTTCTCTGAACACAATAGAAGCTAAAGAATACCACAGACGGAAGAAGTTACATGGGCAACACATACAGTGAAATGAAGCAAGAGATTGGATTCTTGGAACTGCAACAAGTTCAGAGGGACTCGAGCGCATACAGTAGAGCAATGAGCAGTGAAAGCACAGAAGCAGGCAGAGGCCAGGTAGAGCTCATTGCGTTTGTTGTTCTTGTTCCAAGAATAATTAGATCCATAAATTCATTAGAAAGAAGCCTAAACACATACCCTTTTATCCAATTATCCCACTTCTGACCATTTATTCCACAAAAAAAAATAATCCAAAACAAAGACAATTGTATGCATGAAAATATTTACTTCCCTTTTAATTATAAATGCAAAAAAACACCCCACCTATAATCAACTTAAAAGCCTAAGGGGAGGCAGAGTGACTTAAAAAGTACTCCAATGCAATTATATGTAACTATTTAAAAAGTGAGAAATAGGGGACTGTAGAATGTAGAAAATATAACACAATGTTAAATGGAAGAAAGCAGGTGCAACAGTATATATAGTATGACTGTAAATATGTAAAAATGCCTCTGTCCCAGATATGGTAGGTTTGGCAGAGGACAGTGGCCAATTTCATAATAGGCCAAGCAGCCTCATGAGAAAAGTGATATCTGTGCCCACTTAATTATGTGTAATTAATAATGCAATTAATAATATGCATAATCAGTCATCACCCCTTCCATTCTCAAGAAGGTCCCAGAAAGCACAAGAATTATATGGTCATCCTCCTCGTTGGAAGAACTCTACCCTGAGAAAAGAGAAGATCAAGTCCCATCCACCCTCACAACAATTATGAGTTATTAAAGCAGAGAAATGGTAATTTTGAGCACAGAGAAGGTAGACTTCTCAAATTCTTTTGGACTTACAACACACCCCATCTCTCAAACTGCTGAGGTTATTACATCAAATAAATAAAAAATTAAAGAGTAAAAATGTCTCTAATCAACTAAGATCACAAGGAAAGTTATGTTTTAGCGATAACAGAGCATAATACACTTGTGGAAGGAATATTTTTCCCCATTCCTGTGATGAATGTTGGAGCAAGGAACGGGGATGCCAAAGGCTACTTCACCTGGATCAGAAAACCAGCACAAAGAACATCAGAGAACGGGTTATAACAGAGGTGAAGGAGTCAGAGCAAGAAGAAATTGATAATGCAGGAATGCACAAGTTTTTGTTTGTACTTGTGTTTTAGTTTTAATGTGTATGTGTGGAAAACGACAACTGATGTAGTCACCCTAAAAAGCAATTGTTTTAAGGTAAGGAGATTATAAGTGTGCTTTTTCCCTTTATCTAAACATTTATAGTTAATAGTTTGTGATATTAACTTTCTCATAACAATACTTTTATCTGAGATATTGCTGGTTGTATCAGGGCACAAAGAAGACAAGACTGCTTCTACACATGTGTATACATACACACGTACACACATACATACACATGTGTTACAAGGATTTGGCCTTCCACAACTGTGGGACCTAGTTAAGCAGTCACTGTAAGGCTGCTGTCTTCATATCTAATGTTGGAGCTTGACATCCACAGGGCAGCCAGCCAGGAAGAGGAGATGAATGTAAGGTGGGGTCAAGCAAGATCAAGCTGGAACCCACAAGCTTCAGACAGAGCCCAGGAAAACAGACTGAAATTCATGTTAGTGTTTGCATGCATGTTGTATAGCAGCTGAGGCTCTTCCTCAGAGTTAAACAGGAACAGTGGACCTCAGAGTTGGAGAAATTGAAGGAGGATCCAGGAGGAGGGGGTGTCCTTACAGCACTGCTCCTGCCTCATGCCAAACAGGTGAGCCAGCAGTCCGTCGCAATATGCGCGAGCTACAAAATGGCGGCTGTATCACAGGCCTCCATATCTCTCCCAAGAGTGTCTCTTCTCTTCAGCGCTAATCACACACACACAAGAAATGGGAATTGGGGAACATGTAGGTAACTTCCAGCCAAACTGAAATATGACAGAGCCACCACAAAGTCAAATGATGTTTTTTGTCAAGAACACTAATAGTTTTCATAACAAGATTGTGAAAATCTGAACTAAAATGAATTTCTTTTTTTCTAAGCTACCTCTGGCATTTTTTCAGAAACACTTTATTTAACATTTATTTATTTGGGCAAGTTTATTAGTTATAAGCCACAGAAACTAAGTCGGATGCAGGATTTTTCAACCTCAGCCCTATTGACATTTGGAGCCAGATAATTCTTTGTGAAGGGGGGCTGTCCTGGGCACTGTAGAATGCTTAGGAGTATTCCTGGCCTCTATCCATCATATACCAGTCCCCTTCCCAAAATATGATAACCAAAAGTGTTCTTAGACATTATGAAGTGTCCCCAGGAGGGGGTGGGATACAAAACCACTTCCAGCTGAGAATGATTGTTCTGGGAATTCAAACCAAAGGAATGACAAAGATTCTTTGCTTGACCAAACTTTAGTTAGGCTCCTGAAACTTCTCCTAGGCCCCTCTTGGAACTTCCTTACAAAATCTAGTTTTAGTAAGAACCCTACTAAGTTTAGCCCAAATCCCCCATCCTCAATGATCTGGTCACCAATGTTACCTGACTGGTTCCTTACCCTCCACCACCCCCCAAGTGATATCTGATCACTCTGGCCTATCTTCAGCAATAATCCTGGTCGGTGGGTTTAACTGAGAATCCTTTTTACCCTTGTTGTTTCCTCTTAGTAATTTTTCATTCACTGACCGCCCCCCACTCTTGATTCTTGGTTACAAATCCCCCAAATGCCCTTGTTGTTTTTGGAGTTAAGCTCAATCTCTCTCACCCACTGCAAAAGTCCATCACAGTGGTTCCGAAATCTATCGCCATAGCTCCCTTCCTTGAATAAACTCTTTCTTACAATGATTTTTGAGTATTTTTCTCTTTAAAAGGAATTGATGATGTAAAGACATTGAAAACATAGAAAACCAGGCTTGAGTGCAGAAATCAAGAGAACAATGCCTGTAATTACAGCACAGAACCAGATCAGAGAGAAAATTACAGTTGCTGCTTCTAAACTCTACCCATTGTAGTCTGTACTGCCGCCACCACTGACCCCTGACTCTGGAACCTCCCAATAGTTCTGCTGTCTCTACTGCTCAGAGATAGTCTTGCTTCCACCACTGAGGCTGAAAAACAGCTCCCTTGTGATCCCCATTTTTTTCAGGTCACTAACTTTCACTCCAAGTCTTCCAAGAATGCATATGACGTTTATGCCCACTCACCTCTTAGCTGCAGAAGAGGCTGGGGAAATGACTATCTAGTATCCTTCTGAGTTTCATAAGTGGGAATGCACACATAGGGTGGATTTCGGAAGCTGGGCAGACCAAAAGAATGACAATATCCACTAGACATATCAAGACAATTGGTCTGAGGATTCTCTCTGACAGTTGAGTGGGTACAGCTTTGCAAGTACCTGGCTATAACTACAGGGCATCTACTGCTTGACTAGCAGGATGTTAAGTCCTTTTTTGGGTCAAAAGAACCCAGGTCCCTCTGCTCCAAGAAATTGCATTCTACCCCCACAATGGTCAAGAACTGACCATCCCATGAGGTCAATCCTTTTATCGTCAGCCAGTGTCAGGGAGAGCAAACTCTGCCTTTGGTTTCAGAAGACCTTATTACTGTTATTGAAAAGAACATTTTGGTCAGAGATAAACAATAGAATGTTTCCACTTTTCTGTTTGGAAAGCTATTTAGAGAAGAGGGAAGAGAGTGAGCAAGAGTTGATGGCGGTGTGATGGATGACAAAAGCTTCTCTCCATGCTGCAATGGCCCAGAAAAGGCAACAGCCATGCACGTAATGCTCGTTACTGCTAATGGGAGTTGAGTCTGGCATCCAGAGAAGAACATGCCCTTGGAGCTGTACTTCCCTCTGTGGACAAATTGACATTGAGAGAACCTTTGTCATAAATAATCCCTGCCATTCAAAAGAACATTTAGCCCATTTCTGCACAGGGAAGACAAAAGAGTCACTGAAGTTTCACAGACTCAGGGAGCTCTCTCTTCAGGAAGACTTACAAAGGCACAATGGGCTTCTGAACTGCACTGATGGATAAAAGAAGGGGTTCTGTATTGCTGGGGCTTGGGATGGCTGTAGAATACACATAATGCCAAATATCTAGGTGCAAAATTCAATTACTGTTCCCAGAAACTGTACTCTACTGCTTTGCGTAGCATCTCTTAAAATTTAGACAAGTAAAATAATAAAATAAAATAAAATAAAATAATAAAAATAAGACACTGTCCCAGTCCATTCAACCAAGGACCCTGCCCCTGGAAAAGTATTTAAAGGTATTGGTGAATGCCAATAAATAATAAATAAGTGAAAGAAGCAAGGAAGATTAATTAATTACTAGACTCAACAGCCAGCTTCATTGAACTTCTATGCCTATCACTCATTTCTAAGAATCAGAGGAGTTCAGTTTACATTCTAAAAGGCTTGAATATCAGTGACCTAAACTCTCCTCAAGCCTCAACAGCCAGCTTCACTGAACTCCATTGAACTAAGTATCCAGTTTTGAGGGAAAATTGCATGAAACTGATAAGTATGATATAGTTATTTCATTAAACTTTATGTAAATGGAGAATGGTTTATCAGAAGATTCAGCTTAACAATCTGTACTGATCTTTTCACATCCTCCTGTCCCACACTTCCCCATGCTCATTATGCTCTGGCCACATTGAGCTTTTCTCTACTCCCTAAATAGATGCAGCTCCTGTCTGCCTCGGGGACTTTGAACATCCTTTTTCCTCTGGCTATGCTTCAACCCCACCACTGCTCAGCCTTTCAGCCCCTGGCTAACAAGAAGATCAACTCTGGTCTCATCAGAAGCATCACCAACCGCTGACAAGACTCTTCTGATCACACCATCTACAGTAGACCTTCTCCCTTCTCTCAGTCCTTTGTCTTTTCATAGCACTTCTGATCATTTGTATTGACAGGGTTCAGAACATGCCACCCCAAAGTGTGCCACTTTGGGTTATTTTGAGCTAAAGGTAATCAGGTTCAGCAAATACAGGAAAAGTTCTTTACCTCTCCCTTATCTGCTTAAAATGAAATATGTATTCTCATCTTTGGTAAAGAAAATTTACATTTATAAAGGAAATTTTCATTAGTAAACATATGTATACTAGGAAGACACCTATTCCCAGAGACATATTTTTTTCCACCCAAGAGACTGTTACCTGCATAACAAGGCAAACTTTATTTACCATATATTTCCTCCCTTATCCTCCCCCAATTTGCTTCCCCAACCAAGCACCAAACCCCTATTTCTTTCTGTAGCTCAGGATAGTATACAAGTCTCAATCATCTGGCCACTTCCTTGAGTCTCATATTGTTTCTTTCTAGAGAGAAAGAGAGACAGAGAGGAAGAGCATGAGCAGGGGGAGGAGCAGAGTAGGAGGGAGAGAGAAAGTCTCTTTTTTTTAATGTTTGTTTATTTTTGAGAGAGAGAGAAATAGAGAGAGAGAGAGAGAGAGAGAGAGAGAGAGAATGAGCAGGGGAAGGGCAGAGAGAGGGAGATGCGGAATGCAAAGCAGTCTCCAGGTTCCAATCTGTCAGCACAGAGCCTGATGTGGGGCTCAAACTCACAACTGTGAGATAGTGACCTGAGCTAAGGTCAGATGCTCAACCGACTGAGCCACCCAGGTGCCCTGAGAGAATCTGAAGCAGGCTCCAAGTCCAGCATGGAGCCTGACACAGGGATCTATCTCTGAGCTGAAATCAAGAGTCGGAAGCCCAACCAACTGAGCCATACAGGTACTTCGAGACTCATATTTCTGTAAAACTCCTGTGTGTCCATACATAATTAAAATAACTTTTTTTTACTCTCCTGTTACACTGTCTTATGTCAATTTAATTCTTAGACCAGCCTTAGAAGCTAGAAGGGCAGAAGAAATCCCTTTTCTTCCTTGTCAATGTCTTTATTTATTTGTACATGCTTTTTCTTTTTCTTTTCTTTATACTATAGTTCAAGTTCCATAAATGCAGGTGTAGCATCTACCTGGCTCCTTATTCTATCCTCAGGGCTAGAAGAGTAACTATCACCTGATCTGGAATGAACAAATAAATGTTAAACAAATGGATGTATTGCCATCCCTCTTACTGCATGTCAGAACATGAGGAGGAAAAAAGAAAACAAATTTATATTAACAGATATAGTTAAAACAAAGATTTTCAGGGTGTATCCTATGGGCAATAAATATTCACTCTAACTATCATATCTTCTATATTTATGACCAAATGTTAAACAAGAATAGCTCATTCAACGAAAAAATCTTAAAAGGTAGTAAGGGAACTAACATGTGTTTATCTCAGATATTACAGGATTGATGTCATTTCTTGTCATTGCTTCAATAATACTGGGGTAAATATAATTAAAGAACAAGTCTTAATATTTTATTGTCTTTCCTCATGTGCACATGAGGCATTTAAATGACAAAACAAGTAGCATGTGTGAATACGTGTCAGGAAAATTGAAATCAGTATGGTTTCAAATGGTTGGCAGTGGTTTCATAGGAAATGTGATGTTTAAACTGAGTCTTGGAGAGTGAGAGACACTCACAAGGCAGAAAGGAGAAAGAAGGCCCATCCATGCAACTAGCAGAACACGAATAAAGTACAAAAAGAACTGGAAAAAAGCGGTGCAGATATCAAAATGGCCCATATTAGGAAGAAGTTAGAAAGACTGATTCTATGTGCATTCTGGAATTCCTTAAATTCCAGGCTGAGGAGATCAGATTTTATGCCCCATGTAAAAACAAACTGTAAAAAGTCTGGTTATGAAAATCACCTTTAAGGAAAATGAATTTCTTCAGTAATAAGTGAACTGTCATAAAGAGAAGCCAGAAAAGGGGAAGATTCTTAATAGCTAATGTTCTTATCCAGATGTTGGGAGTGGAAGTAAAAACAGTGTAATTCAATTGTATCAATCAGGGTCTATTTGCATAAACAGAATCCACTGTAAATACTTTAAACAGAGGGAATTTAATGCAGAGAACTGGCTACACAGATGATACCAAAGCTGAGAAGCAACACAGGGGACAGTGAGGCAAATCAGGAATTAACAACAAGAAGCTATTACCACCCTCAAGGTTGTTGCAACAATGGGAAGAAGGGATTTAGTGGAGTCTAGGATCTGGAACTATGTCTTAGAAGCTGGAAACAAAGAAAGACTGTCAGAATGTAGAAGTTGTTTATCAAAACCTGGAACCATGGAGCAGCCCTCACTGCTGCTGGAGATGCTTCCCAAAGAAAGAAAATTTACATAAGCAGAAGGAAGAAAATGTATGGCCTCTCCCTCCACCAATTTCCCCCACTAGCGATTCTTTGGCTGAACCTAGACAGAAGGTAACTAGCAAGGTATCTTGGAGAATAACGTTTCTTGTAAGTCAAAGCAGAAGAGGAGGTTGGGGAATGAATCTGAGAGATAAAAGGCAAAAGACCAGCACATCAATCAGAGAGAAGAAAATCTGGGACTGTATAACTACTAGTTAATAAACAGGAAAGAAGAAAATGTGCCCAGGGATATGCTTCAGTCATGCTGGTAAAGAAAACAGGTGTGCCTGGGTGGCTCAGTCAGTTAAGCATCTGACTCATGATTTCAGCTCACATCATGATGTTACGGTTTGTGATTTTGAGCCCCGAGTCAGGCTCCATGCTTACAGTGCGGAACCTGCTTGGGATTCTGTCTTCCTCTCTCTCTGCTCCTGCCCCATACTGGCTCGCTCACTCTCTCAAAATAAATAAATAAATTAAAAAAAAAACAGAGAAATCAGGAGAAAACTTCACAAGGAAGAATATCTGTATTAGTCACAGTTCTACAGAGAAATAAAATCAATTGGGGGGGGGTGCTGTGTCAGGGGAGAGATGAAAAGGAACTGGCTCATGTGATTATGCAGACTGTGTCCCAAGATCTTCTGGGTAAGTTGACAAACTGAAGTCCCAGGGGGGCCCATATTATAGTTGTAATATAAGACTGTCAGGCTTGAGACCCAGACCCAGAAGGAGCCAGTGTTTCAGTCTGAGTCTGATGACAGGAAAAAGCTGATGTTCCAGTTTGAAGGCAGTAAAGCAGGAAGAATTCTCTCTCATTCGGGGGGGGGGACAGCCTTTTTGCTCTAGGCTTTCACCTGATTAGATAAGGCCCACCCATATCAAGAAGAGCAATATGCTTTCTTCAATCTACTGATTTAAATTTTTTTGTTTGATCTACAAAAGTCATCTCTACACCCAAAGTAGGGCTCTAACTCACAACACTGAGATCACAAGTTGCATGCTTTTCTAACTAAGTGAGCCAGGCACCGCCTAATTTAAATGTTAATCTCATCCAACAGCCTCTAGAAATACTCAAGAATTGTGTTTGGCCAAATATCTGGACACCCCATGGTCCAGTCAAAGTGACACATAAAAGTAGCCATCACAGCATCTAAGCTGAGTCTGAGTTAATAGCAGTCTATGTGGAAATTCAATGAAAAAGTATAGAGCTCAAAGAAGTGATCAAGATTGGAAAAATAAATTTTGGAGTTGTGCAGTATATAGGGAACAAAGTGAGCTATGGACAGGAGTCAGAGAAGAGACGATAGTTATAATCATAACCTAGAGGCACTGTAAGTGTCTCTCTCTAGAAACATTAAACAGTATTAGGTATATTAGTAGTAGTAAAACAGATGAGTCTAAGATAGTTTAAATAGATTTTACTCACATAGGCTGAAAGGTTTTCTTATTGGCCTTCAGTTAATGAAAACATTCTATTTATCAGAGCAGCTAAGCCCTACGGATAATGAAATCTTGGTATATTGTCTTTTATTTAAAACTAAGCCATCTAGTTCGATTCACAACTTTGTATCCTTGATTCTGAGATTTGGTGAGCATGTCTGTACTCATGTTCACACCCTAATAGTTTTATAACCATTGATCTGTATTGTTTAGAACAGTCCAACTACTGTAACACTAACCACAAAATCTCAGTGGCTTAAGATAATAAAGCCTCATTCCTTCCCATGTCATTCTCTGACAGTGCTGGTGGTGAAGAGCTCTACTCCACGCAGCCCTTCAGGGACTGGGGCTCTCTCCTTCCAGTGGCCTTTGGAATCCTTCACTGGATCCTAAGTATTCAAACAGTAGATGAAAAAAGAGTATGAACATGGTAGACTCAGAGGGAGGTTTATAGGCCATGCCTACAGATGATGTACATAATATGTCCTCACATCTCACTGGCAAGTACTCATTCACAGGGCCACGCTTTTGTGGAGGAAGGCAGGAGTATAATCTAGGTGCCCAGAAACAAAACAGAAATAGTTTGGTGAGCAGCTAAGTATGTTCAGCCATGTTGATCTGGTCATTCTTAAACTACTTTCCAATTTGAAGAATCCTCTAGCTTTTATTCCCTTGATTATATGACCACCGTCCCCTGTAAATTCTACAGTTCAATTATGCTTTGCATGATTTGAGACATCAGCACTACACAGAAAACTAGAAGGGATAAAAGAGGAGGAGGTAGGGGCATCTGGGTGGCTCAGTCAGTTGAGTAACTGACTTCAGCTCGGGTCATGATCTCGCGGTTCGCAAGTTTGAGCCTCAGGTGGGGCTCTGTGCTGACAGCTGAGCTTGGAGCCTGCTTCAGATTCTGTGTCTTCCTCTCACTCTCTGTCCTTCCCCTGCCCTTCTCTCTCTCTCTCTCTCAAAAATAAATAAACATTTAAAACAAAAAGAGGAGGAGGTAAAAGAAGAGAGCACCAAGCTTCTGAATTGAAAAGACCTGAGGAGTAGTCATCTCAAACACCTTATCACACAGAAAAGGACACTGAATGTCAGAGAAGACCACACATCCTTAAATGTAAAATTGGGACTTCAACCCAGCTCTCTTAATTTTATGCTCAGGATTCATGTCAATATACTATTATTTCAAATATGTGTATGCTAAAATTTGGTACAAAGATATAATAACATTCCCAAGAGTTTTTAACATTCTGAGGCTATATAATAATGATAGACATTTTGCTGGTAGTTTTAATCTGGGGAGTGCATACTTGAGAAGCATTCCTAGAATCTAAACTAGCAACCCAGAACTCTTCATTTGAACTACTATTATTAAAATTATTTTCTACAAAGTAAAAGTAGGATGCATGTATGCCCTAAGTAGGCTTCTGAAAAGAAGGATTTGGAGACAGTTTTTTGTTTTTGTTTTAAATTTCCCTTCTACTTGCTATATTAGAACTCTTTCATATGCTAACAATGGAAAACAACTCAAACTAGCTTCGTTTTTTTGTTTTTGTTTTTGTTTTTAAGGAACCTATTGAATCATGTATGTACTGCAGGATCTGGAACACAACCAGTATCATCAGAGCTCTGTCAGCCCATCATTCATGTCTACTAATTTTTTTTTTTTAGTTTTAAAAAAAATGTTTTTATTTATTTCTGAGAGAGAAAGAAACAGCGTGAGTAGGGAGGGTCAGAGAGAGAGAGAGAGGGAGACACAGACTCCAAAGCAGCTCCAGGCTCTGAGCTAACTGTCAGCACAGAGCGCGATGCAGGGCTCAAACCCACGAACCATGAGATCATGACCTGAGCCGACGTCGGACACTTAACCGACTGAGCCACCCAGGTGCCAAGTGTCTACTAATTTTTAATTCTCTTTCTAGGCTGGCCTGATTCCCTTTTCTTACAGACAGGCTATTTCCACATGTTGAAAATGATGGCCACTGCCAACATCAGCCCTACAAATTTTAACTTGAGATCCAGAGAGAAGAGAGAGTCTTTCCTTACGGCAATAATAGAAAAGCCTGAGTTGACTATGACTGGCCCATCCTCAATCACCTGCCTTTTAATGAGTGGGTATGGGTGGGGGAGCAGAGAGAGAGAGCCAATACTGTGATTGACATCCCACCAAGCCTGGAAGAAGTGTTGAAGATTTCCCCCAGAAACCAGAACATGCTGAGCAGAGAAAAATATTAACTATTCCATCCCATGCTGCTTGTTGACCAGGAAAAGGATATTAAAGACAAAAAAAAGTAGAATCCATTTCTAATATACAACTAGATGCATAATATATTAAGTATATACTTCCTTCCTATCAAAGAGCCAACATCCATATTCAGGACTCTTTCCTCTCCTCTCTTTTAAATTAAAAACTCAGAACAATAGGCAGCACAAGAAAGAGTCTCTCTTGTTATTTATAGGTGTTCAAGTCAAATACCTCTTGTTATTTATAGGTGTTCAATGACAAATATCAGATTTATAGTTAATTTGGCTATTTATATAAACATTAATCATTAAGAAAGCCTCCTACCTTAAAAAAAAATAGAGCTAAATATTGGGTTTAAAAAAGGACTATGAAATTGTCTAGTTCATCATTTTCATTTTGCAGATTATGGAATTGAAGGCCAGAGAGGTGAAGTTACCTGGCTCAGTTATGCAGCTTTTTCTTGAATGAATCCTGGGTTTAAATTCAAGTTTCCCTTCAGGTAGTGCAGCACTTTCCCACTGTACATCATTGTCCAAATTCTGTATATGCTCCTCAAGCAGTGAAAGATGTAGACACAAATAGATAATTATCAACTGAAAAGGGAATTTATTGGTTCCGTCAATCATTCAAAAATTTTTTTAAATTTCATTCAACAAGTTTTAACAGAAATTCTCCTCTAGCCATATTTTTGAATACACAATTCTATCATATCTGGAAAAAATGGTGGCTTTTATGAACTGAGGTTCTAACTGTGTGCTAAATGCTTGTAAAATAATTACCACATGAAATTAAAGTGACATGTATCATGAGGAATTCTTCTGCTACTTGGCTTCAGAGTTTTGTTTGCTTTTTTTTTTTCTAAAAAGTTTATCTCCTGCTGTGTCTTTATGCAATTATAGACAGCATGATTAGATGGAAAAAAGATCCCCTAAATACCATGAACAGCTAAAAGACAGTTCTAATCAATTCACTTGATTTTAAATTGTTTCAAAATATATCCTGGGTACTAACACAATCATTCTTAGCTTTTCTTATTTCAGTAGAAATGAACCTCTGTGTTCCTTGACCAGTAAACTTCTGCTCAAGTTAAAATACTAGGATCCTTAAAATCCTTTTCAGAAAATGCAGATTAAAATGAGATACTATCTTTTGCCTTTCAGCTTGGAAAAGATTAAAAATGAAAGTGTCTAGTTTAGCAGGAAATGGGGGAAATCACAATCGCACCTACTTCTAGGACAAGTGTAACTGTTACACTTCATGGTAAATATAGGGGCTCTCCTTTTGTAGGCCAACTTGGCAAGATACATTTAGGACCATTAAGAAATAGGCATGCCTTGGGGCATCTGGGTAGCTCAGTCCACTAAGCATCTGACTCTCGATTTCAGTTCAGGTCATGATCTCACAGTTGTGAGATGGAGCCCCATGATGGGCTACAAGCTGCTAACAGAGCCTTATTAAGATTTTCTCTCTCTCTGCCCCTCTCCCCAACTCATATCCTCTCTGTCTCTTAAAAAGTAAAAATGAAAATAAAAAAATAAGAAAGAGTCATGCCCTTTAATCCAGTAGTTCCACTAGTAGTAGTTTGCCCTAAGGAAATTATCAAACATACACAAAAATGTTCATCACCAACTGCATAACATAAAAAAGGAAGGAAGGAAGGAAGGAAGGAAGGAAGGAAGGAAGGAAGGAAGGAAGGAAGGAAGAAAGGAAGGAAGGAAGGAAGGAAGAGGCTGGAGCGCCTGGGTGGCTCAGTCAGTTAAGCATCTGACTCTTGGTTTTGGTTGAGGTCATGATCTCAGAGTTCGTGAGTTCAAGCTCTGTGTCAGGCTCTGCACTGTCAGCACAGAACCTACTTGGGATTCTCTTTCTCCCTCTCTCTGCTCCTCCTCAGCTTATGCTATGTCTTTCTTGCTCTCTCAAAAAAAATAAACTTTTAAAAAAAGGTGCTGCTAAATAAATCAGCTGATTTATGTTCACTACATGGATGTTAACTACAGTATAGTATTAATAAACTCCTGTCATATACCGTATTTAACGTAACTGGCAATAAGGCAGCAAATGAAAGGGTCTATATCTGCAGGCAGCCTGACCTAGAATAAAGCAAAGCATTTGTAAGCTTACTCTTGTCTTGAAAAGCAAAGAACTGTCCATAGGGGATTTGAAGTGACACAAAATACACTAGTGTCGGTTGTTGGCACCTTCCAACGTTCTGAAAAATCACTGATTTCTGCCACAATCTACAGCCTAACACAAAGCATCCGAGCACGGGAGACAATCACTCACAATGCTGCAGAGAAGAAGAAGAGAGAGAGAGAGAGAGAGAACCATTGGCTCAGTTGTGATCATGTGACATTCGGTGTCACATACTACTCACATTGCAAGATATCGCTCATTTATCAAGTTAAAATTTATTAGAAATGTTCGCTCGTCCTGCAGAATACTGGCAGAAGTTACTCACAATCCAAGATTTCTGTACTTTAGAAGTATATGTAGCAAGGGCTGGCTTGGCTCTGTCAGTTAAGCATCTGACTTGGACTCAGGTCACATGGGTTTGAACCCTGAATCAGGCTCTGTGCTGACAGCGCGGTGAGTCAGCTTGGGATTCTCTCTCCCTCCCTTTCTGTCCCTCCCTCCCCCACACAGCTCCTCCTCTCTTTCTCTCTCAAAATAAATGAACTTAAAAAAAAAGAATTATACCCTGCAAAATATTCATAGAGATTATCTCTGCCTGGAGATAATATCTACTTCAAAATATTCATGTCAGGATTCAACTATACACACACATACATACATATATATGTAATGTATAGATACATAATAAAATAAACATATAAATATAGAAATAAAAATATACACGTATGCATATATGTAACTACTGTATATAACTATATTTATTGTATAATTTATATTTTATGCATTTATTTATATTATTTATATATATATAAAATTTCCCCATCAAAGGCCCTGGGAAATAGTAGGCCTTCAAAGAATAATAGTCAACTTTTTGCATTTACAATGTTTTCCTTATGTGACACCCATTCCACAGTATTCTATAACATGATTTGGCTCCAAGAACACAATCAGGGAGAGAGGTATCTCAAGAGCAGAAATAAATAAGGCAGAAAACTAATAAGGTTCTGGAGCTCTCTGCAATGTTTCTGCACATAACCTGTCAAGCCAAAGCTTTAATCTGATGTCAGTTTTCAAATGATAGAGGATGACAGGCTTCACACCCCAGTGTGTGATCTTAAAATCTACCTTGCTGATGAAGATAGACAAAGGATAACCTTTTTCTTCAGAAAGTATTCTTATTACCTTTTAAAAGCATGAATCAGACCCTGGGAAAGATTAGGTTCATTACTTTAAAATAACCACGTGAAGGAACCCATAGCCACATATCCAGGCCTAATGGATTTTGCCCTCCAAAAGAGGCATAATTTCGGATTCGCCTTCCAGGTCCCTGTTGGGTTTCCATGGGAACAAATGTCTCAGGGTCAACTGTACTCATCTCAGGGTTGGGGAGCTATATGAATGAGTAAGAGAGACAAAATTTGTCTTCTCTGGGAGCTGATTCAGTCTCCCAAATATATATAGGCAGATATTCAGCCATAACAGAGGAATGGAAGGGTCTGATGTGATATGAGGTTTTAAGGGCAAAGCTGTGAAAGCTTAACTGAAGTATGACATAATTTTTAGCCCCTCAAACGCTACCTGTTCCCTGACCACATTTAGTCAGGTTCCCTTTTGTTGACAGAAAGGGTAGATGGTATCTTTTCAGGCTATCCAACATAAAGGGAAAAGACTCTCACACCCCCTCCTGCAATCTGATTTGTGGAAATAAAAAGTCAAACTGAATGGAACAAGGAGGGGTTAGTTACTTCACTATGAAATAAATTAAACCTAAAACAGGTAATGACCTAAACTGCTGGTTAACTCATTGCTGCACATGCATATCCCAAAAGGGACTTCCATTCACCCTCCAAGAAACTGCACTGGAATGCTGAAGGAGTCTTGGACCACAATGAGTGGAATGCAAACTCCAGAGTTTTTAGCCAAAGTAGCAGATGTTGCACTCAACCACTAATTTCAAGAAGATATGTAAAAACATGGTCGGAAATGCTCAACATAGGTGAGAGAGGAGGTACTTCAAGACAGACCAAGTTCCACTCAGAACTTTCTGGTGAATGCCAGTAAAAAGTTTGTCTGAATCAAATCCTAATCATACTAAATACTTACAATTACCATATCCCTGTTGTACTTATTTACTTATTTATTTATATTTTATTTTATTTTATTTTATTTTTTTAAATGTTTTATTTATTTCTGACAGAGAGAGAAAGAGACAGCGTGAGAAGAGGAGGGTCAGAGAGAGAGGGAGGTACAGAATCAGAAGCACGCTCCAGGCTCTGAACTGGCTGTAAGCGCAGAGCCCGATGTGAGGCTCAAACCATGAACTGTGAGATCATGACCTGAGCTGAAGTCGGACGCTTAACTGACTGAGCTACCCAGGCGCCCCGCCTACTGTTTTTATACTGACCCAACATTTATCAATTCTTATCACTGTGACATACAACCTCTCAGAAAGAAGGTATTTGGACAAGTATAACTTTTATTCAACAATTTAGTCTATGAAAAGATCTCTGGGGTGTATCATCAAGGTCCAGGATAACAGATTCTCCTCCGATACACACACACACACACAAAATTAGCTTTTCTTAGTACATGTATCTATCAGTGGTAATAAGTGTAATCTTTATAAACCTGAAGTCCCCAAAAATGAGGAAAGCAAACCTCTGGCTAGTTTGCATTTTTAGGGAAAGATAAAAAGAAAGGAAGGGCTTGATATGTGAAGCCATATATCCTTAAAGACTTGAGCAAGTCTAGTCACTGTGGCCAAGCCTTTCCTCCTCTGAATTCCAACAGCATTTACTGTTTCTATCTCTCATTTCCATTCATTCTACAAAAATTCATGTCCAACTGGGATGGGTCAAAGCTAAATGCTGCTACTTAGTAACTGACTGGTAACATCTCTTGATCTGTCTTGTCACTGAGCAGCTGGTATGTCTCCTCTCTCTCTCAACAGAATCTGTGTTTCTTGAGGGCTAGAACCATGGCAGATGTTTGCCTAGAGATAAAGATCTGACTCACATTCCTCCATGAATTGGCAACCACTGGTCTGCCCAGCATCATTCCTTTACCTTTCATACCCTGTACAACAAACAACCCAGGTTATTTCCCATTACCAAATGAATTCTGTACTTCTCTTTTAAAATGTACTGACTGGGGGTAATGGTTCCACACAAATGCCCTTGTTCAAACTTTTTCTTTTAAGATTGTGCCCACCTCTGGTGTCTTTTCCGGCCAATATCTTGTCTATGAAACCTATGAAGGGCCTCCAGAACCAGAATCATTCTTTTCTTCCCCTATGTTCCCGTGGCACTGTTGTTTGAGTTTCCGTTTCTGGAACTTATCACATTATGCCTTTATTTAGAGCCAGTGGTGTCATCTCCTCTGTTAACTTAGAAGCTTATTATTTAGTCATGTTGTACCTCTCGGTGTATACTTCATGTTGCACATAGTAGACACGTAACAAGCTTTTTTGAATAAATGTATCAATGCTAGCCATGACAATGACTGATAATGTCCCGGCAAGCTCAAACTATTCTCCAATAGCAAAGCGTTGCTTAAATAATTATTTTTGTGTCCACAACAGAATACTCTGCAGTCATTAAGCATGAATTAGAAGAGATTTCCAATGGAACTAAAGTGTATTATGCTAGGCGAAATAAGTCAGACAGAGAAGGACATATGATTTCACTCAAATTTGGAATTTAAGAAACAAAACAGAAGGAGCATGGGGGAAGGGAAGCAAAAATAAGATAAAAACAGAGACTCTTAAATATCAAGAAAAGAAAAGAAGATTGACAGAAGGGTGTTGGGTGGGGGAATGGGGTAAATGGGTGAAAGGCATTAAGGAGGGCACTTGTTGGGATGAGCACTGGGTGTTACATGTGAGTGATGAATCACAAAATGCTATTCCTGAAATCATTATTACACTATATGTTAACCAACTTGGATTTAAATTAAAAAAGAAAAAAAAAAAGATTTCCAAGTCATCATTCTTTTCTTTTCTCCCTAGTAGCTTTGTCAAACTACTTACACCATACCAAACTCCCAAACTCCCATTTCTCTCTTCATATTCATGGATTTATCTCATTCATGGAGAAAATAAAACGATTAGGTTTTTTTCAAACTTCTGTCATCAAACACACAAACTCACCTGCATGCTGATCTACCCCATCCTTCTATGCAGTTACACTGAGATTTCCATTCATCTTGCTTTAAGACTAGCTTCCCTTAAGAAGACTAACTTCCCCGCATGTGCGCACAATGATACTGCTCATTGTATTCTCCTGTCTCTTGCTCTTCTTATTATCCCTTCGGATCTCTTTATCTTCAGGCTCGTTCACTCTCTCCCTGTCTCCTCTTCCTCTCTCCCTCTCTTCCTTTCCAACGGCTTTTTAAAATGCTCAGATATTTGTACTTAAGAAAATCATCACCTCATGCTACTCCACTTCCTGTTTATAGAAAAAAATTTTAATGGAATCAGTTCCCTCCTGCTTCCTGAATTTCATCTACTGTGCCCTTTCCCTCACACTGAGAGTTAGTTCCCCTCTCCTCCACTAAAAAGACAAACAACTAAACAAATAAACAAAAACAAACTAAACCAAACCAAACCAAACCAAAAGCCTCATTAAAATCGTTACTTACCTCCGTATCACTAGAACTCTTTATGACTTTGACTTTTAAGTGGCCCAGGATCCTTTGGACAGCTCCTCCTTGTAGCACACTTTGCTCGAGTTGGTGTCAAACGATACTTGACAAGGTTTGGCTCCTGCCTTTGTTAATTCCCCATTGTGAAATCCCTTTCCTCTGACGTCCCTTAAATCTACTTATTTCTGAGGGTGTTCACAGAGATCCCCTTCTCTTCCTACTCCACACATTACTCCCAGGCATGCTAATCCAACCACCATCTCTGTGCTGTCAGAGACGGAGTCTACAGATTCTGCCCAGATCACTCTTTTCGGCCCCAAAGTCTTACATCCAACTACCCCAGAGACATCTCCATTAGGCTGTACTGTCAGCACCATTTCCAAACATGTTCCATACTTAAGCCATAACGCCCCACTCCACCACACCCAGCATGTTCCTCCCGTGTTCCTCTGGCAGCCTCACCACCATCCAAGTAAGAGACTCAGATAGAATCCTTGGTTTCTCCCTCTTCTCACTTTCAATATCCATTCAATGATCATGGCATATGGAATCCACTTCCTCAATATTTCTTAAGTCCATCAGCATCTCTCTATCCCACTAAGAGTACTCTATTTCAGGTCACCATTATCTCTTGACAGGATTCCAGAAACTGTCTCACAACCAATTTTCCTGCCCCAGTTGTGTCACATTCCAGTCTGCTCCCTATATTACAACAACCATAGCATTTCTTTTTCTATTATATTTTTTAAGTTTATGTATTTATTTTGAGAGGGAGAGTGTATGCATGCACTATCAGTGCAGAGCCTGATGCAGGGCTTGAACTCATGAACTGTGAGATCACGACCTGAGCTGAAACCAAGAGTTGGATGCTTAGACAACGGAGTCACCCAGGCACTCCCAACTATGCTATTTCTAAATGTATGTTACGTCCCTACTGAAAACCCTTTTGGTGCCATCCCACTACCTTCCAAATAAGTTTCAAAAACACTTATGATGGTCTCTGGGTTCCATATTAGTATGACACCTTCTTACCTGTATGAGTTTCATCTTTCAAATGCTACCTTTCTTTACTCTCCATGTTCCTGACATCCTGAAAATCTTTGAGTTCAAGTGATCCACTCTGTCTCACACTGTGTGGCACCTTTACTCCTTTTGTCCACTTTGCCTCTAATATTCCTTTCTTCCAAGACCACTCTCCCATACCTGTTAACTGCACCTGGCTAGCTGCTACTCGTACTTCATATCTAAGATGAGATGCTGGTCCTTTCAGGTTTCCTCATGCCTACAAGTCCAGTTTGGGGGCCTCTTCTTTGCTCCCACAGCATCTAGAAACTCTATCATAATACCTAACCTAAGACATAATAATTTCTGTAATCTGTCTACATCCTATTTTATTAAATTCTTGAGAACAGATATTGTGTCTTATGTCCACCATTCATTGATTCAACAAGTAGTACTGTAGTATTTATTCTAGAATTACAATCAATAGAGAGCAAAACCAGATGTGTGAATTCCTTCATGTCTCTTACAGCCTACTGAGGGAAACGGACGTAAATCAAATGGTCACACACAAAATTGAACCCTGGCAAATACTACAAAGGAAAATTATGTTTGATGAAGCCTATAATGAGGAGATTGACCTATTCAAGATGCCCAGGGCAAGAAAGACCTCTTTGTTTCTGAAGGATATGATGACTAAGGGGCAGTCTGAGATTAAGAGGTAATTAATGGACAGAGAGGAAATATTCCATGTTAGGGAACAGTATGTGTCAAGGCGTCAGGGTCAGATTCAGGGAACTGAAAGAAATTCAGTGTTATTGGAGCACTAAGAGAAAAAACTCACATTAGTTGAAGACCGGGAAATAAAAGTCTAAATATTCATATTCACATACTTGCCTTATAGTCATTGGAGGATTTCATACAGAGATGTGATGTGATCAGACTTTTGGTTTGAAAGATCAGTCTGACTATAGAATAGAAGATGGAGTGGATGGATCCAGGAACGGATATCAGGATGCCTATTAGGATTCTAGCTATTGCCATAACCTAGATGGAAAATAATGGAGGTATGGATTACGTTGGTGGTATTAGACAAGGAAAGAAAGGGAAGACTTGAGAAATTAGTAGAACCTGGTGATGGATAAGATGTGGGAATTAGGGAGAAGGCATTCCCTAGAGTGGTGTCTGGCATAGAGTAGCATCACAAGTATCTATCCAATAAATATTTACATAAAGCTCTTGACCATTATGTAGTGCATATTTTTTACTTTTAAGAAGATTGGGGTGGCACCTGGGTGGCTCAGTTGGTTAAGCATCTGACTTTGGTTCGGGTCATGATCTTGCAGTTCTTTGAGTTGGAGTCCCGTGTTGGGCTCTGTGCTAACAGCTTGGAGACTACTTAAGATTCTGTCTCCTCTCTCTCTGACCCTCCCATGCTTGCACGCTCTCTCTCAAAAATAAATTAAAAACATTAAAAAAATTTAATATATACATATGAACCTAAATACAAATTGCTGTTCTTTCATTTATTGAATAACTTTGATCAAATCACTTAATGTCTTTTTTAAATTTAAAAAAATATATTTTGTAAGATATTAAACACCTTCTATTTTTTTAAGTTTCTTTATTTTGAGAGAGAGAGGAAGAGTAGGAGTGAGCCTGTGAGAGTGATCAGGGGACAGGGAGAGAGAGAAGGAGAGAGAGAATCCCAAATAGGCCATGTGCTGCCAGCAGAGAGCCTGATGTGGGGATTAAACTCATAAACTGTAAGAACATGACCTAAGCCGAATCCAAGTCTTGACACTT
This sequence comes from Proteles cristata cristata, assembly GCA_017311185.1. Lineage (NCBI taxonomy): Eukaryota > Metazoa > Chordata > Mammalia > Carnivora > Hyaenidae > Proteles > Proteles cristata. The sequence goes on from JAESUZ010001377.1 coordinate 37,066, forward strand.
AACCAACTGAGCCACACAGGTGCCCCTTACATTGTTTATTTATTTTTGAGAGAGAGAGACAGGGACACAGCATGATTGGGAGAGGGGCAGAGAGAGATGGAGGCACAGAATCTGAAACAGGCTCCAGGCTCTGAGCTGTCAGCACAGAGCCCAATGTGGGGCTAGAACCCACGAACTGTGAGATCATGAGCTGAGCCCAAATCGAATGCTTAACTGATTGAGACACCCAGACGCCTGAGAGAGACAGAGACAGAAAGAGACAGAGACAGAGAGCGAGCGAGCAGTGAGGAGAGGAGCAGAGAGAGACAGAGGGAGGGAGGGAGAAAATCTTGAGCAGCCTCCACACTCAGCACAGAGCCCAACACAAGGCTTGATACCACGACCAGGAGATCATGAAATGAGCCAAAATCAAGAGTCAGAAGTTCAACCAACTGAGCCACACAGGCACCCCAAAATCACTTAACTTCTTTGTGACTAAAATTTCTTCATCCAAAAAAGGGGAAAAATATAGTAAAAAAACTCATTGGGCATTTTCATCAGAATGGAATATGAAAATTCACATTAAGCACTTATCTCAAACTTTAGTAGTTAGTAAATGTTCAATATATTTAAGTTTTAAAAATAGGTGTATAACAGCTACATATTATCATATAAATGAGGACAAAAAATTCATTAAGGGTGTAGATCAGGTTTTTTACAAGGATTATTTTGATGGATATGTGAAGAAAGGAAGGAGGAGGGAACCAAAAAGAAAAAACTACGCTAGAAAAACAATAGATAAAATAGGACCACATCTGTGAATTGCAAAATATGTGTCTTATATACATTTTAAGACAAATATTGAATGTTTTCAATAAAAATAAATGTCTTATTTATGTTTTTCTTTTTTATGTATAAATATTTTTAAATCTTTTCTGCAATAAATGTATGTTGCTTATAATAATAAAAAATAATTAATTTGAAAGTACATCTTATATTTCACCTTATGCAAGTATTATGAGCCCTGAAGTGTCCATTTTTGTATTCAGTGATTCTGAAATTTTATTCTCTTACAGCCTAACCTAGCCATTAGTATCATCTAGTAGAGTTAATTTCCCTAGATTGGAGGGCACTAAATTTTCCCTTAATTTTGCCTATATTTCCATTTTAAACATTCAAGAGCTGAAATGCAAAATAACAAATTAAGTACATATTCAATGATAATGAAAATAATATAATATTACTGAAGACAATAGCAGGAAAAATGAACAAAATAAAGCAGACCTTGTATTTAAGCAATGTGAACTCACAATCAGTGACAGATAATAGCCCCCCAAATTGATGTAATTAAATAAGAAAAAAATAGTCTGTAATTACCCCTCTTTGTTAGTCAAAAGTGCTCAAACTCCCCCAAAACACAGTGGAAGTTTGCTTTAATACTGCATTTTGCAATCAAATGGACAAGCAAAGGAAGGACAAAATTAGGAAATATATAATGTTGAACACTTTATGTTATTTCCAAAAGCAGAGAAGTCTTAGGCTTATAACGGCATATCTAAAGATTCTGAGTGCAAGCAAGCAGTGTGATTACAGAAGCTGTTTGGAAGGAAGAAAACTGAAGGATATAACTGAAACTAAATGAAGGTCAAGACAGAATAGAATAAAATCATCAGGGTTTTGAGTACAAAGATTTTTTCAATGAAAACCATATTCAAGGTACTGTACTAGGTACATTGCAAATGATATCTCACTCGATTTGCACAAATAACCCTTTGAATTACTCTATAAGGAATCCAGACACAGAGAAAGGTTGACATGTGAGTTAATCCAAGTCCTTGAACTTTCTCTTTGTTCCCATAGTGTGAGGATTGGAGAAGAGAAACAAAATTTCAGATTTCTCTTGAGAAAACCTACACTGAATGTAAAGGCAGAATTATAAAGTGGCATTTGGAAGTGTCCAGCCATCCTTTAAGACCAGATGACTTTCGTATGGTTTTTTCGAAGAAGAAATTCGGATGATGTTTCCAGCATGATAAAGCTTGAACTCTCAATGACATTTGAGCATGTTGGTTGTATCAGTCAAAGGGCAGCCAGGCTCAAAGAGCTTAACTGAAAAGAATTTAATGAAGAGGCTATTTCCAGAAGTGAGGGAAGGTTAAAGGAAACCAAGAAATTATGGCAAGGAGTCCAGTACTAGCAGTACCTCAACCTTGGGTGGGGTCCCAATGAGCAGCCTGTTAGGAGCAAGTAATGGATCTATGGGAATGGAACATAACAACGCATCAGGGATACCTTCACTGCAAATATTTTGAGGGGTAGAGATATCGTCTGAAGGAGAATGACGTGGGACACCCTCCATAAAGAACACAACATTTAAAGCAGAAGGGTGCGTGGGGGGCTCAGTCGGTTACGATCTCATGGTTTGTGAGTTTGAGCCCCATGTCGGGCTCTGGGCTGACAGCTCGGAGCCTGGAGCCTGCTTTGGATTCTGTGTCTCCCTCTCTCTCTGCCCTCCTCTGATCATGCTCTGTCTCTCAAAAATAAATGAATGTTAAAATTTTTTTTAAAAAAATTAAAAAATAAAAAATAAAGCAGAAATACCAAGAGTACCCTCTTGGGTTTTGGTAGTTACTGGTATGTCAACAATGATTTTATCATAGAAAGCTAGTACCTGTTATTAACTCCAAATAGCTAATGGGAAAATTCAAAGCAAGTACAATCTATCTGTGTTTGGAATAATTGTGAAACAATACCTCAGAGACTGGATCACCTGAAGACGTTAAAGGAACAGAAGCAAAACCCAAAAGATACTGAACTGGGACCTTTCTGAGCTGTAATATCCACAATTCCTCATTTTAGGAATGAGTAAAGGCCGAGAGAATTGATGCTAAAGCAAAGCTAAGTACACGTTTATAAGTAGTGATTATGTAGGATGATACACAACTGGAAGAGGCCTGGTCCCCAGTCCAATGTCCTTAAACCATTCTCTCCTTACTTCCTGGTGTCATTTTTGTGTGGTTTAGGAAATAATATAATATTATGTAGAATTGTTTTAATTGTTTCCAAACACGGATATTATAATAAATAAGAACTTGATCCATAGATCTGTATACCTTATGTATTGCCTTCACCCTTATTCAAAACTACCAGAAACGTAGACTACTAATAAAAACACAAAACAAAGAGATTTATCTAATAAGTCAATGTGGAAATATGAGTAAATCACGTAAAATAATTTTTAGGCAAGAAAAGATGTAAAAAGCAACAAAGAAAACAGGGGACATAGAGAAAGCAAATAGTAACACAGTAGATTTAAATCCAATTATCTCAATAATCACATGAAATATAAATACTGTCCCTCTCAAAAAGAGAAAAGATGGTCAGATTGTATTTTTAAAAAAGCATGATCCTGGGGCACCTGGGTGGCTTAGTCGGTTAAGCGTCCGACTTTCACTTAGGTCATGATCTCGCGGTTCGTGGGTTCGAGCCCCATGTCGGGCTCTGTGCTGACTGCCAGCTCAGAGCCTGGAGCCTGTTTCAGTCTGTGACTCCCTCTCTCTCTGACCCTCCCCTGCTCACACTGTCTCTCTCTCTCTCCTAGAAATAAAATTAAAAAAAAAAAAAAAAAAAAAAACCATGATCCTTAGCACCTGGGTGTTTCCATCAGTTAAGTGTTCGACCCCAGCTCAGGTCATGTGAGCTGCATTTGTGCGTTTAAACCCCACATCAGGCTCTCCTCAGAGCCTGGAGCCTGCTTCAGATTCTGTGTCTCCCTCTGCCCCCCCTCTTCCTGACTCATGCTCTGTCTCTCTGTCTCAAAATAATAAACACTAAAATGTCTCTCAAAATAAATAAACATTTAAAAAAAGCTTCAAAAAAAAAAAGCATGATCCAACTCTATGTTGTCTATAAGAAAGAAACCTTTAAACATAGTAACATAGGTAAAAAGAATAAAAGGATATAAAAAGATATGTCACACAAACTCTGCTCAGGAAAGCTGAATGACTATATTAATATTTTAGAACAGGAATAGTGTTAATAACATAAAAGGGCATTATCTAATGATGCATGAACCAGTTTGTCAAGGGCATAATAATTCTAAATGTGTATGCACCTAATAACAGTTCCAATGTACAAGAAAGACAAACTGTTAGACTGAAATACACAAATCCATAATTATGGTTGGAGATATTATCAACTTTTTGCAATGTTCGATAGAGAAAGTATACAAAATCAAAAGGAGTTAAAGACCCAACAGCATACTGGTCTTAACTGGGATTTATTCAATATTCCAACCAACAAAAGTACGCATTCTTTGCAAGTAAACATGGAACATTGACCAATATAGACCGTATGATGGACCCGAAGAGAAGTCTCAATAGCTTGTAACTATTAAAGTGATATAAATTGCATTCTCCAGCCACAACAAATTAAATCAGAAATCAATAACTGATATCTGAAAAATTCCCACATTATTTGGAAATCAAACATTTTTTTAAATCTTTTAATGTTTATTGTTTATTGTTTATTTTTGTGAGAGAGAGTGAGAGAGGGGGAGGGAGGGAGGAGCAGAGAGAGAGAGGGACACATAGAATCTGAAGCAGTTTCCAGGCTCTGAGCTGTCAGCAGAGCCTGATGTGGGTTTGAACCCACAAACCATTAGATCATGACCTGAGCCAAAGTTGGAGGGAGGCTTAACCAACTTAACTACCCAGTTGCCCCTAAACTTCACATTTATAAACAACCCATGAGTCAAAGAAGAATTCAAAAGTAAAATTAGAAAGTATTTTGAACTGAGAGTAAAAGTACAGCATATCAAAATATGTACATGCTCTTAATATAGTGCTCAGGGAAAATTTACATTTCAAATGCTAAAAGTCAGAAAGAAGGCCTCAAATCAATGATCTAAGCTTCCACCTTAATACCTAAAGGAACAAAAAGAACTAATTAATCCTAAATTTAGTGGAGCAGAAAATAATAAAGGACATTTTAAAAAACTCAATGAAACAGAAAATATAAAAACAATAGAGACCATTAAAGAACTCAGAACTGATTTATCAATGAGCTTGATAAACGTCTAGCCAGATGGATCCAGAAAAAAGAAAGGACACAATTTTGCAATATCAGTAATAAAAATAAGAATATCACTAAAGACCCAACACATATTAAAAATAATAATAAGTGGGAAGGGAGGCAAGATGGCGGAGAAGTAAGGAGCTCCGTACTTGCACTCGCGCCCATACATCACACAGAAAAGATCTGAAGCCATTGGAAACCATACAAAACCTGAGAGACTCGGAGAAAAAGGACGCAGAATCCACTGAGAAAGCCTTCTAACGTGAGTGCGAACCGGGGAAGGTAAAATCGGGCCGGGATCGGAGCCTCCAGGGTGGGAGGCGATCCCCCTCTACCCTCTACGGGGAGTGAGAGGGGAAAGGAGAGAGTCCGAGACAGAAAAATCTCCGCTCGGTGCATAGAAAGACCGTACTTGCCAAATATCTGCACACCAGGTCCCCTCGCGACAACTGGTCCTGGGGGAGGCTGAGCACACAAACTGCTTCTTTGTGCCGCTCCTGGAGGTTGGTTTTAAAGCGGCGCGGGCGTGCCAGCCGCCATTGTAGCTCCAGGGCTGCTGGGACCCCTGAAAGAGACGCGCAGACACCGGGCGTCCGCGCTCCTGGCTGGCTGGAACTCGAGAGGGAAGGCAAAAAGCTAAAAACTGGGAAATTTGCCTGTGAGTTCGTGTTTCGGGTGACGAGCCATAGAGAGACCCGGTTTTCCTCACTCCAGCGGCGGCGCGCCTGCCGCCATTGTAGCTCCAGCGCTGCTGGGACCCCTGAAGGAGACGCACAGACACCGGGCGTCCGCGCTCCTGGCTGGCTGGAACTCGAGAGGGAGGGCAAAGAGCTAAAAACTGGGAAATTTGCCTGTGAGTTCGTGTTTCGGGTGACGAGCCATAGAGAGACCCGGTTTTCCTCACTCCAGCGGGCTCAGGCTACGCGGACCCGGCAGGCAAGCCCCCACGCATGCGCACCAGAGCCGACCCAGAGAAGGAAGCAGCGATCCTGACTCCGCCCCCAGAGCTCAGCAGGGAGCCTGGAATAGCCCGAGGGGGTTGTCTGGGAAGCTGTGTCTAAGGCAACTTCAGCGGGGCGCGGACTGGGATTTGGAGATTGGAACTGGCCTGGGTTGAAGAGTGCAACCAACTTCGGCTGCGTCCCCGGAACGGGGAGTTGACACGCCAAAAAAAAAAAAAAAAGCGAGCTGCAAAGCGGGGTTCAAGAAGGGACTGGAGCACCGTCACTCTCCTCCCCACAATCGCCAAGGCAGAACCCCCGCCTGAGGCATCGGATCACGCCACGCCCATCCCTGCCTGAGAGGTGCCCTCCTCCCTTTTTTTTTTCTTTTTCCTTTTTTTTTCTTCTTTTTCTTTTCTTCTTTCTTTTTTTTTCCTTTCTTTTCTCTTTTTTTCTTCTTCTTTCTCTTTTCTCGCTTTTTTCCCCAAAACACTGACCTGATTAACTCTGGTTGCCAGTTTGCTTAAACAATCACAAGTCCATTCTGTAAATGTAAATTCTACACCTACTGACTTTTTCAGCTCTTTCTCTCAGGAGTAATTAGACTATATAGTTTCTCTGGATAATTCCAGCATCCTTCTCTCACCTATCCAACCATATTCCACCCTTTACCTCTTTGAAAAAAGTTTCTTATCCCTTCTGCCTGTTCATTCTATTTCCAAATCTGCCTTGTCTCACCCTGCCTTCTCTCTTTTTCTCTATGCTCTTCAACCAGCGCTGCATACACACGGATATTTAACTGTAGCTGGGAAATCCAGGTATATCCTTTAAACCGTTCTTTGTCCATCGGTTTTCTTCTTTTTTCCTTTTCTTTTCCCCTTTTTGACCCTTTTATGTATTTTATGCTCCCTATTCGCCCTCCCTCCTCCGTCTTTTCTATTAACTTTTTCATTTTCCCTCTCACTTTGCATGTTAGTTGAATCAGCCTGTGCGTTTGTGTGCTACTGCTCCCTGTGTGTTTGTCTGTCTGTTTTCTTTTCCAGGGCTACCTCAAGAAACAAGCTAGAGTACACAAGGTGAAGAGTCCCAAATATCACTACGAATAGGAAAATAAAATAACTAAGGTCCCAACAAGAGTGACGGAGGGATGCCATTCAAAAAACAATCTCTGAAAGGATAGGCCCTGGAAAGTCAAAGAGTCTTCTTGGATATAGCAGCGCTCATAGAAACAGAGAGCATAACGGGTCTTTGAAACCAACAAGAGCCGGAAAGCTAACTAAAATGACGAAACGAAAGAGCTCTCCTCCAAAGAAACTCCAAGAAGAAATGACAGCTAATGAACTGCTCAAAACAGATATCAGCAGCATAAGTGAACAAGATTTTAGAATAATAATGGTAAAATTAACAGCAGGGCTTGAAAAAAACATAGGGGACATCAAAGAAACTATGGCTACAGACAGAATGGAAAATAAAAATAGGCATGAAGAATTAAAAAATGCGATAAATGAGATACATAATAAATTAGAGGTCTCCAATGCACGGATTGAAGAGGCAGAAAGGAGAATAAGTGATTTAGAAGACACCATTATAGAAAAACAAGAAGCTGACAAAAAGAGACAAACTGATCCAGGAACAGGAAAGAAGAATTCGAGAGCTCAGCGATACAGTCAAACGCAACAATATCCGTATCATAGGAATCCCAGAAGAGGAAGAGAGAGGGGAAAGGTGCTGAAGGAGTCCTGGAACAAATTATAGCAGAGAACTTCCTCGACCTGGGGAAGGAAGTAAATGTGGAAATACAAGAGGCTCAGAGGACTCCCCTCAGACGTAACTTGAATCGATCTTCTGCACGACATATCATCATAAAAATGGCAAAATACAAGGACAAAGAGAATTTTGAAAGCAGCTAGGGAGAAAAGGGCCCTCACATACAAAGGGAAACCCATCAGAGTGGTGACAGACCTATCTACTGAAACGTGGCAGGCCAGAAAGGAATGGCAGGAGATCTTCAATGTGATGAACAGTAAAAATATGCAGCCAAGAATCCTCTATCCAGCAAGTCTGTCATTCAAAATAGAAGGAGAGATAAAAACCTTTCCAAACAAACAGAAATTGAAAGAATTTGTCACCACGAAGCCAGCCCTACAAGAAATCCTGAGGGGATGCTCTGAAGGAAAGGTTGCAAGGAACAAAGATTCCAGAGACACCACCACAAACATGAACCCTACAAAAGATACAAAGACTCTAAACCCACATATTTCAATAATAACACTGAATGTAAATGGGCTGAATGCTCCAATCAAAAGACATAGGGTAGCAGAATGGATTAAAAAACAAAATCCATCTATATGCTGTCTACAAGAAACTCATTTTAGACGGGAAGATACCTTCAGATTAAAAGTAAGGGGATGGAGAAATATATATCATGCTACAGGAAATCAAAAGAAAGCCGGAGTAGCGATACTTATATCAGACAAACTGGACTTTAAATTAAAGACAATCACAAGAGATGAAGAAGGGCACTACATAATAATTACAGGGTCCATCCATCAGGAAGAACTAACAATCATAAATGTCTACGCACCGAATATGGGAGCACCTAAATATCTAAAACAATTAATCACAAACAGAAACAAGCTTCTAGATAAGAATGTGCTAATAGCAGGGGACTTTAATACTCCGCTTACAGCAATGGATAGGTCAACCAGACAGAAAATCACTAAAGAAATAATGGACTTGAAAGATACATTGGACTAAGATGGACCTGACGGATATATTTAGAACTTTACATCCTGAGGCCAGGGAATTTACTTTCTTCTCAAGTGCGCATGGCACATTCTCAAGATAGATCACATACTGGGACATAAAGCAGCCCTCAATAAATATAAAAGAATAGAGATCATACCATGCACACTGTCAGATCACAATGCTTTGAAACTTGAAATCCATTACAGGAAGAAGTCTGGAAAACTTCCAAAAACATGGAGGTTAAAGAACACCCTTCTAAAGAATGAATGGGCCAATCAGGCAATTAGAGATGAAATTAAAAAATATATGGAAACAAATGAAAATGAAAACACAACAATTCAAAATCTATGGGATGCGGCAAAGGCAGTCCTAAGAGGAAAGTACATTGCTCTCCAGGCCTATTTCAAGAGATTAGAAAAAGCACAAGTCCAAAATCTAACAGCTCACCTAAAGGAACTAGAGGCAGAGCAACAAGAACGCCCTAAACCCAGTAGAAGAAGAGAAATAGTAAAAATTAGAGCAGAAATAAACAACATAGAGACCAAAGAAACAATTGAACAGATCAATCATGAAACCAAGAGTTGGTTTTTTGAAAAGGTAAACAAAATTGACAAACCTCTAGCCAGACTTATCCAAAAGAAAAGAGAGAGCACACAAATAGACAAAATTATGAATGAAAATGGACTTATTACAACCAACCCCTCAGAAATACAAGCAATTATCAGGGAATACTATGAAAAATTATATGCCAACAAATTGGACAACTTAGAAGAAATGGACACATTCCTAAACACACACTCACTACCAAAATTCACACGGGAAGAAATAGAAAACCTGAACAGACCCATAACGAGTGAAGAAATTGAATCAGTGATCAAAAATCTCCCAACAAATAAGAGCCCTGGACCTGATGGCTTCCCTGGGGAATTCTACCAGACATTTAAAACAGAATTAATCCCAATTCTTCTCAAGTTATTCCAAAAAATAGAAACCGAAGGAAAACTCCCGGATTCATTTTATGAAGCCAGCATCACACTGATTCCCAAGCCAGACAGAGATCCAGCAAAAAAAGAGAACTACAGGCCAATATCCTTGATGAATACGGATGCAAAAATTCTCAACAAGATCCTTGCAAATCGAATCCAGCAGCATATAAAAAGAATCATCCACCAAGATCAAGTGGGATTCATTCCTGGGTTACAGGGCTGGTTCAACATTCGCAAATCAATCAATGTGATACATCATATCAATAAAAGAAAAGATAAAAACCATATGATCCTGTCAATAGATGCAGAAAAGCATTTGACAAAATACAGCATCCCTTCTTAATAAAGACTCTCGAGAAAGTTGGGATAGAAGGAACCTACTTAAACATCATCAAAGCCATCTATGAGAAGCCTTCAGCGAACATCATCCTCAACGGGGAAAAACTCAGAGCTTTCCCCCTGAGATCAGGAACACGACAGGGATGCCCACTCTCACCACTGCTGTTTAACATAGTGCTGGAAGTCCTAGCATCAGCCATCAGACAACAAAAGGAAATCAAAGGCATCAGAATTGGCAAAGAGGAAGTCAAACTTTCACTCTTCGCAGATGACATGATACTCTACATCGAAAACCCGACAGACTCCACCAGAAGCCTACTAGAACTGATCCAAGAATTCAGCCAAGTTGCAGGGTACAAAATCAACGTACAGAAATCGGTTGCATTTTTATACACCAACAATGAAGCAACAGAAAGAGAAATCAAGAAACTGATCCCATTCACAATTGCACAAAAACCCATAAAATACCTCGGAATAAACCTAACCAAGGATACAAGAGATCTGTATGATGAAAACTATAGAAAACTTATGAAGGAAATTGAAGAAGACACAAAGAAATGGAAAACATTCCATGCTCATGGATAGGAAGAATAAATATAGTTAAAATGTCATTACTACCCAAAGCAACTACACATTCAATGCAATTCCAATCAAAATTGCACCAGCATACTTCTCAAAACTAGAACAAACTATCCAAAACTTTGTATGGAACCACAAAAGACCCCGAATAGCCAAAGTAATCCTGAAAAATAAAACCAAAACGGGAGGGATCACCATCCCAGACTTTAGCCTCTACTACAAAGCTGTCATCATCAAGACAGTATGGTATTGGCACAAAAACAGACACATAGACCAATGGAACAGAATTGAGAACTCAGAAGTGGACCCAAAAGTATACAGCCAACTAATCTTTGACAAAGCAGGAAAGAATATCCGATGGAAAAAAGACAGCCTTTTTAACAGATGGTGTTGGGAGAACTGGACAGCAACATGCAGAAGAATGAAATTAGATCATTTTCTCACACCATGCACAAAAATAAACTCAAAATGGATAAAGGACCTGAACGTGAGACAGGAAACTATCAACACCCTAGAGGAGAAAGCAACCTCCTTGACCTCCACCGCAGCAACTTCTTACTTGACACATCCCCAAAAGCAAGGGAATCAAGAGCAAAAATAAACTGTTGGGACCTCCTCAAGATTAAAAGCTTCTGCACAGCCAAGGAAACAACCCAGAAAATTAATAGGCAACCAACGGAATGGGAAAAGATAGTTGCAAATGACATATCAGATAAAGGGTTGATATCCAGAATCTACAAGGAACTCACCAAACTACACGCCCAAAAAGCAAACAACCCAGTGAAGAAATGGGCAGAAGATATGAACAGACACTTCTCCAAAGAGGACATCCAGATGGCCAACAGACACATGAAACGATGCTCAGCATCCCTCCTCATCAGGGAAATACAAATCAAAACCACACTGAGATACCACCTCACGCCAGTCAGAGTGGCTAAAATGAGCCAATCAGAGAACTCTAGATGCTGGCGAGGATGTGGAGAAACGGGCACCCTCCTACACTGTTGGTGGGAATGTAAACTGGTACAGCCCCTCTGGAAAACAGTGTGGAGGTTCCTAAGGAAACTAACAATAGAACTCCCCTATGACCCAGCAATAGCACTGCTAGGAATTTACCCAAGGGATACAGAAATGTTGATGCATAGGAGCACATGTACCCCAATGTTCATAGCAGCACTCTCCACAATAGCTAAAACCTGGAAAGAGCCTAAGTGTCCATCAACAGATGAATGGATCAAGAAGATGTGGTTTATCTATACCATGGAATACTACATGGCAATGAGAAACAATGAAATCTGGCCATGTGTAGCAACATGGATGGACCTTGAGGGTGTTATGCTGAGCGAAATAAGTCAGGCAGAGAAAGACAAATATCATATGTGTGCACGTATAGGAGGATTAGGAGGAGCTTAACAGAGGACCAAGGGGGAGAAGAAGGGCGGAAATGGTGGGGGAAAGGGGGAGAGGCAAACCATGAGAGACTCTTGAATGCTGACAAAAACTGAGGACTGGTGGATGTGGGGGGAGGAGGGGTGGGCATGGAGGAGGGCACTTGTGGGGATGAGCACTGGGTGTTATGTGGAAACTAATTTGACAATAAACTATTTGTAAAAAAAAAAAAAATAAAAAAAAAATAAAAATAATAATAAGTGAACACTGTGAACATCTTTATGTTAATAATAACAAAATAAATAACTTCAGTAAAACAGAAATTACTTAAAATACACATACTAATAAAAAAGAAGTAGATAATCTGAATACCCTATATTTAAGAAGTTGAATTTTTTATCAAAAAACTTCTCATACAAATATATTCAGCCCCAAATGGCTTCACTGGAAAAATTCACATACTTAAAGAAGAAATAATACCAATTCTACACAAATTCTCAAAAGAATGTAAGGGAACATTACCCAAATTGTTCTATGAGGCCAGAATTATCTTGATACTAAAACCAAAGATGTTACAAGAAAATAATACCAATACCCCTTATGAATATTGATGCAAACACTCCTTAATTTTTTTTTAACAAATCAAATCATCAATATATGGAAAAGATAATATATTATGATCGAATATTTATTCCAGGAATGCAAAAATGAAGACTGGAACAAAGCAAAAATACCCTCCCTCACTACATCTATTCAACACTGTGCAAGAGACAAAAACAGAATTCCTAGAAATTAGAAAGGAAGAAGTGAAATTCTCCTTATCTGCAGGACACATAATTGTCTATGTAGGATATACCAAAAGAAAATACAAAGTGAGTTTGGCAAGATTGTAGATAAAAAGGTCAACACAGAAAATCAATTGTATACCTTATATCCTATTATAATTGAAAATTTTATAATAAGACATTTACAAAACTACAAAAATATTAAAAACTAGAAATCAATTTGTGAAACTGATTTATTAAAAAATATGTAGGACTTGTCTCAGTTGGTTATGTGGCCAACTCTTGGTTTCAGCTCAGGTCATGATCTCATGGTTCATGGGTTCAAGCTCCACATCAGGCTCTATGCTGGCAGTATGGAGCCTGCTTCAGATTCTCTCTCTCCCTCTCTCTGCCCCTCCACCACTAGTTCTGTCTCTGTCTCTCTCAAAATAAACAAAAAAACTTAAAAATTTTTGAAAAAGAAAAAATATGCAAGAGTTGTAAGCTAAAAGTAACAAAATATTGCCAAGAGAAATTAAAGATCTAAATAAATGGAGAGATATACCATAGGTTGGAAGAGTAATTAAGATGTCAATTCTCCTCGATCTACAAATTCAATGTGATTGCATTCAAAATTCCAGTAGTCACTTTTGTAAAAGCCAGAAAACCTATTCTAAAATGTATATGAAACGACAAAGGAACTAGTATAACCCAAAGTATTAACAAAGAAGAACAAAGTCAGAGGATTTACACAAGTGACTTTAAAGCTTACATCCAAGGTGCAATAATAAAGCAGAGTGGTATTGGTGTAACGATAGATATATAGATCAATAGCATCAAATACAGACCCCAGAAATAAAACCATGCATCTATATGGCAAATTAACTTTAAGAAAGATACCAAGGCAATTCAATGTGGAAAGATAATACTGTCAAGAAATAATGTTTGGACAGTTAAAAATCTAAACGCAGAAAACAAATAAATGAACCTCAACCCTTGCATTACACCACATGTAAAAATCAACTCTAATGAATCAGAGACTTAAATGTAAAAGTTAAAACTATCAAGCTTTAAAAAAAAACAAAAATCTTAGCAACTCCAAATTCAGCAAAAGTTAAATAGATTTAATAAACAGGACCCCAAAAGCATGGGATAGAAAGAAAAAATTAACAAATCTGACTTCATTTTAAACTTTTGCTCTTTAAAACACATGATTAATAATAAAAAAAAATTTACAATACAATAATGAGAAGACAGATAAACTGACTAAAAATATATATGGACAAAAGATTATAGTTTACCAAAGTAAAGTATATAAACGGTAAATGAGCCTATGAACATATGCCTGTGAAGATATGCTTACCATTCATCATTACAGAAATGCAAACTAAACCACAATGAGATATCATTACACAATAGAATGGCCAGAATTAACAATATGGACAATACCAATTACTGAGAAGTACATGAAACTGCAGCTCTCCTACATCGTTCCTGAGAATGCATACATGAAAACAGCAACGATTCCTTTAAAAGTTATACATATCCTTAACACATACCCAGAGAGTCCATTCCTGGGTATTTACCCAAGAAATATGGGAACATTAAGTTTACACTTGTGCTCAAAAAGCCAGTTTATTCATAATACTCCCAAACTGGAAAGAATCTGGATTTTCATCAATATCTGAATAACCACACGAATTGTGATATAAGTATCTCCCGCTTTTCAAAAATTTGCATTATGACACTGTGTTTACGAAAGACCTATATTATTACCTGATTTCGCTAACTGGAAGAAACCCAAAGATGTTTGCTTTTACGACAAAAGACGAAAAGCGAAAACGGCGTTCAGTGTTGGTTTTGCAGCAGCCGTTATCGAGGCCGCAGGACGGAGCCGCGGCACCTGCGCCTCAAGCCGTCAGGGCTCTGACGTGTGTCTGGTGAGCATCTGTGCTTAATCTCGAGTTATTTTGTGCATCCTTTAGCAAGATGTGTCCTAAGGTATCAGAAAAGTCTGAGAGATGATTTTTTTCGGATCTGAGAATGCTCAGGTTTTTGTTTGTTTTACATATAAATTAATCTAATTACGTCTTTGCTTTATGCCACGTGGGCTTACAAAAGTTCGCATAGAAACGCTCTGTTTCTGGATGGTGGTAGAAACCTGTATATACGTATAATGAAATACAATTCAGCAATAAAAAAGAACGAATTGCTGATAAAAGCAGTAACAAGAATAAATCTCAAGAACATTTTACTAAAAGCATCCAGACAAAAAAAATACATACAACATACTACAGAATTTCATTCATGTAAAGTTCTAGAAAAAACAAAATTATAGTAAAAGAAAGCAGATCAATTGTTACCAAGAACCAGGAGGCAGGAAGAAGAGATTGACTTTAATAGCCATCATATTTCAAAGCCTGTACTCACTGATCCTCCGTTAAGGGCCATTTCTGTTCTTAGAATACATTTCTTGGAACCCCGATCAGCTGTATGTAGTGTGCTCATCTTCTTCTTTGAAACATTTTTTATTCAGGAAACAAATAGTGGTACCAACCAAGTACTGGGTTCTGCGTTCTGTCCTAGCCCCTGGGCATACAATGTGAACAAGACAATGTCCTTTCTCTCTTGGAGCTTACATTCTAGTGGGGTGAGACAGAAAATAAACAAATAAACAAATGCATTATTTTTAGACGACAGTGAGCAAAGAAACCACGCTAATGTGCCTGAGCTATGCTGCTCAACGCAATAACCCTTAGCCACATGTGGCTGAGTTTTTAAAATATGATTAGCACAGGGGTGCCTGGGTGGCTCAATCAGTTGAGCATTTGACTTCAGCTCAGATGATGATCTCAAGGCTTCTGAGCCCCAAGTTGGGCTCTGTGCTGACAGCTCAGAGCCTGGAGCCTGCTTGGGATTCTGTGTCTCCCTCTCTCTCTGCTCCTCCCCTGCTCACACTCTGTGTCCTTCTGTATATATACAACAATGAATAAACTTTAAAAAATTGATTTAACACAAGTTGAATTGCGATGTAAGTGCAAAACATAGATTTCAAAGACATAGTATTGAAGAAAGAGTGATATATCTCATTAGTAATTTTTATGTATTTATTCATGTTGTTAAAAGAGTTTTTTATGTATATTTACCATGTCCGGTGTTCTTTAATATTCTCCATAGCACAGACTTGCTGATGATGAATTCTTTCAGACTATGTTCATCTGAAAAAGTCTTTATTATTATTTTTTTAAAGGGTTTAAGTAATCCTCTGTACCCAACACAGGACTCAAACTTACAACCTGAAATCAAAAGTCACATGCTTCATTGACTAAGCCTGCCAGGTGCCTTTCTTTTATTTTTAAGGTTATTTTCACTGAATAAAGAATTCAGGGTTGATGGCTTTTGTTCTATTAGCACTTTGAAGATGTCATGCTATTGTCTTCTGGCCCACATTGTTTCTGATTAGAAAGCCACAGATTCTTATCATTTGTTTACTCTGCACCTAATGTGTATTTCTTTTCTCTGGCTGCTTTTAAGATTTACTTTTTATCCTAGGTTTTCAAAACTTTTATTATGTTTGAGACTTTCCTTGCTCTACCTGCTTGGGGTTCTGTTGAGCTTCTTGAATATGCGGATTGACAGTTTTTCTCAAATTTGCAAAGAACGTTGCCAGTGTTTTTCCAAATACTTGTGGTTTTTTCCTCTCCCCTTTTTATAAAACTCTATTTACACGTATCTTGACACTTCATATTGTCCCCTAGACACTAAAGCTCTCTCTGTTCATTTGGTCTTTTACCCTCTGTGCTTCAGTCTGCATTGTTTCCATCGCCAATGCTTTCAAATTTAGTGTTGTTGCTGTTGTTCTTTCCTTCTTAGTGTCTCTAAGTGAAATTTTCCATTTTGGATATTGTTTCATTTCTAGAAATCCCATTTTTTAAAATCTTTTATTCTTCTCATTAGGCTTGTGTTTCCCTTTAAAACCTTGAAGGTATTCATATTAGGTGTTTTCGGATCCTTGTCTACTAATGCCATTACCTTTGTCGTTGCTTATCTTGTTTATAGTGATTGATGTTTCTCTTTGGAGTCAGTTGCATTTTTTCCTGCTTCTTCATATGTCCAGTATTTTTCATTAGATCCTGGACATTGTTCATTTTACAATGCTGAGTGCTGGACATTTTTAAAAAATACATGTTCCTTTAAAACGTTTTGGATTTTATTTGGGCAGGCACGTAAATTACTTGTTATTCAGCCTGAGCTTTTCAAAGTTTTCTTATGAGCTTTTTTTAGGGCGGGTGTTGAGTGTCCTTGACTAGTTTATTCTCTTTCATAAGGCATGGCCCTCCACTGTCACCACTGAATTCCTCGGGGCTTCAACAAGGACTCTTTACTCTGGTTGACCAAAACTCAGACATCTCCCAGCCCTGTGTGTGTCCCAGGATCTCCTCAGTTAGTTCTGTGGTTGTTCTTTGCCCAGCAAGACTCATGGACTCTCACCCGTCACATCTGTGGTTTAGAATTCAACATCGTACTCAAGGGGACCTTTATGCAGATTTTGGATCTCTTTCTCCAGGCAGTTCCCTCCTGTCTGGTACTCTGACCCTCAAATTCCAGACACCTCTCACTCTTCCAAAATTCCAACCTCTGTCTCATTCCTTCACTGCAATCTGAAAAGTGCCACCAGACAGAGAGGCGCAGCTGCACAGAAAATCCACCTTGTTTATTTCCTTTCTCTTGTGAATCACGGTCCTGCACCGCCTATTGTCTAATGTGCAGAAACAGTTACCCTGTATATTTCATCCAGATTTGCCATTGTTTTCTGTCAGAGTGTGCTCCCATCACAGTGACTCCAACATAGCCAGAGGCAGAAGGAAGCATTATGAAATTAGACATTTTATAAAAATAAAAATGTTTGCTTTTAAGTTAGTGGGTTTTTTTAAAATATTTATTTTTGAGAGAGAAGGAGAGGAGAGAGAGCACAAGAGGAGGAGGGGCAGAGAGAGACAGGGACAGAGGATCCAAATCTGGCTCCATGCTGACACCAGAGGGTCTGATGCGGGGCTTGAATTTCCAAATCACGAGACTGTGATCTGAATCAAGAGTTAGACACTTAACCAACTGAGCTACCCAGGCACCCCAAAAATGTTTTATTTATTTATTTTTAAAATTTTTAAATGTTTTATTTTTTAAAGGTAAATGGATTTCAATGGCATCTCATTGTAAGAAACATCTAATCTAGCACACTGGTTTTCAAACTTGGCTGTAGCTTGGAATAACCTGGAGTATCACTCTCAGAGTTTCTGATTTAACTCTGGGATGTCACGTAAGCATTAGAAATGTTTAAAGCTCCCTTGGAGCACCTGGGTGTCTCACTTGGTTAAGCATCTATCTGACTTTGGCTCAGGTCATGATCCCACAGTTCATGAGTGTGAGCCCCAGGTTGGGCTCTGTGCTGACAGCTAGCTCAGAGCCTGGAGCCTACTTCAAATTCTGTGTCTCTTTCTCTCTGCCCTTCGCCACTCATTCTCTCTCTCTCTCTCTTTCAAAAATAAATAAACTTTAAAATAGGATTAAGAAATGTTTAAAGCCCCCTTGGTGATTTTACTCTACAGCCAAGCTTGAGAACCACAGACCTGGTATACTGAAGATTTTAGTGACTGACACCATACTATGTAGGAGTGGATGTAGTGTGTGTGTGTAGGGGTGTTTGGATGCACACACAACAGAGTGTACATGTAAACATGCAGTATTCCCCACATCTAGTTCTCCAGATCAGTGGCTCTCAAATGTTATTGTTGGAGAAACTCTACTCAAGATGAATGCCTAGCAAAAGATACTTTTCCAGCTCAGGGTGTGCCTTGCAAGCAAGGCCTAAGAAAAGAGTACAGGATGTTGCTCAAGTGGTGAAGGGCCACTAGGAGCAGCTGTTTATAAATGAGTAAGGGACAATATTTCATGGATCAATCATTTGATCATCTGTTCATTAGCATGAGTCAGAGTGTCTACACCAGAATGTGACATATGCCTGAGAAGGCATATGTTTGACCTTCCAGGGTTTAGAGTAGAGCTCATGCCTGTCACCTCTGCTCTCCAGTTGCTTCAGTTTTTCAGACCAAAGCCACACGTAAAGGACTATTCATGTTTAATTTCTATGTACTGAATCAGAGATTAAATTGAAAATCTTCACACCCTGAACTGAATTTTCCTCTCTGGCTATACTTAAAAAGAATGAAAATATGAAGGAAATGTACAATCATTGATAGCCAGGTGTTTCCTATGTGCCATCTCAATCATAACACCAGCCACCTTATGGGATACTATAGCCTCTTGTAAAGAAGAAACCAAGGAAAGCTTTAGAACTTTCTCTCTCAGGATTTTATTCAGTGAGCACAGAGGAAAAACCCAACCGATAAAAGTATATCTGCCCTTGATGAAGCAGACAAGACTGCCTAAGGCCAGTCTAGTGTCTCTTTGCTCCTTGTGGAATCTCAAGGCTTCTGTGAGGAACTGCTAGGGCTCCAGTGAGCACAGCATGAAAACTATTTACAGATAAGGGCCATTCCAGGTCTAATGTCTCATGATCCTGTTGTTACAGCATCTTGCCCAGGTTAGGCAGCCAATTAATTGTTTATAGAATATGACTTTTTCTTCTTCATCTCACAGTGGGGATCCCTCCTGGCTAAAGACACTAGTCCCTTAATTTTTCCCACAAATACTCATATAGGCTGGTGTCATGCAAAGGACATAGTCACTGGACGGAGCTTGCTTCAAATCCCACAGCCAACTCTTTCTAGCTGTGTGAGGGTGGGCACATTACATAAAAATCTGTAAAACTCTTTTATCCCATTTATGAAAGGAGAATGAAAACAGAGTGCCTGTGTCACTCAAGGTAACAGCAGGATATGGATGACATTCCAAATTTGGTAATTGATGAGAATTTTAAAAACATTTTAATGTTTAATTATTTTTGAGAGAGAGAGAGAGAATGAGAGTGCAAGCTGGGGAGGGGCAGAGAGACAGAGAATCCGAAGCAGGCTCTGCACTATCTTCTCTGTCAGCTCAGAGCCCCACATGGGTCTCGGACCCACGCACCATGAGATCGTGACCTGAGCCAAAGTCAGAGGCTCAACCGACTAAGCCATCCAGGCGCCCCTGATGCGAATTTCATACAAGGACTATTCACAAAGGTGTGGGCGGCGTTTAGGGGAACCTGCAGCGTGGAGCAATTATGACAGTCAACCTAAAGGGATGGCAGCGTTTGGGGACCTAGCTGTGTAGGAAAGAGTGCCTAAGTGAAGCTGATGGCTTGGGGGAGGGGTGCAGGCAGCCCAGAGTGGCCCAGAGGAGTAAACACTCAGACCTCACTCTCGCACCTTCCGTTGGCCTTGCATGAACCAGACCCAGGGTCAGCTAGGGGACAGGGAGGAGAACCTGGGGAGGAAGCACACAAATAGCACAGTGGCTGCATAATGTGCTTTGAGGATTGAACAGAATAACCAGGTTGCCTTGGATGCTCAGTGTGTGGCCGCTCGTTTCTCCCTCCACTTAGCCCGTGTCTCCTGTCCTTCTCCTCTGAATCCCTTTCCCGTCTAATTCTTCCCAAAAGCCTGGCTCCAGCCCCCACCATCCAGCCTTTACTAACTCCATCTGTCCTTGACATACTTGCCATTCTCTTATCTGGAGGGCAGTCTGTCTCTGGCTGAAACGCCTTCCCCTCTACCCTGAAAACATCCACAGTTGAAGTAAATGGGAAAAGGGGTGGATGCAGGCAACAAAGAGTAAATAACACCCTTATTAAAACTTGTTCTTGGGGGCGCCTGGCTAGCTCAGTTGGTTAAGCGTCCAACTTCAGCTCATGTCATGATCTAGCAGTTTGTTGGGTTCGAGCCCTGCGTCAGGCTCTGTGCTGACAACTCAGAGCCTGGAGCCTGCTTCCAATTCTGTGTCTCCCCTTCTCTCTGCCCTTCTCCTCCTCATGCTCTGTCTCTCTCTGTTACTCGATATTAAATAAATGTTGAAAAAATTACAAACAAACCAGAAAACTTGTACTTTACTATGTGGACACAAGACCTTTGCCACAGTTTTAACTTGTTCATTTGTCTGGTGTTTTAGGCTAGAAAGATTAGTACCAGGAAAGAGAAAAGAAAATTAACAAAACAAAACAAAACAAAAAAAAAAACAAGAAAGAGAAGAGAAAGGGTCTGAAAACACGGTGGGAGTAATGACTGAGATTTAGACTAAGAGGAAAGAGACAAAGAACAGCAGAAGTCCCAAGGACATTCATGAGCAAAATCAAGATGTTCCAATCCTTGAACAAGGTAAAATATATGTTCCAAGTTGTCTGGTTAAAAATGCAGAAGATAGTATGATGTTTTACCATATAGTTTCTCTCAAAGGATGGTGAAAGTCAAAACTGTATTGAACCTTGAAAAATATTGCCTAAATTACCTGGAAAATTCACTCAGGTGGCATGCTTCATTCTAAAGGTAACTAAGGAATTACAAGATTGTCTTACATTAGTCGTTATTATTTTTGTACTGCCTCTTCTGCTCTTTGAATGTGGAGTCCAAAGATTAACATTTACTGGGTCCCTCTGAGGCAGATACATGATAAGTCTTCATAGCAGAAGAATAAACAGATACTGAATCAGACAGACTTGAGTTCAAATCCCAAGCACTAAATAGTATCAGCTAAATCTGACTATGATTATGTGCATATTGGTGCAAACTGAAGGGCAGGATGAGGCAGGAAAAAAAATAAAAACTGCTTCAAAATATGCATTCACATAATGCACAAGTTACCCCCACCATACACAGATTCATTTGAGAAACCATTGTTGGAAATCTCTTTTCACTAGGACATCACTAGCATTTAGAAAGGTTTCTGGCACATATTAATCACTCAAGTGTTTAAGTCCTAGAGGTTGAAAGACAAATATGGGTCACTGTTACCTAAAAGTCTTTGAAAAGCAATGACAAAGTCTTTGGAATACCTCCATCCTTTTCTTCACTCCGAATCCTGAATATTTCCTCATCTCTCCTTTTATGCAAGGGTAAGTGTGGATCCAAATACTCCAAGACCCCTAGTCTGAGGAAACGTTAGGAAGCGTGGCTATTTATAAGCATCATCTAAGGGTTTGTCTTCTTGTTGGTAGGTCTGTTTATCCTACCAATATGTGCTGAGTTACTTCCTATCATCAGTGTCAGTTGTGTGATCACAGTCAAACTGCATGAGAGAATATTATGCCATGAGAGATAATATTATTCCTATCTTCACTGATCAGAAAACAAAGGCTCAGAGGGGTTAAATAATTTTTCAAAAGTCACATAACCTGAAATAAGGGAACAAACATTCCAACCTAACATCTGCCTTTCAGATACTCTAATTTTCATATCACAGGCATAACAGAACAAATCAACTAGCTTTCCAGAGAACCTTTAAATTTGGGGTCCAGGCATGACCCTTAGGGTCTTAGACTAGGCTCCAAAACTTATTCAGTTTGTTCTAGTCCAGATGCCAAACAAGGTGACTAAGAGTTGTGGCCAAGGCAGAGCTTACAAAGGTATTTGCAACCAAACAAATCCCAAGGGTGGGAGTCTGCTGTAATGGAAAATGAAGTGCGGACACCTGGTTTTTAGACCCAACTGTAGCAATTAATGTTAAATGGTGGTTCAATTTACTTATTATTTGGGAAGGTCATATGAGATAATGCAGAAAAAAATCACAACAGCCGCATAATTAATTCCTTTATTTAAAAGATGGAGAAGAAAATGTGATACAAGCTTAAAGAAGGTGCTGTTCAGCCTTTTAGGAAAACACTTGGTGGAAGCCGTATTTTAGACCATTGATTACAGTGAGAGTTTTCATCTATCTTTCTTTTTTTTTTTTTTTTAATGTTTATTTCTAGGAGAGAGAGAGAGACAGCGTGAGCAGGGGAGGGTCAGAGAGAGAGGGATTCACAGACTGAAACAGGCTCCAAGCTCTGAGCTGGCAGTCAGCACAGAGCCCGACGCGGGGCTCGAACCCACGAACCGCGAGATCATGACCTAAGCGAAAGTCGTACGCTTAACCAACTAAGCCACCCAGGCACCCCGAGAGTTTTCATCTATCTTTCATGTTTTCATTTCATTTCATTTATCTTTTCATTTGTTCTGGTCTTTTTTCCCTATCGCTCATTAACATGAATCATTCAGGTCTACTTGAAAATCCTGCACAAACTTGTATATTCAGTATGGTCACAACTATGGTTAAAAAAAATGATTTGTTAAAAAAAAGTTGGAAGGAAGTACACTCAAATGCTAACATTGATTATCACTGGAGGATGATTTTTTTTTTCCCTAAGAGTGTTCTTTTCATAATTAGCACATACTATTTTCTGAGTGAAAAGTAATACCTGCTCATTTTAAGTGCTGTTAGTACTCATCCAAATGTATGCCTTGAAACAAACAACAATGAAATAATTGAACAAGCAAAGAGTGTCTCAAAAAGTTATTATCCATATACATGATTTACTTAGAAATAAATCAACGATGTAAGGGAAAAGATCATTCTACAAAACGTAGCCATAAATTTTTATAACTATGACTTTATTTCTGTAGTGGTGCTGATCCTTGAATGTGAAGGCAGAGACTTCTCCTTTGAAGTGTAGGACACTTCAATGTTGTAAAATGTCTCAAATTACTACCCACCCAGAATTGTGGCCACAGAACAGAATAATCCAGCACAAGCTATGAGCTACTAAGTGGAAACATCTGGAAACATCTACCTCAGTCTGGATTTTCTTGTGGGTAGGTGTTCATTGAGCTGGGCATATAGTTAGAAGAGCACATGTTTGAAAGCTCCATGGATATATTCCATTTTCTTGGAATACATGAAAGTATACACAATCCGGTTGTGTGGACCGAGTTCAAGGTGTACCCCACCTCCCTACATATACGCTTTGTTGCTTTAAATACTAAACATCAGTTGAGTGTACCTGAGTGGCTCCATTGGTAAGTGCCTCTTGGTTTCAGCTAAGATCTTGTAGTTTCATGGATTCAAGCCCTACATCAGGTTCTGCGCTAGCAGCACGGAGTCTGCTTGGAAGTCTTTCTCTCTCTGCCCCTCCCCAACGTGCACTGTCTCGGTCTCTCTCAACATAAACAAATAAACTTAAATATATATATATATTTTTTTCAATACTCAACATCAATAGATGCCCCATCTTGTCGAAGGCTGGCTTAGGTTCTTCATCTGCTCACCACTCCTTCATCAGCTTCAAATATTTGCTCAGCTGCTACCTTCCAGTTAAGCTATTTTTGCAGAAGAGAAAAAAAAAAGTATTTTTACTTAAACCTAATGGTCAAATGTTCTACATGCCCCAACAGCCTAAATGAAATAAACCCAAAACATGGGTAATCACAGGTGACTGGGGGCATGTTTCAGTAATGCCAGCATATTTGTAGACAAGTCACCATTCAACTGGGAATGTAGTGCCAACTCCTCATTACTTTATGAGTCATTAAAAAGCTGTATAATCACCTGTCATTTTTTGTGGTTTGGCAATCAGTTTATTATTTTCCCCTGACTCTGTTGTGTTTTTCCTGATTGAATATCTTTTCTCAGCAACTGTTTTGAACAAAGCACTGTCATCTGTTGTGGCAAAGAGAAGAATTAAGGCTAATCTGTTGGCATTTTTATCTTTGCTTCAACCTCCTAAGGGAATGTGAAGCATGTGTGATTCCTTTTTTAGAACATTTGCCTTAGATGTTATTGATAAAGTCTCCTTCTATCATTCCTTAATAATGACAATAATGACAATGATACCAAGCTGTTAAAATATCTCCCATAATTTTCTCATGTAATAGTCATTAGGATTATTACTGGTTATGTTTTATGATGTGGAAATATTATAGATACCCAAATCAGGTCTATATTTTTTCATTATGTGAAATACTGCAGAGTTAAATGCCTGGAGAGCGAGCCTTGCCCAATGAAAGATAGGAGATAAGATGGAGCCTTGTCAGTTCCAGTTCAAGATGGGACATAGGAAGGTGCTGAACTCATTTCTTCCCACAGACACACTGACTCTTTTTTTTTTTTTTTATTTTTTTTTTTATTTTTTTATTTTTTTTTTTGCAAATAGTTTATTGTCAAATTAGTTTCCATAACACCCAGTGCTCATCCCCACAAGTGCCCTCCTCCCATGCCCACCTCCCCCCACATCCATCAGTCCTCAGTTTTTGTCAGCATTCAAGAGTCTCTCATGGTTTGCCTCTCTCCCTTTCCCCCACCATTTCCCCTTCTTCTCTCCCTTGGTCCTCTGTTAAGTTCCTCCTAATCCTCCCATACGTGCAAACATATGATATTTGTCCTTCTCTGCCTGACTTATTTCACTCAGCATAGCACCCTCAGGTCCATCCATGTTGCTACACATGGCCAGATTTCATTGTTTCTCATTGCCATGTAGTATTCCATGGTATAGATAAACCACATCTTTTTGATCCATTCATCCGATGATGGACATGACTCTTTCAGGTTTTAGCTATTTGTGGAGAGTGCTGCTATGAACATTGGGGTACATGTTCTCCTATGCATCAGCATTTCTGTATCCCTTGGGTAAATTCCTAGCAGTGCTATTGCTGGGTCCTAGGGGAGTTCTATTGTTAGTTTCCTGAGGAACCTCCACTGTTTTCCAGAGGGGCTGTACCAGTTTACATTCCCACCAACAGTGTAGGAGGGTGCCCATTTCTCCACATCCTCACCAACATCTAAAGTTCTCTGATTTTGCTCATTTTAGCCATTCTGACTGGTGTGAGGTGGTATCTCAGTGTGGTTTTGATTTGTATTTCCCTGATGAGGAGGGATGCTGAGCATCGTTTCATGTATCTGTTGGCCATCTGGATGTCCTCTTTGGAGAAGTGTCTGTTCCTATCTTCTGCCCATTTCTTCACTGGGTTGTTTTGTTTTTCGGGCGTGTAGTTTGGTGAGTTCCTTGTAGATTCTGGATATCAACCCTTTATCTGATATGTCATTTGCAACTATCTTTTCCCATTCCGTTCGGTTTTGCCTATTAATTTTCTGGGTTGTTGTTTCCTTGGCTGTGCAAACTTTAATCTTGAGGAGAGTCCCAACAGTTTATTTTTGCTCTTAATTCCCCTTGCTTTTGGGGATGTGTCAAGTAAGTTGCTGCGGTGGAGGTCAAGGAGGTTGTTCCTGCTTTCTCTTCTAGGGTTTTGATGGTTTCCTGTCTCACGTTCAGGTCCTTTATCCATTTTGAGTTTATTTTTGGGCATGGTGTGTGAAAATGATCTAGTTTCATTCTTCTGCATGTTGCTGTCCAGTTCTCCCAGCACCATCTGTTAAAAGGGCTGTCTTTTTTCCATTGGATTCTCCTTCCTGCTTTGTCAAAGATTAGTGGGCTGTGTACTTTTGGGTCCACTTCTGAGTTCTCAATTCCATTCCATTGGTCTATGTGTCTGTTTGTGTGCCAATACCATACTGTCTTGATGATGACAGCTTTGTAGTAAGAGGCTAAAGTCTGGAGGATGGTGATCCCTCCGTTTTGGTTTATTTTTCAGGATTACTTTGGCTATTCGGGGTCTTTTGTGGTTCCAGCCTAGAATTTTTGGATGGATTTGTTCTAGTTTTGAGAAGTATGCTGGTGCAATTTTGATTGGAATTGCATTGAATGTGTAGAGTGCCTTAGGTAGTAATGACATCTTGACTATATTTATTCTTCCTATCCATGAGCATGGAATGTTTTTCCATTTCTTTGTGTCTTCTTCAATTTCCTTCATAAGTTTTCTATAGTTTTCACCATACAGATCTCTTGTATCCTTGGTTAGGTTTATTCCGAGGTATTTTATGGTTTTTTGTGCAATTGTGAATGGGATCAGTTTCTTGATTTCTCTTTCTGTTGCTTCATTGTTGGTGTATAAAAATGTGACTGATTTCTGTACATTGATTTGTACCCTGCAACTTGGCTGAATTCATGGATCAGTTCTAGTAGGCTTCTGGTGGAGTCTGTCGGGTTTCTATGTAGAGTATCATGTCGTCTGCGAAAACTGAAAGTTTGACTTCTTCCTTGCCAATTCTGATGCCTTTTATTTCCTTTTGTTGTCTGATGGCTGATGCTGGAGCTTCCAGCACTTGCTTAGGCCCAAACAGCAGTGTGAGGTGGGCATCCCTGTCGTGTTCCTGATCTCAGCGGAAAGCTCTGAGTTTTCCCCGTTGAGGATGATGTTAGCTGAAAGGCTTCTCGCTTGCAGATGGCTTTTGATGATGTTTAAGTAGGTTCAGCTATCCCAACTTTTCTCGAGTCTTTATTAAGAGGGATGCTGTATTTTGTCAAATGCTTTTCTGCATCTGTGACGGGATCATATGGTTTTTATGTTTTCTTTATTAATATGATGTATCACATTGATTGATTTGCGAATGTTGAACCAGCCCTGTAACCCAGGAATGAATCACTTGATCTTGGTGGATGATTCTTGATATGCTGCTGGATTTCGATTTGCAGGATCTTGTTGAGAATTTTTGCATCATTCACCGCATTAAGGATATTGGCCTGTAGTTCTCTTTTTGCTGGATCTCTGTCTGGCTTGGGAATCAGTGTGATGCTGGCTTCATAAAATGAATCCGGGAGTTTTCCTTCGCTTTCTATATTTTGGAATAACTTGAGAAGAATTGGGATTAATTCTGTTTTAAATGTCTGGTAGAATTCCCCAGGGAAGCCATCAGGTCCAGGGCTCTTATTTGTTGGGAGATTTTGATCACTGATTCAATTTCTTCACTCGTTATGGGTCTGTTCAGGTTTTCTATTTCTTCCCGTGTGAATTTTGGTAGTGAGTGTGTGTTTAGGAATTTGTCCATTTCTTCTAAGTTGTCCAATTTGTTGGCATATAATTTTCATAGTATTCCCTGATAATTGCTTGTATTTCTGAGGGGTTGGTTGTAATAAGTCCATTTTCATTCATAATTTTGTCTATTTAGGTGCTCTCTCTTTTCTTTTGGATAAGTCTGGCTAGAGGTTTGTCAATTTTGTTTACTTTTTCAAAAAACCAACTCTTGGTTTCATTGATCTATTCAATTGTTTCTTTGGTCTCTCTGTTGTTTATTTCTGCTCTAATTTTTACTATTTCTCTTCTTCTACTGGGTTTAGGGCGTTCTTGTTGCTCTGCCTCTAGTTCCTTTAGGTGAGCTGTTAGATTTTGGACTTGCGCTTTTTCTAATCTCTTCAAATAGGCCTGGAGAGCAATGTACTTTCCTCTTAGGACTGCCTTTGCCGCATCCCATAGATTTTGAATTGTTGTGTTTTTCATTTTCATTTGTTTGCATATATTTTTTAATTTCATCTCTAATTGCCTGATTGGCCCATTCATTCTTTAGAAGGGTGTTCTTTAAACTCCATGTTTTTGGAAGTTTTCCAGACTTCTTCATGTAATTGATTTCAAGTTTCAAAGCATTGTGATCTGACAGTGTGCATGGTATGATCTCTATTCTTTTATATTTATTGAGGGCTTCTTTATGTCCCAGTATGTGATCTATCTTGGAGAATGTGCCATGCGCACTTGAGAAGAAAGTAAATTCCCTGCCCTCAGGATGTAAAGTTCTAAATATATCTGTCAGATCCACCTGGTCCAATGTGTCTTTCAAGTCCATTATTTCTTTAGTGATTTTCTGTCTGGTTGACCTATCCATTGCTATGTGAGTATTGTCCCCTGCTATTAGCACATTCTTATCTAGAAGCTCGTTTCTGTTTGTGATTAATTGTTTTAGATATTTAGGTGCTCCCATATTCGGTGCGTAGACACTTATGATTGTTAGTTCTTCCTGATGGATGGACCCTGTAATTATATGTAGTGCCCTTCTTCATCTCTTGTGATTGTCTTTAATTTAAAGTCCAGTTTGTCTGATATAAGTATCGCTACTCCGGCTTTCTTTTGATTTCCTGTAGCATGATACATATTTCTCCATCCCCTTACTTTTAATCTGAAGGTATCTTCCCGTCTAAAATGAGTTTCTTGTAGACAGCATATAGATGGATTTTGTTTTTTAATCCATTCTGCTACCCTATATCTTTTGATTGGAGCATTCAACCCATTTACATTCAGTGTTATTATTGAAATATGTGGGTTTAGAGTCTTTGTATCTTTTGTAGGGTTCATGTTTGTGGTGGTGTCTCTGGAATCTCTGTTCCTTGCAACCTTTCCTTCAGAGCATCCCCCTCAGGATTTCTTGTAGGGCTGGCTTCGTGGTGACAAATTCTTTCAATTTCTGTTTGTTTGGAAAGGTTTTTATCTCTCCTTCTATTTTGAATGACAGGCTTGCTCGATAGAGGATTCTTAGCTGCATATTTTTACTGTTCATCACATTGAAGATCTCTTGCCATTCCTTTCTGGCCTGCCACGTTTCAGTAGATAGGTCTGTCACCACTCTGATGGGTTTCGCTTTGTATGTGAGGGCCCTTTTCTCCCTAGCTGCTTTCAAAATTCTCTTTGTCCTTGTATTTTGCCATTTTTACGATGATATGTCATGCAGAAGATCGATTCAAGTTACGTCTGAGAGGAGTCCTCTGAGCCTCTTGTATTTCCACATTGACTTCCTTCCCCAGGTCGGGGGAGTTCTCTGCTATAATTTGTTCCAGGACTCCTTCAGCACCTTTCCCTCTCTCTTCCTCTTCTGGGATTCCTATGATACGGATATTGTTGCGTTTGACTGTGTCGCTGAGCTCTCGAATTCTTCTTTCCTGTTCCTGGATCAGTTTGTCTCTTTTTTGTCAGCTTCTTGTTTTTCTAGAATGGTGTCTTCTAAATCACTTATTCTCCTTTCTGCCTCTTCAAGCCGTGCATTGGAGGCCTCTAATTTGTTATGTATCTCATTATCGCATTTTTCAATTCTTCATGCCTATTTTTATTTTCCATTCTGTCTGTAGCCATAGTTTCTTTGATGTCCCCTATGTCTTTTTCAAGCCCTGCTAGTAATTTCACCATTATTATTCTAAAATCTTGTTCACTTATGCTGCTGATATCTGTTTTGAGCAGTTCATTAGCTGTCATTTCTTCTTGGAGTTTCTTTGGAGGAGAGCTCTTTCGTTTCATCATTTTAGTTAGCTTTCTGGCTCTTGTTGGTTTCAAAGACCTGTTATGCTCTCTGTTTCTATGAGCACTGCTATATCCAAGAAGACTCTTTGACTTTCCAGGGCCTATCCTTTCAGAGATTGTTTTTGAATGGTATCCCTCGGTCACTCTTTTTGGGACCTTAGTTATTTTATTTTCCTATTCGTAGTGATATTTGGGACTCTTCACCTTGTGTACTCTACCTTGTTTCTTGAGGTAGCCCTGGAAAAGAAAACAGACAGACAAACACACAGGGAGCAGGAGCACACAAACGCACAAGCTGATTCAACTAACATGCAAAGTGAGAGGGAAAACGAAAAAGTTAATAGAAAAGACGGGGGAGGGAGGGCGAATAGGGAGCATAAAATACATAAAAGGGTCAAAAAGGGGAAAAGAAAAGGAAAAAAGAAGAAAACAGATGGACAAAGAACGGTTTAAAGCATATACCTGGATTTCCCAGCTACAGTTAAATAGCCGTGTGTATGCAGTGCTGGTTGAAGAGCATAGAGAAAAAGAGAGAATGCAGGGTGAGACAAGGCAGATTTGGAAATAGAATGAACAGGCAGAAGGGATAATAAAATTTTCAAAGAGGTAAAGGGTAGAATGTGGTTGGATAGGTGAGAGAAGGATGCTGGAATTATCCAGAGAAACTATATAGTCTAATTACTCCTGAGAGAAATAGCTGAAAAAGTCGGTAGGTGTAGAATTTGCATTTACAGAATGGACTTGTGATTGTTTAAGCAAGCTGGCGACCAGAGTTAATCAGGTCAGTGTTTTGGGGAAAAAAGCGAGAAAAGAAAAAGAAGATGAAAAGTAGAGAAAAGAAAGGGAAAAAAAAGAAAGAAAAAAAAGGGGAAAAAAAAAAAAGGAAGGAGGGCACCTCTCAGGCAGGGATGGGCGTGGAGTGATCCGATGCCTCAGGCGGGGGTTCTGCCTTGGCGATTGTGGGAAGGAGAGTGACGGTGCTCCAGTCCCTTCTTGAACCCCGCGCTGCAGCTCGTTTTTTTTTTTTTTTGGCGTGTCAACTCCCCTTTCCGGGGACGCAGCCGAAGTTGGTTGCACTCTTCAACCCAGGCCAGTTCCAATCTCCAAATCACAGCCCGCGCCCCGCTGACGTTGCCTTAGACACAGCTTCCCAGACAACCCCCTCGGGCTATTCCAGGCTCCCTGCTGAGCTCTGGGGGCGGAGTCAGGATCGCTGCTTTCTTCTCTGGTCAGCTCTGGTGCGCATGCGCGGGGGCTTGCCTGCCGGGTCCGCATAGTCTGAGCCCGCTGGAGTGAGGAAAACCGGGTCTCTCTATGGCTCGTCACCCGAAACACGAACTCACAGGCAAATTTCCAGTTTTTAGCTTTTTGCCTTCCCTCTCAAGTTCCAGCCAGCCAGGAGCGCGGATGCCCGGTGTCTGCGCGTCTCTTTCAGGGATCCCAGCCGCCCTGGAGCTACAATGGCGGCAGGCGCACCCGCTCCGCTTTAAAACCCCACCTCCAGGAGCGGCTCAAAGAAGCAGTTTGTGTGCTCAGCCTCCCCCAGGACCAGTTGTCGCGAGGGGACCTGGTGTGCAGATATTTGGCAAGTACGGTCTTTCTATGCACCGAGCGGAGATTTTTCTGTCTCGGACTCTCCCCTTTTCCCCCCTCACTCCCCGTAGAGGGTAGAGGGGGATCGCCTCCCACCCTGGAGTCTCCGATCCCGGGCTGATTTTACCTTCCCCGGTTCGCACTCACGTTAGAAGGCTTTCTCAGTGGATTCTGCGTCCTTTTTTTCTCCCAGTCTCTCAGGTTTTGTATGGTTTCCAATGGCTTCAGATCTTTTCTGTGTGATGTATGGGCGCGAGTGCAAGTACGGAGCTCCTTACTTCTCCGCCATCTTGCCTCCCCTGGCTTTCTTTTTCTTGATATCCCTGCCTCTGTCCTATATTTGGGAGATTCCTCTTGACAAATGTTGGACTTACTGGATTGATCGGTCTTCTCGCCTTTCTCCTTTACATATTTTAAAAATCCCTTTTTCTATATTCAAGGAGTTTTTTTTCTTATCAGCTGAATTATTATTTGCCCTTAGCCGTGCCAATTCTATTTTTAATTTATTCATGAACTGCTTACTTGGGAAATCACTTATTAATTTCCAGAAACTTTTTCTTATCCTCTATTTGATACTTTTGTAAAATTCATTCTTGGAAGGAACTTCATTTTTAAAGTAGGACATATTCTTTCAAATCTCTCTGAGAAAGACAATTAATTGAAAGTTCTCTTGTTTCCTGAATTGTCTCTATTTCCTCAGGTGTCATTTTAAAAAATATTTTTCTTTTTTATGCTTCTGGTTTTTCCCAAATGTCTTGATTTGGAGGATTTTTGTTTGCTTTTATGTCTGAAGAACTAGGCTGAGGATGATAGGTCGCTGCCGTAGGCTTCCTCTGCAGTTGTGCAGATATGTACATCTACTCACCGTGGAAGCTGATTGCGAGTGCTCGGTCAATGGGCAGAGCCTGTCAGGAAACAGGTATCCCAGGAGAAGCACAGAAATGCAACTGGCATGTGAGCAGGTGAAGATCCCTACAATTGTTCCAGTTCTGCATAGACTTATCTATATTAGACCTTGTGCCAAAACTGATCACTTGCTGTCATTAAAGACTAGTTCTTGCTTTCACCATTTGTTCTGAATACTTTTCTTAATTTTTTTTTTTCAGAGAGAGGGAGAGAGAGATAGTGTGAACAGGGGAGGGTCACAGAGGGAGACACAGAATCTGAAACAGGCTCCAGGCTCTGAGCTGTCAGTCAGCACAGAGCCCAACATGGGACTCGAACTCTCGAACCGTGAGATCATGACCTGAGCCAAAGTTGGACGCTTAACCAACTGAGCCACCCAGGTGCCCCAATTTAAAAAAAAAATTTTTTTAATGTTTTTTTTTCTGAATACTTTTCTTAATGAAGGGCCATGATTTTATAGTCTCATAGCCTCCTGGGGCCCTGTATTTGAAGACTGTGAGCTTGGGGGTTCTCCAGTTTCTGCTGTTAACTCAGGGCATCCTGGCAGCAATATTTCTCTTTCTTTATCTTCATTCTGACTTCTAGGGTATCTTCAGAACTTTTTGTGAGGGTTACATTATTTTCAACGTTTTTATTATTCTAATAACAACTAGGAGAAAGGAGAAGGGTGTGATAACTCCTCCTATTACCGATCATATTTCATATTTTTACCATGAATTTATAGCATCCACCTAAGTTTATACTCTTTTGCACTTATTACTCCAGTGTTCTATCTTTACTGTTTACTAGCTAGCTGGAAAAAAAAAAATATTTCCCTTTCTTGGGCCTTTTGTTTTCTGTAAAATAAAGATAACATCTTATTTTCTGGGTTGAGATGGAACGTATGAATGCATGTTGAGAGCTGTAATGTAGAATACAAATATAAGTTATCTTTATATAAAAGATTTTGGCATAGGTCCCAAGTAACAAATAATTTAAACTTGGAGAATAGCCATTGTTACAAGAAAACCCTTTCCCTATGCAATAGGAATTGCAAGGTGATGCCAGCTTGAGACTAGAATTAAAACTCCATATGCAATGAAGAGCCACAAATTATGCATTAATAGAAATAATAAGTAAATAATAAGCAGTTGTTTATGGATATATTTTACACCTAAGGGAAAAACAAAGATAAAAACAGACCATGAATGTGGTTGATATACTATAGTTCAAGTAAAACAATTTGAATTTTTGGTTTGGCAAAGAACATATGACTTAATGTGTGATCCCTCTTGATTGGCAAAATTAAGAATGTGAATATTTATGATAATAATGAGTATAATTTAGTGCTGCTAATTAGCTGCCACAAAAATATTACTGATTTAATATGGCTTCAGTTGATTGAAGGTTTCTGCTCTGTCAGTCAAGTTGAGCCATGAAGCACCAATAAAAGGAAAATAAAGAAAATGAGAATAACAGTAAAGTGGCTTACTCATAAAAGTTGAAGAAATGCTAATAAAAATTAAATGTAGAAAGAAAGTTAAGAGTCCCAGCAGCCTTTGATTTCAAC
>JAESUZ010001378.1:0-93155 GCA_017311185.1 Proteles cristata cristata
GGTCATGATCTCGCGGTTCGTGGGTTCGAGCCCCGCGTCGGGCTCTGGGCTGACTGCCAGCTCAGAGCCTGGAGCCCGTTTCAGCCTGTGACTCCCTCTCTCTCTGACCCTCCCCTGCTCACGCTGTCTCTCTCTCTCCTAGAAATAAGTAAAACATTTAAAAAATTAAAAAAAAAAATGGTGTGGGGATTTTCCTTCCTTCGTGAAGAGACTAGAGCAAGCGGCTGCCTACAGAATGAAACAAAAACCGGCATGTCTATTTCCGTAAATTCTACAAGGTACATGGCCTTCAGTTCTCTGTGTTTCCAATGTTTGAAAACCCCCTTTTCCAAAACCCTAACCCTACAAATGCCTGCAGGGAACTGGGTGTTTGCATATGACCTGTCACGCTCACTGAAAAAGGACAGCAGTGAACCAAGCAGCAACACAAAACATGGTCTTTTAAAAAGAATCACAATGGTGTGCGTGTGCTCGGGGTGCGCACTAGGCACTCACGCACACCTCGACCGCCCCCTGTAGCTGCCGTCCGAGGCAGCAAGCACGCAGGGGCGCCCGGACCCAGTAGGCCCCAGCCCCGCAGCGTGGGCCCCTCAGAGCCTCAGCGCTGGGGCAGAGCGGCCTCGCGTTTCCCAGACGCCGCACCTACAGTGCCACGTGCCTGCAGGTGCCAGCATTTGCCAGGGCTCCCCACTCGACCCTCACGACGCCCTCTGAAGGGAAGGACGCTAAGGCTCAATGAGGACGAAGGGCTCCCGGGGACGAGGCTGCTCCCAGGCACGGCGCATATGATGCCCCCCACCCCCCCACCCCCCGCAGCTCCAGGCAAGAGCGGCTGCTGGTCTGGCCCACGGGTCCTTACCGGAACTGGATGTTGAGGACGGGCGCCTCCATGAAGTCAGACACACACTCTATGTTGACAACCTGCTGCACCTGCGCGCCACCGTCCACGGTCGGGTCCACAGGCTTGGTCTGCAAGCTCAGATGTGTACGTGTCAAGGAGGCCATGCCAACATTGGGGAAGTGTGTCTGAGCAGAGAAGCCCTGAAACCTTCTAGAAGGGGGTCTGTAAGAGTCAGAGCTCATGCTCCTGATCCTGAACGAAACCCTTAAGGCAGTTGATCCTACATTTTTAATTGGCTTTACAATCAATGTTTCAAATTTATCTCAAAATAAAAAAGGACCTAGCTTGGGGTAGGCAGGTGGCAGCATCCTTCTCAGGCAAGCTGGGGCATTCCTAACCCTCACTCTGTTTCGTTGGCCCAAAAGATGTTTGGATACAAAGCTGGCACTAGCAGGAGAGTTCTAACTGCGTTTCTGGTACTCATGTGGGACGAGACTCCGGTGTGAGCAGGGCCACCAGAAATAAGCACAGCTCACCCCAAGTGTGCAGCACCGGGGCCCCAGCGGCCATAGGTCCCACTCGCCCTGTTCTAAGCGGCCACTCGGGGAAACTCCCAGAGAAGGGTATTGGAGCTCAGAGGGACTTAAAAATAATGTGGCAGGAGAACAAAACAAGGGAAAACAAAAGGGACTCCAAGGAACCAAGTGACCCAGGAGCAGATGCCCGAGTGTCAGTTTTCCACGCGTGACCGCGAGCTCCCTGTAAACACAAGGCAGCCACTTGGAGGCGCTGCAGCAGCCGGAGTGCCTCCTGCGTCTGATAAAGAGCGACTTCCTCAAAGCCCTCCTCTAAATCCCAAATGCCCCAGCTGGGGCGCAGGACACGTGAGACCAAGGATATTCATTTGAAGGTCGTCTGAGCAGATTAGTGTTGGAGTGAAATTTAAGAACTGCGTGGAGGTCTTATTCCCATAGAATATAAACATCCGACCTAGAAGGGAAAAAACAATTCCTTTCACACACATCCAGAGCATTAACCGTGAAACACAGAAGAGTGGCTGCGGTCACTTGAGTTCCAGGTACCGCTGGGGTAACTCCCCCTCTCCATCTGAGGTGGGAGGTGCCTTTGCTGGGACACGGCCCAGCCTGGGACCTGGGACAGAGGCCTTGGCCGCCACCTCCAGGGAGGCCTGGGCAGACTGGCATCCCCGACAGCGATGCCCCTCACCACCGCCGCAGCAGCCCATGAGCCGTGTGCCGCAGACGAGGCGGACACGCCGACGTGATCAGTTACTTAACATCGCCACAGAAACGTGTACATAAAGGTTTCTAAACACGCTTATACCCTCTGAATTCAGAGTGGAAAATGGACTTCAAATACCATGGAGAGGACCAACCTGTCCGGCACCGCCCCGCCCCCAGCTGACACTGCCACCGCTGGGTGTAGGGGAGGCTGTCACACCTGGCGGAAGGCCTGGAGCGCAGCACCTTCACCAGGACAAGAAGGGTGCCTCGGTGCCTGCTCTCAGCACAGAGCTCCCAGGAGGTTTCTGGCAACCCTCCTGACGGCCCTACAACGCCCCTGGGGGCAGGGCTCCCACTTCTCCCATTTCCCACACTGGCACTCGCTCTTGTGGAAAAAAGGGGGTCCTCACAAGGCTCAGAGACGGTGCCCAAGAGGGAGGCAGGTGGTCATCAGTCCACAAGGGGCCCCCAGCAACATCCTGATGGTGAGCAGACACAGTTTTCTTTGCCGGGGGGAATTTGCAAGCTTTTGTAAAAACTGTGGTAAAATACATACAATATAAAAAGTACAGTCTTCCCCGACTCTAAGTGCACCGCTCACTGGCACTGAGCACCTTCATACTGCTGTGCAGCCGTCCCCACCCTCCGTTTCCAGAACTTTCCAACTTCCCAAACGGAAACCCTGTCCCCGTGAAACAGGGACCCCCAGCCCCTCCCCCAGCCCCGGCGCCCACCGTCCACTCTGTCTCTGGGAACCTAGAGACCCCAGGGGCCTCACGAGAGTGGGTCACACGTGAGCATCACGTCCCCGGGTCTGTCCACGGTGTGGCAGTGTCAGAGTGTCCCTCCCGTCAGGGCTGAGCCACATCCAAGGTGCGGACGGACCGCGTCTGTCTATCCATCTCTCGGTTCCCCGGGTAAACGGGAACCGTGGGTCACATGCTCACTAAGGCGTCTGTGTTCAGAGGCCCCGCACGCTGTTCGCCACAGCAGCTGCAGGAGCTCCCGCTCCCGCCACAGGGCCCGGGGGGCCGCACACGTGGTTCCTGCTGTTTTGACAGCCACCATCCTGACGGCTGAGGGGCGGCGCCTTACTTCCGATCTGCACCTCCCTGATCATTAGTGATGGGGCATCTTTCCAGGTACTGGTCGCCAGGTGTCTGTCTTCTTTGGAGAAATGCCTGTTTAAGTCCTCTGCCCATTTTTTAATTGTGTTGTTTTTCTGCTGTTAAATTCACATTCTATATATATTCTATTCCAGAAACTAAACCCTTACCAGATACATGACTTACAAACAGTTTCTCCCCATATAACTGAGTGAAAAGCTTTTTGTTAAGTAATTAAACACATACCTAAATTCTGCCGAAATTCAGACTTCAGTCCAATTTGAAGCAACTGGTTTTCAAACAGCACACCATTATTCTTACAGACAAACCTTGGGAAAGGGACAGCATGTGAGTCACTCAAAGGTACCCGATGAAAATGTACAGATTTGTTTTGAAAAAGGGTTTAACAAACAAAAAGGCCAGAAAAGCCTTTATGGGACATGAGGTAAAGGAAAAGGAGAAAAATACTCAAGGGAACACCAGTGCAAGGGCCCTCTAGACAGAACACGAGTGGAAAGCAGTGACAGGGCACACCCGGGACATGACTGCACAGGAGGGGGCGGGGCAGCGCTCTGCCCATGAATGTGCCAGTCCACAACCCTTCTCCACAACTCAGACAGGTGCCCCAGGGCACAGCAGACACTCCCAGGCCGGACCCCAGGTGGTCTCAGCTGGCGAAGGGCGCGGGCCAAAACCCCGGGCACGACCACTAGCACCACTGCCTGCACATGAAGAACTCTCAGTCCAGAGAGGGCACCGGGGCAGGGCACACTGACACGCGGAGGCCAGCAGGGCATCCAGGGAGGCCAGGAGACAGACGCTCCATGGCAGCAGCCCCCACAGCCCAAAATCTCCAAGTCCTGCTGTGCTGGGGCCTGGTGAAGCTCAGAGCTACGGCGTCCCGCCCCCATCCCGTTTCGTACAAAGGGGCCGGCAGACACCTTGTATTCAGACACCTTGCAGACGGCATTCAGGGCTGCTCACGTGCGTGCACGACCCCCGCCCCTGCCTCAGCGCCAAGCACGGTCTCAGCAGAGGCAGAAGGAGGTACCGCTACTTCAGAGACAGCCAGGCCCGGTCTGCCCTCCATACCTGCCCCACAGAGCTGTGCTCCCCTCAGAGCCCAAGGCTGCCTTTTGCTTCATCCAGCACTCCCCGTCTCAATACGACGGGCTCCCTCTCCCGCTCAGGCCCCACACAAAGCCTCACAAGGTCAAATGGACAATGTTCTGAGATGTGTGTGACCACACTTGCCCGGAACTGATCCCATGGGGACAGACAGAAGTGACTGGGCAGCAGAGCTCGGCACATCCCTGCCCCTGCAGACCTGAGAAGGGACCAGCCCGCTGCACCCCACCCTCAGATGCACTCTGCAGCATACATGGCACTGCTGGTTTGGGCTAAACCACTTTAATCTGACACTTGCCAAGGAGATGGCAAGGGTATTGACTAATGACCCATTAGGTGATAGATGTAGCTTAATAGTCAACAGCTAGTGGGATGGTTGTTGTTTAATGGGTCACCCCGACCAAAACCTGACCCGGTGGGATTATAGGTTTATAACAAGCACCTGCGAAAGCCTCGGGACTGTGCAAACCTTCCCCAGACTGCAAGCAGTGCTGGTCCCGGAGCACCCTGCACTCGTACCCACACCCAGCCCTCGCCAGACACCTCACCGACCCTCTGAGGCTGCAGCATGGCCGACAGCCAGAACCCTCACCCACTGGCTGCGGTGCCTGGAAGTGGGCAAGCTGCTAGCAGATGGCTCCAAGGGCTCCCCCCGCAGCCAGCGCCCCGCCCCCACCAGGCCTCCCGCCCTGCCGTGCACGCGAGGAAGCCTATGGCCCAGGCACCATGCACACCTGCACACACAGTGAGAACTAAGAACGCTGGGGAAAATCCCTGCCCCAGGCCACCACCCAAGCCAGGACGCCCAGCTTCGAGCTGGCACTGTCCCCAGGTACACATGCCGTTTTGACACCAAGGGCCTCGCAACGTGGGGTCCGCGGTGCTTGTCAGTCTCCAGCTCAGCACTTCTAGAAGCCACCGATGGCAACGCGCACCCATCCAAACCCACCTCTCCTCATTGTCTTCAACGAGCAACAGGAAGTAAGAATCAGCACGCACACGGACACCGAGACACAGGGAACTGCACGCGCAGAGGAGCCCTGCTGCTGTCGGCACGACCCAGGAGGGCGCGGGGCTGCTCCGTGAAGGCGCTCCTCTCCGGCCAGCCGGC
Source organism: Proteles cristata cristata (assembly GCA_017311185.1). Taxonomy (NCBI): domain Eukaryota; kingdom Metazoa; phylum Chordata; class Mammalia; order Carnivora; family Hyaenidae; genus Proteles; species Proteles cristata. Next base: position 5,431 of record JAESUZ010001378.1, read on the forward strand.
ATGCCCCCCGCACCAGGCTGACCCCTGCCACGCCCCCCGCCGGACTTGAGACTGGCAGGGACTCGAGGGACAGAGAGCAAACAGGGAAAAGGCTTGGAACCACACGGCTAACAAAGCAGGAAGGGAAACACGCTGCGCAGAACTGCAGGGTGTGGGGGCCCGGCCAGCGCTCACAGGCAGTGGGGGCCGCATGCACAGCAGGCACATGGCATCTCCACAAAGGCAAGACGGGAAGGGACTGAGAGCATGTGTTAACAAGGAAGGAGAGGCTGGGCGCCTGCAAGGCACACACAAAGTGGGGCTGAAGTCAGAGCCAGAAGGGGCACAGACGGACAGCAGGGCGCAGGGGACAGAGGGGCGCAGCCGCAGATGGCTGAGAGGCCAGCATGCGCCTCAGACACATGGACGGCCAGCGCCTGAAGCGCTTCCTCTGCACCTGGTCTTGGGGACAGTGAGCAACCGCACCTCATGAAAGCGGACAGTCCAGGCAGCTGCAGGGGCGGTTCCAGAGCAAGCCCACCTGGCAGCCCAGAGTCCTGAGCTCTGCCAGGAGGCACCAGGGCACTTTGGACCAGCTAATGTGGACTCTGGGCCCCAGAAAGTGGTCAGAGGAGGAGAGAGCCCCTGTGTCAAGGACCCAGGGGACCAACTACCTGGCAAAGTTGTCTTCAGAGCCGGGAGCCAGTGGCGCCACCGCAGAGGGGGAGTCTGAGAACACGTCCACGAGCAGCCCGCCGGAGGACGGTGGGGGGCCCGCGGGCGCAGGGGGCGCGGCCCCCAGACCCAAGAGGTCTGCCGATGGAGAAGGCGTGGACTGGAAAACAGGGAAGGAGACGGTCAGCGGGGAACCTCCGGGCACGCCATGGCCAAGCAAGCGCGAGTGCCCAAGCCTCCCTCCAGGGCTCCGGGCCAGGCTGCACAGGGCAAGGGCCCAGCACGAGAGGGGCGACCGCAACCCCAGAGCCAAGCCTGAAGGTCAGTCACCATCTCACACGACTGCAAAGACAGCCAACCTGTTTCCATGAAGGTTATTTGAACAGGGAAAAAAAAAGTTCTGAAAATACTTTTGCCATAAAAGAAATCAAAAAGAGACGAGACCATGCACGTTACTGTCAGCATCCAAGAGCGAGATTAAGTTTGAAGACATGAAGAAGTAGGCAAGCAACTTTGGGTGCGTTCTTGGTTTACCCACGTTAGGTTTTATTGAGTTACAGAGAACAAATAGATCAAAAGCCTACAGACCATTCGTTTCTTTAAACGGTTACTTTTTAATCCTAAGCAAAAGAAAAAGCCACTGGGGGCCACACTCAACACAAAGCACTCGCCCAAGCTGCCACCCCCACTCTGACCCCGCACCTCTGCAAACGCATGGGGCTCTGCCTGTGACCGGGGGCTATGTCACTGCAAGAACCAGGGATGAGCCGCTCTGCTTTGAGGACTCGTTTTGAATAACTTTTGAATGTCCCACTAAACATTCATGAAAGTAAACCTCGGTTTATAGTTATCTGAGACTACACCCTGACATCATCGTACATCACTGCATTAAGACTCTGCTAGGTTTTAACACACCTGTCTACCCTGAAGCGACAGTTGAAGGAGGCCAAGTACCCTCCTCCCCCGCTCTAGGCGCTAGCCAGTCACACTTTCGGGCCAGGCCTCTTACAGTCACTTGCTTCCCGTGTGGCCACACTGAGCAGTTACACACAAAAATCAATGTGAGTATAAATAACTGGTCATTTCTCTTTCACGTCCTGAGACATTACACCGTAGGTATGTCATATCACATGCAAATTCTATTCCAAGACACAGGCATCACAAAACGTGTGCTCTGTACGACGGCCCCTTCTCCCCAGCCCTGCTGAGGCCGCCCTCAGGAAGGGGAGAGCCTGGGAGAGGAGGGGCCTGGGGGACGGGGACCCCAGCAGAGCTATCAGGAGCGTCTGCAACATCAGCCAACGGCGTCTGCACGTGGCCTTCTAGGTGGTTCCTGGCCCTCGCTGCACCAGCAGCGGCGTTCCCGGGAGCACGGCTACGGCGACACTTTTTCTGACGCTGGCGCCGTAGGGGTCTGACCACCTGAGGAGGGTCAGGAGCAGAACGCGGGTGGCTCTGAACCTGGCTCTGAATTATGCAAGGAAGGCATCTGTCGTAGCTGACGAGCTACAGCCTACATGGGAATTACGGGGACCTCGTCCCCTCTGCCACCCTCTGCAAGATCTTTACCACTGGTTCCTGAGTAACAGTTCAAATACTTCCTAAAACAGGAAAATCTTTTGCCCAGTGAAGCCAAAACGCAGCCCAAAAGTTACGGCAGACAAAAGCAAGGCTGTTCTGCCGGGAAGCCCCACCTGGACAGCCACTCTCTGCCCCGAGGCAGGCGTGCGGGGGCCCACTGCTGCCTCCCGCCTCCCCCAGGGCCCAGGGAGACCCTCCTCAGAGTCTGCCTGACACCCATCCGCTCAAGCACCCCTCTTCGCCCTGACGGCAACGGGCGCAGTGCCGGGGCAGCAGGAAGAGCCCCACACGGCACCGGAGTGCGTGCGGCTCCAGCTCTACCAGCAGCCCGAAAGCCTGGGCCCGCACGCCCAGCAGAGGCGGCCCCGCACCACAGCAGACGCTCCGTACGCACAGAGAGGCAAGCAGGGGCCACCGGTGCTCGGGCCCCAGGCCACGGGAGGAGGGCCTGCGGAGAGCAGCCGGTACAGAGAAAACCTTGCAATATTATCTGTGACCCTGAGGAAGACACTCTGACCAATTCGACACCACAGTGCCACACACCGCTGTCTCCCACGTATAATCCAGACGCCCCCCACCCCCCCGAGGTGGGAAGGAAGACAAGAGGAGGATTGTGGCCAGGAGGGACCCCTCCCCTTTCCTGTCCTGCTACTCCGGCCTCAGCTCCCCAGCCCCCACCAAGGCCCTTCCGCTTCGGAGGGCTCTCTGATCAGACCCCCAGCCATCTGAGCGCTAAGGTGGAAACTGACACAACCGTGACACTCCCCGCAGCACTGGCAGCTCTCAGCTCAGAAGGGCCATCTGCTCACGACCACGCACATCCACGTGCCAAGCACCCAGCTGCCAGGGACCGCTCAGGGCTGAGTAGAGAGCTCGCGGCCGGGACGTAAAACGTCAACTGTCAGAACAGACATTAGGACCCGTTTCCTGTGCTCACATTGGCGCACTCGGCTGGCGGCCCGAGCGGCCAGAGAGGAGGGTGCAGGCCACCTCTCGAGGCACAGACCAGCCACCACAGTGTCTCCTGCTTTGTGCACATCTGTCTTCAGGTGACGCCACCGGCAGAGAAGCCACAGCCCCCAGCACCACGGGAAACGCCAGACCTGACCCAGCACAAGCACCAGTTCATGCACAAACATGCAGAAATCACACCACTTCACAAACCCAATCTACCAACAAAACCCCAGCACTGGCAGGACCTTCAGGGCCTCCTCACAGGCAAGAGCCCACATGACTGCCAGCGACAGCCCGGCCCAGATCTGCTCTGTGCCCAGAGGACAGGGTGAGAGGCACGGAGTGTGCAAGGCCAGCATCATTAAATTGCTCAGGGGCAGAGGGACGATGACCATGTGGAGAAAAAGCATGTCTTTATCATTCACTCCAAAACCAGTTCATGAAACTCCACTACCAGAAACTACAGAGCAGACACCACACCTGAAGGCCCAGACTAAAGAAGGCACCTCCCAGAAGCATCAGGAGCCAGGTGACGGGGCCTCACTATGACGGGACTCTGAGCCAGGCGGCCCAGTAAGGCCTGAATAGAGGGTTTGTAACAGGCCCAGGGTCCTCGGCTTGAGGGCCAGACGCACGGTCAATGGGGACACACAAGTAGACCAGGGGCCAGGCAGCAGACGCCATCAAGGAGCACAACAGCTCATATGGGAGCACGCTCTCGACAAGCCCACCCCCACGGGAGCATGTCACCTCTGACAGTCCTCCTCACAAAGGCCACCTGATACCACTAAGAGGCACTGTTCATGCCCCTGGGCCAACATCCTAGAGAGGACACAGCGCTCTCCAGGCTTCCTTCCAGAACGGACAAGCAGAAAGCCCACAGTCCCAGGGAGCTAGCCAGGGTGCCCAGCTGGCAGATGCGTGGCAGGGCTGGCGTGCGTGTTCCCACGAAGCTGTTGCTCCAGACAGGGAGAGAAAAGAAACAAACACAACCCTCAAAATGACATCTCCCACCTGACACACTTCAAAAAATATGATTTCGTTTATACATGAATATCCTTACCACGTCACACAGAAAAGGGAAACTTGTTCTAATCCAAGTCACTACTGAAAACCTCTAAGAACAGCACGAGGCTTGAGGTGGGTCCACTCTAAACCAACAAAGAGTAGCCAGACAGGCCTCCCACGCAAGGCAGTCCCGCAGAAGCAGCGAGCAGTCACGTCGTCTGAACCAGAGTCAGGACAGAGAGGAAATGGACTCTGGGCCTGAGACAGCGGTCTGAAGGATAGTCTGGAAGACAAGGCCCAGGCGTCTGGGGGAGAACAGCTTCTGGAGGTCAGAGGTGAAAGAAAGGTGAAGGTGTAAGCTTGGTCCCACCACTACGTTCTTGGCACACACTTCACACTTAACAAAAAATTCTCCCCAACAGGCAGATGCTCTGCTGGTGCCGAACCTCAGGGACCAGGCGACCCAGGAGCTTATGCGGGGCACTGCCATCAGAAAGGGACCCACCGCGGCGCTGGCCGGGGCAGGCTCAGGGCCCCCATTGACATCGGCGCTCCTCTCCCGCTTGGCCTCCTCCAGATCTGTCACTGTGTTTGGGCCCTTCTTCTTCTTGAGCTTGGCCAGGATGGAAGACTCGCGCTCCGGAAACGGTGGCATCTCTTCCAGGACAGTTGCCTGGAGAGGGAAACCCAGAGTCATCACAGCTGTAAGCCCCGCGGCTTCTGGCCCCAGAACAAAGGACAGTGCAGCAGGGGTCCCAAGCCCCCCGGGGCCTACCAGGATGTCGGTGCTGGCCACCGTGCTGAGCCGCAGGTACTCCACGGCCCGCTGCTGCAGCTCCACGTCCGCATTCTTCAGCTGGCTGTCACTGCGCAGCACGTCCTGAATGGTGGTCTTCACCTCCGGGAACAGGTTCACGAACTTGATGTAAGTGGACAAGAGCAGCGCCCTGGTGGGGACGCTGCACAGATGGAACTTGGAATGCAGCAGATGGAACTGGATCAGGGGGCTGTGGGGCACAGACAGGGCGGCAGCGTGTCATCCCCCGCACGCACGCCCCTGCGCCTGGCTGGGCATGCACGTGTCCCACCCACAGGCCTGAGGTGGGGAGTGGCTCGGGGAAACGGACCCACGATAGACCAGAGCGACTGCAGTCCCAGAAAACACACTTCCCTGCGGGTAACGGGAGTCACGTGACTGCCCCTCTGCTGTCGGCAAGAATCCCGACTTTTGCACAGCTTGAACGGAAATAAAAACGTATGAATCCAGAGTGGGGGTGCTCTTGCTCTCCTGTCCCAACCTCTGCTCGGCCATCAGGTGAGAACCAGGAGGCACAGAGCCGACATCACAGTGCAGTGCTCACCTGACCCCCACAGGGTCTCTCACCTGGATCTGGGGTCCCCCGCTATCAAGTTTCCAAACTCTCCCAGGATGTAGCCGCCCACTTTGACCAGGTTCTCGTGGCACGCCGGAGCCTGAAGAGCCTGTGAAACCGTGAGCACTCTGAGCCTGGTGCGCGGGAGCTCACGGCACAGAGGGACGAGAGGTGTCCCACAACAGGATAAAGTTGCTAAGTGGTGGTGATGCGCCAGAACTACCCGGAATTCAGGTTGCTTTCCTGCATGGCCCATTTTTCACGTTAGTGCAAGCTTCCCCTGGAGCTTCCCCAAGAACCCCTGGCTTCAGTACCTGCCCCTTCCTTGCCGTTTCAGCAGGTAGGTCAGTAGCAAGGAGGCGCCAAAGGCAGAGATGTGGCCAATACCAGCCCCGGAACGAAAGTCGTGCTCTACTTGGGCCCCAGGTGAGGCCAGGTGCACAGCAGCACCCTCCAGGGACACACACCCCTCACCAAAGGAGACCCTGCACATGCAGGAGGCAAGGCCCAAACAGAGGCGCTGTCCCCAGCATAGGCACTGGGACCTCCAGAACAGTAGGTAGGAGGCACAGGGAGGCCAGCGATGCCCACCAGAATCCCACGCCTTAGCCGGAGGGTGCGTCTGGGCCATACCTCAAACACCGTCTTGGCAGCGTAGCCCTGCACGTCGTCCCGGTTGATGACAATCTGAATGACGCGGTACCACACCTCCTCGCTCACGTAGTCGCCGGCAATCCGGATCAGGTTCAGGATGGTGTCCACATACCACGTGTAGTCCACAGCATACTTCTCCGCCAAGATGGCGACTTTCAGCACCTGCAGGGGGCGGATGCTCAGGGCAGCTGCTCTGGGCTCTGCAGCCACCAGCGCTGCGTCAACTTGAGGGCCTCAGGAGGACCTGAATGCACACACGTGCCAAAGCCTGGGTGTGCAAGAAGCTTCCACCAAATTCTCAAGGGAGCCCAGAGAGTTTAAGACTTGCAGATTTCCCTGGGGAAAGGCAAACCACCCTCCAGGAATAGCCTGGGAGGGACACGGTCTAGGAGAACACACGGGAGCGCCGGGTCATGGCTGCCCCACACCACCGTAGATCATACCCTGGGCAGCCCTTCCCAGCAAGCCTGCTCTCAGAGCGGCAGGGCTCTCTGGGTCTTCTCCTACCCTAGCCAGTCTTCCTCAACTCTGTACAGGGGATCCCCACCCACTCATTTACCCCCACGCACTCCAGAGGGCTCTGTGGGCCACACACACTGCCCAGGGGCAGTGGCACCAGGCTGTCCCAAAGCAGACCCTCCCCCCTAACGCCAAGTCACATTCTTAGGGCACTGAGCCTCCCAGACGGCATCAGCTGCCAACACTAGACTGTGTCCCTCACACAGGTGCCTGTCTTTACCTTCCTGCTCCTTTGCCCTCCTGACTACGTCCCCAGAGCTCCTGCCGGGGCCTGGCTACCACCTGTCGCTCCGCCCACTCTCTGGCCTCTGCAGTGACTCTCCGCAGTGATCCTAGAACATCATTCCAAACTTCACTCTGCGCCACTGCCCTCGGCTTAAATCCTTCGAGCCCAGAGCTCACCCTGAAGCTGAGCACTCGGGACCCCTCACCACGATGCGGGCGAGCAGCCTCACTGCCTTCTGCCACATACACCCTGCTCCCACCACACTGAGCCACCTCCTTGCCTCCCAGTGGCCCACCCCCACGTACCACCATCCTCTCGTGACAAGCTCATTGCCACATCCTGTAGAAGCCCCCCAGAACCCCATGACAATGACTCCCAAAGCCCCACCAGGGTCTAGAGCTCTGCCTCTACCAATCCTCACCCACACTACAAGCAGGTCCACCATCTTGCCTATGACCTGGCCTCCCTGTGGACAGAAAGGACCCCTATAGGCAGGGAAAGCGGCGGATCCAGGCATGGGCGCGCCCAGCAGCTAACACAACCATGGGCACATGATATGACACACCAGGCCGAACAGATGGCCAGACAGAGCATTTACCCAAGAACTCAGAAGGTCTTATTCCTTGTAGGACTGAAGCTAACTGAGGAATGTCATTCACCGTTTCAAAGGGAATAAGACCCAACATGGAACTGGTTAACATTCAAGACCTCAAAAACCTACCCGGGGCGCCTGGGGGGCTCAGCGTCCAACTCTTTGAGTTCAGCTCTGGTCATGGTCTCACAAGTTTATAAGACTGAGTCCCCCAGCAGGTTCTGCACTGATACCAGAGCCTGCTCGAGATTCCTTCCCCTCTGTCCCTTCCCCTGCTTGCTCACCCTCTCTCTGTCACTCTCTCAAAAACAGACTTAAAACAACACAAAACCTACCTAATTACACAGAACACGTCCCTTCTGTGTCAGCTCACAACACGCAGAATTGCAATGGTAACCACACCCCAGATGTGGTAACCACAGTCCCCAGGACCAGCCCTACCACACAAGCATCAAGCCCAGGCCCTGCTGCCTGGCCACACTCTAAACGTGACCCCCCCGCCCTCCCCACAATGGACTCCCCCCTCCCTACATGTCTATTCTTAGATCTTCCACTCCTGCCCCTCCTGTCTCCCCCGAAGTGCCTGTGTCCTCTCTCCTGGCTGGTCAGCAGTTTGACTCCAGGGGTGCTTCCTCTGAGAAGCCTTCCTTGACCTTCTTTCTTCTCCAGGGCAGCCCCGCTCCTCCCTGAAGCATGGCCGGGAATGAAGCCATGCCGCTCACATTGAAGAGCCAGCACCTGCCCCAGTCTGGCCATAGGGGTCCAGCCATTCAATGAACAATCCCCTATGAGCCTGAGTGTCCCAGCTGTGTGCAGAGCCACATACACTCAGAAGCTCCCAGCCTTTCATTTCCAACCCAAACATCAGCCTGCGAGCAAGCCTGAGGGTCACTCGTAGTGAGAGCTCTGATGCCGGGCACTGGCCCCCCAGAGTTCCCAAGGAGGCCTCTGCTGCACTTCACTCCCTAGAAAGACAAATAGGACACACTTTTCATAGGATGGAGAGGCTACAGGCCCGCGACCCTTAGCAGCTGACCTCTCCGCACAGGCACACTGAGCCCTCTAGAATCACACACACACTCAGGGCCCCTTTCTGCCGGCCACGGGCTACCTGGAGCCTCATGCCCCCCCTTCTGTATTGCGATCAGTCCTTCATGCAGTAGGTATTTGCAGAACTCTGACAATCTGTTTGGTGTGCCCACCTGCTTTGCTGATCACATAATACCGGAAACCACCCCTGCCAGGTACTAGAGCTCAGGTGGCTGAGCTCAACATGTCAGAGACGCAGGAGCACATCCCGAGCACATAAGCAGCAATGTAAGCGTCAAACTTACAGAATTTTGCCCACAAAACTTGGAAGCTAAGGCAGAGGGATCTTGCACCCAGGACCTAGCAGGTTCCCAATAAAGCACCAGGGAGAATCACAAACTCCAAGGAAAGGAAGGCTTGTGGTGGCAGTGTGGCAGCCTTCAGACTCACAATCTCTTCCCGGATCGAATAGTCGGCCGTCTCCAAGTAGCTCAGCATCTCGGCCACAATCTGCTGGGCGTTGCTGCGGTCACACATGGCATAGAGGAGGTCCACGGCCCGCTGCCGCACACTCACATCCCTCTCCGTCTGGAGGCACAAGGCAGAGTGAAAAGCCTCACAAGCAGAACCCAGGCCACAGCGGCTCAGGCACCCAACTCCGTCCCAACACTAACTGCGCGCTGACCCAACTCCCCGTCCAGATCCAGTGACCCCCCCCAACCCGCCACCTGCTCATCAGCCTCTGCTACAGAATAAGACCCCAGCTGCTCCTGGGCACAGGACAGCCGGGAAGTGCCAAGCAAGGGCAAGTCTTTCTGAGTCCCAGCAGTGATAACAAACACCAGAGGTGGTCCTCTGGCCAAGAGGACCCAGAACACTGACAAGCTAAGCCCTCGTGTTGCCTCGTGTTCAAAACACACACCAAAAATGTTAACAACCGGGGCGCCTGGGTGGCTCAGTCGGTTGAGCGTCCGACTTTCGCTTAGGTCATGATCTCGCGGTTCGTGGGTTCGAGCGCCCCGTCGGGCTCTGTGCTGACTGCCAGCTCAGAGCCTGGAGCCTGTTTCAGTCTGTGACTCCCTCTCTCTCTGACCCTCCTGCTCACTCTCTCTCTCTCTCTTTCCTAGAAATAAAAAAAACACTAAAAAAAAAAAAAAAAAAATTAAAAAAAAATGTTAACAAAGGAACAGGGTCAGGCCTGGGACAAAACAACGGGTTTTGTAGCCTCCCCGCCCGCCGTCCATTCTCCAGCGCACCTAAGGCAGTGATGAGTAACGGGGGTGGGGGAGGCACTGTAGCGTCTGAGCCTGCGAAGTGAGCCTACACTACCTGTCCGGGAGGCTCATAAAGGCAGGTAACAAGGTAACAGGAGCAAGTAACCTCAACTTGGCTCTTCCAACTCTGGAATTTTCATTCCTTACAAAAAGTGGATTTTCTTTTGCAAAGGATGAGTTTTCTCAGAGACAAGGACAAAGTATTTTCTCTCTCTCCCAAAAAGAACTGTTTATACTCATTCAAACACCTATTATGACTCGGCTACGTGCGAGACGTGGCACTCAATACCATGCTCTCAGCTTGCCTCCCAGACAGAGAACGGAGTCCCTGGGAACGTGGCAGCCACAGCCCCGAGCACAGCGCACTCGCCTTCAGCGCGTTGATGACCGTGTCGATGTGCGTCTTGACTGCCTCGTGGGAGAACTCGGAGCTGGCCAGCGTGCACATGCTCTCCAGGGCCAGGTAGCGGAGGTTGGTCTCCCGGTGCTGCAGGAACTGGCCCAGCTGGTTGCAGGCCCGCACCAGCAGGTTGGGCTCACTGCACGGGGTGGGGGGGGGGGAGAAGAGGGTGGTGGCTGTTGCTCTTCAAATACGTTTAATAAAGACCAAAAGGCTTCCTCTAACCTCTCAAGTTTTGTTTTTAGCAGTTCCCAGCCCTGCTGAAGTAGGACTCTCAGACTGAGTTTCTGTCACAAGAAACTACATCTGTCCAAAAGCACAGAGGTGGGAGATGGTCGGGAGCAGGTGGGCCATGCCTGCCGTGCCCCCACGACCTTGGGTGGCGTGCAGCAGCGGGGACCCTGGCGGCATCTCCCACGGCCCTGCACGTGAGCCACACTGTCGTGCTAACGGGGATGCTAAAACAAGGCACCGTACTCAAAGCCACGGGCAGGAAGTCAGACTACAGGAGCTGAGAAGAAAACACAAGGAAGCAAACCATCCGCCGTCGCCAATCTCTGTCTCACTGACACACGCGGCCATCTCACCACATCCCCATTAAGGCCTCAAACCAACGCTGACTGCTGCTTCATGCCGCACGAAAACTACCAGGGACCCCTATCCTTCCTGTGTGGTCACGGGAGAAGCCCGGCAGAAGCAGGTGCTCAGGGGAAACAGGAGAGGCTCTCTCTCAGGGAAAGGAAACCGCAGCAAAAGGTATGTGAGTTCTGAGGCCAGAAAGAGCATGAAACACCAGAAGAGAGAGAAGAAAAGGGGCCCTAGAGGGAGCACCACCCGTCCGAGGACGGCAGAGGCAACCTGTCCGTGCTGGGGGGTAGGTAAGCACTCGACCGTCACCCAGGACACCTTGGGGAAGAGGCCAAGGGAAGGAGGGCACCACCCCCTGCTGACGCACCTGTCATGGTGGATGATCAGGCTGATGGCCTCGAAGAGCACGGCATTCTTGGCATTGGAATGCTGCACTTTTTTTGACTTTGGTGGTTCCTGGGCTTTGTTCAGAATCGTCTCCAGGCACTCAGTCAGGCGGCCTCGCACTGCAGGGTCTTCTGGGCGAGACAGAGCGCTGTCGGGCCAGGTGCCCCACGGCCAGCTGCCCTCCCCGCCCCCCCCCCGCCCCCCCGCCCCGGTCCCCCTGTATGGCCTCACAACCAGGCTGGCACGTGCTGCAAAACATGCCACTCCTTCCAAGGACAGAACTGCATGTGCATTTTAATGCAAATAATGCTAATAAGATGCATAATGCTTTCACTGAATTACAGATTATACCAATCAAGAGAAGAAAAAATCTCAGAGACACAGACAAAATATATTACAAAAGTTTGGAAGAAAGGGGACAAAAGATTTTTTCTCCACTTTCTATTTCCAATAGAAACAAAGAAAACGTTACCAAGATCAATAAAAAGAGAAAGAAATGTTAAAAATTCTAATGAAACCAGAAAAAAAAATAAGAAAAACCAACAAAAATATCAAATATCAGAAACCACCTGTAGAGCACGCCCACCAAGGCCCCCAGCATACCCGGGGTGTAGCAAACCCAGCCATTCAAGGGAAGAGTGGAACACTGTGCACGCAGGAGAGACGCCATCAGGGCCCTGAGAAGCTGACCCCCACCCCCTGCCCCAGGGCTCAAGCAGAGGGGCTGCTGAAGGCCTGAAAGGAAAGTCATGGGGGAAACACACCCATGAGTGAATGGAGGCACCCCAGATCTCAGGATGAAGAAGTAGGGCAGCTGCCAGACTGGGCAGCGCCAGACAGCAAAGGAGGCAGCAGGAAGGAGAGGCTGTCGGGGAGGCTGGGCCCTGCGCCAGCTCAAGGGAAACCCCCACACACACAAATGAATGCTCGGCTGTAGGTGTGCAGTTCATACTTCAGTGTGGAAGATACTTAGTAAGAGAAAATTACTGGAATCTAAGACAAATATCTTATACAAAAACCAATTAGAGTAAAATGTAAAGGTTACAACAAGCAATCATTGCAAAGTGCAACTTGGAAGTATCTATATTCTTCAATCAAGAAGTTCCATTTCCAAGGGCGCCTGGGTGGCTGGGTCAGTTAAGCGTCTGCCTTTGGCTCGGGTCATGATCTCAGTTCGTGAGTTCAAGCCCCATATCGGACTCTGTGCTGTGTGCAGAGCCTGCTTCAAATCATCTGCCCCGTCTCTCTGCCCCTCCTCTGCTTGCGGCCACACATGTGCCCACTCACAGTCTCTATCTCAAAAATAAATAAAAACAAACTTTAAAAAAAAAGTTCCATTTCTAGATACTTACCATACTAGTCTAATGTAACATATTGCAATAAAACATGGACAGAAAAATATCTCTAATGTATGTACTAAGATTATACAGATTATTAACAACTTAAGATACAAAGTTTGTGAGTTTTACTGAAAAATGTTGTTTCAAAAACCTGCACAGATCTGATACCACAGTATCTAAATAGCAGAGATAACCCCAAATCCCAAGAAAATTGTGACGTCTCTACCAGCTGCTCTGGGGAAGCCAAGATGTGTGGCAGCATCACAAAGACCCACAGAACAAGAACCAGCGCCAGGAAAGGGCTTGTGAAGATAACAGCACAAGACGTAAGGCTGCGATGCTGACGCAAACCCCTCCCAGACAAGCCTGGGCTGGCAGCTGTTACCTGGGGGTGGATAGCACTGTAGCAGCCTCAGGAGCTTTACGGACAGCCAGGGAGCCGGGACAAAATAGTAGGTATAGTCCTGAAGGTCTGTTGACGCAGACGTGACAATCTGCAAACAAAGGGTGCGGGCAGGCATCAGTCACTGAGAGAGGCCCTCAGTGTGGTCCTCAGTTCACACACTAAGAACCAATTCTGCTCGATGAGCTGAGGATATTTAGTTGTCTTCTATTTTAGAAGTAAAGGAGCACAGCCGTGCCAGGCTCCCATGGAGGGCAGTGCCCGCTGGCTCCGTGGGGAGCAGCCCCCCACACCCTTGCTGTACATCAGCCGTCCCGTTCTGCGGGCACAAAGTGGCCAATACCACTGACCCAAAAACGCCACAAAATTCCACAGATCGGGATCCCAATCTTTCCTTCATAACCAGCAAGTGAACAAAACACAAAAGGGAGAACTTCAGTCCCCTCAGAAGGGAGAAGCCCTCCAGCGCAGACCCCTGCCAAGAGCTCGCCAAGGCCGGACAGCAAGCTTCCTCCATTCACAGTTCCATCCCCTTGTCTACCACCGTCCTTGGCAGGGCAGACAACCCCTCCACCTTCCGAATATGCGACCGCCCCTAAGACATTTCATCTTCAGTGCCACACAGCCCAGGGCCTTCCCCACCTCCTGTGTCTGCCAGGGAGGCCAGAGGAGCAACGCCCTACAAAGCAATCAGGTGTGACACTTTAGGCCCTAGGCAAACACGTTCAGGAAGGCTCACCTGATTCCTGCCCTCAGCTGCAAGAGAGCAGCCCGGACCCAAGACACGGCCTCTCCTGCAGGGAGGTGAGCTCCATGCTGTTCAAGGCACGGGCAGAACAAGCAGAGCGACAGAAGGCAGACAGGCGGGCAGAGGAGGGAGGCAGGCAGTAGCAGTGTGCCCCTCGGCACAGGCAGCCCCGGGCGGCTAATGCCACACTCAAACCCTTACAACCCTAACATGCCCATTTGAAGCAAATATAAAAGAGAAAGCAATGAATAATTTACCTCAAAGATTTACAAAGAGAGTAAGAAATAAACTCAAAAAGTAGAGAAAATAAAAACATGAAGAGAAACTAGCCAGGGATAAAAAAACAAAATAGAGAGGGCAACAAGGTCAGAAGAAGTCATTACACTTGGCGAGACTAATCAGGAAAGTGAGAATGCGCCAATACCTGCGTCAACACTGGGGAGGAGGCGGCACCACAGACCCCTGCGCAGAGTAGCTTTCTGTCAATACATCTGAATATTTAGACATATTAGCAAATGTCAGGAAAGCGCAACGTAACCAAAATGAAAAAAAAGTATAAAAAAATACAAGACTCATAATTTATTAAACAAGTTAATAAGTTTAACTTGTTGAATCCTTAATAAGAAACCGTCGACAGAGATGCCTGAGTGGCTCAATCAGTTGAGTGTCTGACTTCAATTCAGGCCATTATCTCACCGTCCATGAGTTCAAGCTCACGTCGGGCTCTGTGCTGACAGCTCAGAGCCTGGAGCCTGTTTCAGATTCTGTGTCTCCCTCTCTCTCTACCCCTTCCCTGCTCACATTCTGTCTCTATCTCAAAAATAAATAAAACCTTTTTTAAAAATTAAAAAAAAAAACTGTTGACAAAGAAACCCCAATCTCAGATAGCTTCACCAGTTAATTAACGATAATCAAGGTACCCAAGTCACTGGCACAAACCAATCCATATTAGTTTACAAGTAACATTTTAAGATATCCTTGATGATACAATTTTAAAAATAAACCGTATAAAGTTATATCTGACAAAAGATAAAAGAACCTCTACTCACAAAGTTATAAAACATCACTGAGAAAAATTAAAGATTATCCAAATAAATGGGGAGGTATGCCATGGTCATGGATTCAAAGACCCAATACTGTAAAGAACTGAATTCTCTCAAAACCGACCTACAGATTAAAGGCAGTCCCAAAAGGATTCTTGGGGGGAAAAGATAGGTGCTCCAGCAGACATCAAGACTTGTCCTCAAGTCCCAGTAGCAGACAGTATAAGATGAACAGAGATGCCCAGGGAGAGAGGCGAAGAGCCTGGTGCTTTATGGCCAAGGTGGCACTGTTGGGGGTGCAGGGCAGAGAGGCCGTTTAGCACTGCATAGATACAAACACCTGTCCCAGAGCAGGTGGTCAATCTAAATGTGAAACCCCAGATCAAGGAAAGACTTCATACATAGGGTATAAAAAGCACTGACCATAAAGGAAAGGATTAGCGCATTAAAATGGGGAATTTCTGGTCAGAGAAGACTTCACCAAGAGAGTGAAACGGCAAGTTACAAAGTAGGACAAGATTTTTAAACACAGAGCAGACTGAAGCATATACAAAGATACCATTTTCAAAGACCAGTAATAGTTACACGTGGGCAATTTTGTTTAGCTCATCTTAATCTAACCAAGAAAGCGCTCATACCAAAAGTATGTAAAGAACAACTTCTATTAAAAAAAAAAAGCGCTAACCCTGTAGAAAAAGGGGCAAAAGACTTACTAACAGGCACTTCACAAAATAAGATCTTCAAGAAAGCAATAAACATGCAAAGCTGCCCTGCCTCACTGGTACAGAAAAAAACGTACATTTAGATCACAAGGCACCGCCACGTGCTGGCACGGCTCACATTTAAAAAGCCAAGATGCAGAGCAGCGGGCATTGCACAGTGTTGGTGGAGCACCCTGGCACTGTCCCCTTGGGATGAAGCGCTGCCTCTTTCAGGGGCACACCCACTAGCAATTTTCTCTCGCACACGCACATGTACACCAAGCTGTTCCCAGCAGGTGATTCACACCCACCTCAGTGCTGGGCACATATGTTGTGTCTTCATTCAAATTCTACAGCATCAAAACTGAAGGAACAGGGGCGCCTGGGTGGCCCAGTCGGTTAAGCGTCCGACTTCAGCTCAGGTCATGATCTCAGGGTTCGTGGGTTCGAGTCCCGCGTCAGGCTCTGTGCTGACAGCTAGCTCAGACCCTGGAGCCTGCTTCAGATTCTGTGTGTGTCTCTCCCTGACCCTCCCCTGTTCATGCTGTCTCTCTCAGAAGTAAATAAAACATTAAAAAAAAATTTTTTTTTAATTTTTTTTGCATTTATTCATTTTTGAGAGACAGAGACAGAGCGTGAGCTGGGGAGGGGCGGAAAGAGAAGGACACACAGCATCCGAAGCAGCCCTCAGGCTCTGGCAAGCGTTCAGCACAGAGTCCGATGCGGGGCATGAACCCACACACTGTGAGATCGTGACCTGAGATGAAGTTGGACACTCAACCGACTGAGCCAGCTAGGCGCCCCCCAAAAAACTTTTTTTTAAAAAACTGAAGGAACAGCACACAGGACAAATGCGGCCATTCCACAATGCAGAGCATGACGGGACAGCCACGAAAGACTGCACCCCATACGCGGGATCCATCTGGGTGAAGATTCAGAGCGCAGTCACATCGAGATGACAGAGCTAAGGACACCCGCTCAAGGCAGCAGAGGAGAGGAAAGCAAGGAGTGAGGCCACAGGAGTGAGGGCGGGGCTCCCGCAATGGGAGACCCCGGCCAGTGTCCCCCCCCGCACCCTGCGCGGTGGCTGAGTGGTGCTCGGGCTGCACGAGTGTGAGCGGGCTGCTTCTCTCTGCACACCTCCCTGTACAGACAGGACACTTCTCGACTGACAAAGAGGCTGAAAGAAAACCCAAAGAATTCCTAACCAAGAGGAGTTCTCAGTCCTGAATTTGCGAACTGAGCCAAGTATCTTGTATTCTAAACAGCAAACCAATGTCTTGATTAAATAAAATAACTAAGACCAAACGGCACCATGAGATCCGCTCCCCATCGACAGACTCACCCTGCTTAACCGCGACACAGCCAGAGAGACAGAAGTCTTGAACTCCTCAGGGTTCTTCTGGGCCAAGGTGGTAATGAGGCTGGTGGCCGCAGTCACCACGCCCTGGAAGAGACATGACAGATACAAACTGTGACTGCAGCCAAAGTGCCTGACTTCTCGTTGTAAAGTCATTTTCCGAATAAAACTTTGAACGGAGAGCAACCACCTGCAGTCTGTGGGCCAGGTTCACAACCACTTTGGCCCACAGATCTCTCAAAATCCGGAGCGCACAAATCTGCCACATTCTTGTTGGAGCGTCTCCTGGCAAGCGTGGACGTGTGGCCCAGACCCCTACCACAGCGGAGGCCAGAGGACATGGCGCGCTCCAGCCCCGTGCCGACCTGCCCTCCGGCCCTCCTCTGGGTCTGGCCTCCTGTCCAGCCCTGTGGTCAGCTGCACTCACTGCTGCCCCTGACTTAAATCACTCCGCATGGGGGAGCCTGGCTGGCTTTGCCAGTGGAGCGTGTGACTCTCGATCTTCAAGTTGAGAGTTCGAGCCCCACATTGGGTGTAAAATAAAATCTTTTTAAAAAAGGGAAAAAAAATCACACTGTGTGGACTGGGGAGGGAGACACTATTTAGACCCACGAGGAGAACAACCACTGACACAGCCTACTCTTTCCCTTCTCTGGAAGCGGTCTGGGCTGAGTCCCACCACGCTGCCCCCCAAAGCACCCAGGCGAGCCCCCTTGCCTACACAGCCCCCACACAGCACCCAGCCTCAATGCGCGGGGACCTTCCATGCAGACAGCTGTCCCTGTCCCAGGTCCGCTAGGAGTGGCTCCCAGCAATCCACGCATCCTGAAGGAAGATGCTGGTTAAGTAAAGATGCTCTCTCACAAATATAAGAACACAGAACATAGGAACGACACCACTGACCATGAGGTTGCAGACAGGGCCCAGGAAAGCCCTGGCCCCTGGCCGGACCCCGCTGGCCGTCCTCCACCGCGCTCCTCAGCAGGTGGGACAAGCCAGCAGTCTGCTCAGCTGCAAAGCCGCGAGGATGAGAGCTGGCGGCCACGGACACCACATCAGAGAGCCAGAGCTGAGCGCTTCCTTCAGCCTTCTGATGCCAGCGTGAAGGCATCACCAGAGAAACAGACCTAACTGGCCTCAATGCCCATTTCTCAGTGGGCAAAATAAGTACCAAAAGATTCACCTCACAAGCCAGCTCTGAAGGATGAGTACTTGTGAGCATGTAGCTTCTGGCAGGCAGAGCTGGTCCCCACGCCTCCTAAGCGTCTGGGGCTCGGCCTGGCCCGCCAGGAGGACAGAACAGGTCTGCACATTCCGACGACACTCCTCAAGCAGTGTCTCATGGCCTCTATGCCCCTGTGAGAAGAGCAGGGGAGGCCCAGATGGACCTCAGCGCTGCCCCTTGGGCCACAGCTCACCACCTGCCCCCCACAGCCCCCCAAACTTTTCCACTGCTCTCAGAATACCGACCCACGGGGGCCGGCTCTGTATAGGCGGCTGACACTCCTCTGGGCCTTCTTGACCTTGAGACCAAAGAAACCAAGTCTCCGGCCTCTCTGACCGGCAGAGCCAGGAGGTGCGTGACACAGACGCCAAGCTCGTGTGGAGGACAGGCACCACGAGAGCAGTGAACGTGGGCCGAGAACAGCAGGGACGAAAGGAGGCGGGGTGACGAGCTGGGCCTTCCCCCCCGACCTCGCCCCCTTCGAGCTGGGTTCTCGCGGCCTGCAGACAAGAATGCACCGGGCGGCACGCCTGGTGAAGCAGAGTCGTGCTCCCCAACGCTCTGAGAAGTGCTGGGTGTGGGTGTCTGCTGGCCGAGGGCCTTCGCATCTGCTGGCCACGTGGCTCGGGCCCCCCAAGCTGTGCCAGCTCTGACCCTTCGTTACCTCCTGGCTCAAATTCAGATCTATGTGAAGCCGTTTCATCTCTGAGCCTCGGTTTCCTCATGTGAGAAACTGAAAAAAACCCCACTGCCTCACAGGGTTCGCCTGGTGGGTGACTCGTGGCCTTAAGCCCCACAGCCACCAGCATGGCTTCCCGACTCCACCAGCAGAGTGTGAACCTGAACAAACCAAGTGTGACCCAGCATGCACACCTGACCCTGACCCAGCACCCGCCCCCGCCCGAGCGTGACCCAGCGTGCACACCTGACCCTGACCCAGCACCCGCCCCCGCCCGAGCGTGACCCAGCGTGCACCCCTGACCCTGACCCAGCACCGCCCCCTGCCCGAGCATGACCCAGTGTGCACCCGACCCTGACCCCTGTTCCCTGCCTGGCGTGACCCAGAGTGCACACCTGACCCTGACCCAGCACCTGCCCCCGCCCGAGCGTGACCCAGAGTGCACACCTGACCCTGACCCAGCACCTGCCCCCGCCCGAGCGTGACCCAGTGTGCACCCCTGACCCTGGCCCTGCCCTGCCTGAGCGTGACCCAGTGTGCACCTGACCCTGACCCAGCCCTCCGCCTGAGCGTGACCCAGAGTGCACACCTGACCCTGACCCAGCACCTGCCCCCGCCCGAGCGTGACCCAGCGTGCACACCTGACCCTGACCCAGCCCCTCCGCCTGAGCGTGACCCAGCGTGCACACCTGACCCTGACCCAGCACCCGCCCCGCCCGAGCGTGACCCAGCGTGCACACCTGACCCTGACCCAGCACCCGCCCGCCCATGATCCAGTGTGCACCTGACCCCTGACCCTGTCCCCTGCCTGAGCGTGACCCAGTGTGCACCCCTGACCCTGGCCCTGCCCCTCCGCCTGAGCGTGACCCAGCGTGCACACCTGACCCTGACCCAACCCTCCGCCTGAGCGTGACCCAGCGTGCACACCTGACCCTGACCCAGCCCCTCCGCCTAGCGTGACCCAGTGTGTGCACCCTGACCCTGGCCCTGCCCCTCCGCCTGAGCGTGACCCAGCGTGCACACCTGACCCTGACCCAGCCCTCCGCCTGAGCTGACCCAGCGTGCACACCTGACCCTGACCCTGCCCCCTGCCTGAGCGTGACCCAGTGTGCACACCTGACCTGACCCAGCCCCCTGCCTGAGCGTGACCCAGCATGCACACCTGACCCTGACCCAGCCCCTCCGCCTGAGCGTGACCCAGCTGCACACCTGACCCTGACCCAGCCCCCTGCCTGAGCGTGACCCAGTGTGCACACCTGACCCTGACCCAGCACCCGCCCCGCCCGAGCGTGACCCAGCGTGCACACCTGACCCTGACCCAGCACCCGCCCCGCCCGAGCGTGACCCAGCGTGCACCTGACCCTGACCCAGCCCCCTGCCTGAGCGTGACCCAGTGTGCACCCCTGACCCTGACCCAGCCCCTCCGCCTGAGCGTGACCCAGCGTGCACACCTGACCCTGACCCAGCACCCGCCCCGCCGAGCGTGACCCAGCGTGCACCCTGACCCTGACCCAGCCCTCCGCCTGAGCGTGACCCAGTGTGCACCTGACCCTGACCCTGTCCCCTGCCTGAGCGTGACCCAGCGTGCACACCTGACCCTGACCCAGCACCCGCCCCGCCGAGCGTGACCCAGCGTGCACACCTGACCCTGACCCAGGCCCCTGCCTGAGCGTGACCCAGTGTGCACACCTGACCCAGCACCCGCCCCCCGAGCGTGACCCAGATGCACCCCTGACCCTGACCCAGGCCCCCTGCCTGAGCGTGACCCAGCATGCACCCCTGACCCTGGCCCTGCCCCCTGCCAAGAGCGTGACCCAGCGTGCACCCGACCCTGACCCAGCACCCGCCCTTGACGTGACCCAGCGTGCACACCCCGCCCGAGCGTGACCCAGCGTGCACCCCTGACCCTGGCCCTGCCCCCGGCCCGAGCGTGACCCAGAGTGCACCCCTGACCCTGATGCCTCTCCCACCCAGGACCCTGCCCCTCTTCCTAGGACTTGGCCGCGGAGGCAGGGCTGCTCTGCTTGGACACAAACAGCCAGTGAACAGGGGCAGCGACAAGGTGGGAACCGCCCCCGGGGTGGCCACGGCACAGCAAGCAGACAAGCACAGCCACCAGCCCTCTCCCCTGACCTGCATGCAGCGGTCACTTATTTTTTATGTAATGTTTGAGGTAGATTACTTTCTCGGAAAAATGTAATGAGCACCCTGCATACTCACACCCATCCACTGGGCAGGAAAGCTGTTACATTTCAATTCTCTCACTGATACAACAGAATTCACACAGCACAAAGCCACTGTGCCCGACATCTGCTCCAAGTCGATCCCATCTCCCAGTGTCATGACCCTGTATGCCCCTCTGGTGGGGACAGGACCTGTGACCCATGTCAAACCACAACCACCGAACCATCCTATCTGTGACACAGGGAGGACAGTCAGGCGTGGCCTGTGGAACACTCTTGCAGATTAGCAAGGCCACAGGCGGGAGCTCCGGTGGGGGTCACAGGACACCTTCATCATCTCCCAACAGACAGATATGCCACACAGACTGCCCTCCCTGGACAAGGTGTTTCCAGAAGCCGCTGATCTCAGTCTTACTGGTCTGTGTGGTCCCCAGCACTCGGGAAGGCTTGCGGAGAGCTGGCTCTGGGGTGGGCTGGAGGCCGTGTCTGCACAATCCCACCCCCGGGAAGGAGGGGCCCCTCCCCCGAGCCACAGGGGCGCACGAAGCTCGCAGACTCAGTGGACCAAGCTGCAGGAGCGTCCCCTCAGGAAGCACTGAGCTGCTGCTTTCTTAGTGGCTATTCCAGAGACGGTCACTCGGTGGGGCGAGTAGGACCCTAGTCCAAAGGTATTTACCAAGTGCTGGTCGTTGAGGAGGTGCACCACCCGGGATGTCCAGTCACCCATGGGAACGAGGTCCGGAGACGTTCGGTACAAGCGCAGCAAGCACAGGGCAGCGCTCTGCTTCACACTGTCCATGGTGTCTCTGAAAGATAAGCAGTGGTGTCGCTCGAAGGCAGACGGCCCAGGACAGGGCGTTGGGAGGCTTTCTTGCTCCGGTTCTAACGCTGGCCGAGGGCAGAGGGTGCGCCCAACGCTGTTACCCCTCCTCCCCACGGAACCCCAGCCAAACTCCGCTGAGCTGCCGGGAGACCGACAGGCCCGCCGAGGGACGAGCCAGGGGAGGCCGTCTGGAAAAGGGCACGCGCGGAGCACTAGTGTGGAGGTAGTGGGGGCTCCTGTCCCACATGGGGGGCGGAGGGGCCTTGGGGACCATCTTTACCGTTCACCTCCCTGCGGCTTTCTCACTCCTAAATGAGTCCAGCCCAAAATGAGACCCTCAAACCCCTCCCCATTCTACCTCCAAGAGAACCCACCTTTATAAAAATCCTGGAGGATTCTAGCGCCCCGGGGAGCAGTCCGCCCCCGGCCCCTGGCCCCACACAGGCCTCACGAGGACAGGCGGCACGCCCTGCAGGCCTCACACACAGCTGCCCCGAGAGGCCACTGTGCCTCCGCGGCTGGGCGGCAGGGCGTCCCGCGCCCGGGGCCCGCGCCACAGGAACGCTCAAGGGGCGGGAAGTAGGACACCCAACACCCCGGGGAAGGCAGGGAGGCCGCTGCCGACTCTGTCTCCGTTCTGTTGCGGGCCAACGGCCCGGCGCCCGGCAGCCTCTCTTCATGAACGCCTACTAAGCCCCCGCATAAAAGACACCCGCCATCCTGCCCCCAGTGTGCCAAGTCTGGTGCAGTCATTTGACTGCTGACACTCTCCTCTGCACCCCCCCGCAGCGCCTCGATCCATCTCTGGCCATCTCTGGCCTGAGCACTTCGCCTTGAGCTGTCCGTGGGTTAGCTGCATATTCAAAAGCTGGGAATGGTTTTC
Source organism: Proteles cristata cristata (assembly GCA_017311185.1). Taxonomy (NCBI): domain Eukaryota; kingdom Metazoa; phylum Chordata; class Mammalia; order Carnivora; family Hyaenidae; genus Proteles; species Proteles cristata. The sequence goes on from JAESUZ010001378.1 coordinate 28,058, forward strand.
AAATAGGGCTTGTGCACACCACGCGACCTAAGCCTTTTGGTGTCGAGTGTCTGTCTCTGACAGATAATCCAGCTGGGTGGGCATGACGACACCAGGTCCCCCAGGCTGTGAAACTCGCAGACACGGCTCAACTGTCTTCCTGCAGCAGGACTGTCCCCTTTCCCATCCACACCAGGGCCCACTGTGCACCCTCTGTGCCCTTCAACCCGCAGGTGCGACTCATCCTTTATTTCAGAAAAACGTTTCTCAATTATCATCTGAATACTCTTCAGAGATGATCTCTGCTTTACGTCTCACTCACCCAACAGGTATTTATCAAGCACTTACTACGTACCAGGTATTGTTCAAAATACTGGAAATAAAGCAATGGCGATAGCGGGCAGAAACCTCAGCCCCTGGGGAGTCTGCCTTCCGAGGGTGAAGGCAGGCAGTGCCCAGCCGTGCTCCTTGTGTGCGCCAGGAACACGGAAAGGGGTTCAGGGAAGGCCTTGCCCAACCTGGAGCAGCCCTAACGAGTGAGGAAAAGAAGGTGCTGTGTGGCCCTGAACCCACACCCTAGCGTGTCATGTCAGCTCGGCAGTCCTTCTAGTGCACACCCTGCTACTGGTGTGTCTGTGAGCCTCCCCGGCCCCCTCCGTGGGCCTCCCTTCCAGCCTGGTCTCTCCGTCTCCCTCTGGCAGCACACGCCTCCCACAGACACGCCCCCAGGGCTTGTGCAGCCACAGACTTTCTGGTCACTGGTCCGGCCCAGGGCCCGCCCCCGAGGCACAGCTGAGCCTCGGGGCAGGATTTGGAGCTGCATCCGGGCATCCAGGGTGCCATGGCCTCTGTCTGCACCGTCAGTCGTCCTGGAAGAGCTTGGTCCTGACGAAGTGCCCAGGCCAGGGCCCTTGTTAAGCCAGTGGTGCCCCCAGCCCAGCAGAGCCCGGCAACATGGACACAGGGCCCTGCCTCTGCCGGGCTCCGTGCCTCTCTTCCAGAGCTGCCTTTTCTGCCCCACGTGGCCTCTCTCCAAATCAAAGGGGCCAGGGAGCGGCTTCTAAGAACTCTTGGGATCTGGGTGCTTGAGCTTCTCCTCAGTACGGCGCTGGAGAAAGGCCAAGAAGGGGCACTACGCTGCACCCAGGAAGACCCGCTCCTTCTGCAGCCCTGCGGAACGCCGGGCCCCTCACGGGTGGTTGCGGCTGGCAGGGTTCTGCTTTCATCTTCCTCAAACCCCAGCGGTACTGGGGCAGGAAAGGGGTGACGGACCCTGGCCAGGCACCTACACGTATGGTTCTCCTGCTGCCTAAGATGCAGAGATGAACTCATCCTATAAATCCTTTAAGTAACCACATGTTGGATTTACTTAATGTGAGAGACGTACGCATTTGCGACAAGGCACAGGGCGCATACCCAGCTACGAGGATTTTCGGAATCTCCCCAGCAAACGCCTCAGCCATCTCTCGACTGCCCACGTTGGCGATGCAGTGCAGGGCCAGGCCCATGAAGGTAGGGTTCCGACTGGCCAGGTCGTTCTTGATGGCGTTGTTGATGAGCCGGATCAGCTCGCTGTTGGAGTTCACCAGCACAGAGATGAAGAGGTAGCCCTGGGTTCCAGAGACACAAGAGGACAGAGAGCTCACCACAACCTGGGTCAACACGGGACAGCACGGCACACACGTCCAGCCTGCGGCCGGACTCCTGGCGCCTCCGCTGCCCCGTGTCCTGCAGAGGAGTCGTGCCGTGGAGGATTGCTCTGCACTCTGAGGCAAACACCACTTCCGTTAGAGGAGCAAAGCCTCACTCCCAGCTGTGCCACAGGACAGTCCTGCAGGACGCACCTAAGAGTCACGCAGCCAGATGTTTCCATGGGAACCAGACACCTCAGTCCCCACCCCACCTCCCAACCCACTCACCTATCCGTGGTACCACGTGTGAGCAATCTGGACTCAACACTGTCCTGAACAGGGTGGAAAGGACCCTGAGCAGAGGCCCTGAAGAACTACGATGAGTTCTCGAAAGCCTGCTCACTACGGCCTTCCCCTCTCTCTCAATTTGCCTCTGCGCCCTCAGCGTCCTCTCACCACTAGCCCAACTCCAGCCCCGTGTCACCCCTGCTGTCCACACCCTCCCTGTACCGGGGACACAGTGACCTTCTCAAGACCCATCTCATCACTGACCTTGGAGGTGAAACTCCGCACAGCTGCCTGCTGGTCTTGGGAGAAAGGCCTGACCCACAACCCCACCTCCCCGTGTCCACTCCAGCCACCACTGCCCCTCCAGCTCCGGTGCACGTGGCCCCGGACGGGCGCCACTGGCTCTGTCCGCCTTTATCCCCCAGTTAAGTCCTCGTCTGTCTGTCCCAGCTCAGGACGCCCACCCCGGGGGACCTGCCCTACTGGCCACTCCCTCCCAGGGCCCCAGAGGGCTCTCCACAACCCCTTCCCCGGGCACTGGCCTAGCTACAATTCTCTGTGTACGGGCTGTAGGGTGCCATCTCCTGACTAAAAAGAGCAGGGCCCACATCTGCTTTTGGTCACTATGTCCCCAGGGGCCTCCCAGCAGACTGGATGGTCCATGGAAGACACCCGAATTCTTACTGGGTAAATACCAATATTTTCTGAAATTCCTGGGGGAAATTTAGGTTTTGGTTTTGTTTTTTTACTTTCTGTAAGTTATATTTTTGGACAGACAACTTTACAACACTGGGGAAAACATAAAAATACTGCTACTCTGTGAGATGACAGAGCTAAAGCTACAAGGCCCGAAGGGGCTTCAGGTGCCCGGGTGCCAGCACCGTCTAGGAGGGCACCAGGAGCTGGGAGCGGGGCAAGGGCGCACCCATGTGCGGCTCCGGCTCTTCAGCTGTGTGGGTGTGGCGGCCTGGACAGAAAGGGAAAGTTGTACAAGGGGCCGCCGGGGGGGTGGAGGGGTGTCTGTGCCAGTGTATTAGCCAGACGCTCTGGGGCAGGAAACAGGCCTGCCCTAGACACCCCAACCTGGCTCCTGGCAGCATCCTTCTAGACCCACAGGAAATCTCCACTGCAGGGAAGGTGTAAAGAAAGAGCAAGGCAAGAAATGGCCACCTTATCAGAAGAACCCTGCCCAGGAAAAAAGCCCCTTCCACTGGCAGGACTGCTTCCTAGAGGGGAGGGAGGCCCTGGGACCACCTCAAGTGTCCTCGATGCCAGCCCCGCCCCCAGCCCTCCAACCCCTCAGTGACACTCACGATCTGCTTCTCTGTGTATCTGTTGGAGCTCAGCAGGTTCACGGCCTCCATGTGCCCAAAGTCAATGTCATGACCCAGGAGAAAGATGAAGAGCAACTTGCAGACGTACTTTTTTTTACTATAACCATCAAGAGCCTTGTCACCTACAGAAAAGGTGGGTGAGGCAGGGAGAGTAGAGAAGTCATCAGCAAGAGCCGGACAACAGGGTGCGGGCCCACCTTCCACTAGACACAGCACCACCGTGCTGCGCACAAGTGCGAGCGATGTTTCCAGACCAAGTGGTGCACGGCAGAGCCCAACAGTATGGCTTCCCTCAAAAACAGAAACCGGAATCCCTACAGCAAGAGTTCTGCCCTCCCTGGACAGCCCTGGGCAGGCCAGGCCCCGGGGGCCCCCCTGGGACCCACCGCGGCCTCATCAGGAACCCTGGAGTCAGCAAGTCAGTCTTTTAAATAAGTTCGTTCCCACAGGCCGATGAGTATGCTCTAAATGATCCCCCTTTGCTTCAGTTTTAGGACAAATCACCCATCTGCGGAAGTCACACATAGGAGTGCCTCAGGGACCGGTGTCTTCATCCTAATCACAGCGCGACTGAGCGCCTCGCTAGACATCATGATGAGGCAGGTTCAAGACACATCACTGGCAGAATACAGACTGCTACTTTAAAAAGGACCATCCTGCACCATTTTAAGGATCGAAGTTCTCATTTTGCCAGACAAGTGTACGGTGTTCCTTAGAGCCAACCGCGAGCGGACTGCAGGGGTGACAGCCAGAGAGACTGGTCAATTTTCTGAGCTGGGTCTTCCAGTGACACTATCACAGTGTGCAGGCCCCACGTGGGACATGTGAGGGCCAGTGAGGACTCGGAGAAAGGGGAAGACAAGGACACCAGGGGTCCTCATGGGTTGGGACACCTGTGCTCATGGGCAAGCAAGCAGTGGCTGACCCCAAAACGTGGTCTAGAAGACACCCCCCCCCTAGATTTCCTAGGGTGACAATCACATGTCAGTCAGCCAGCTGGTCACTTCACCTTGAGAAGCTCTGAGAAACCCTCCCTCCCGGTTTCACCAACAAACTGGCATATGATTTTTTTTTTTTTTAATTTAATTTAATGAGCAAACAGTATGAAGGGGGCCCAGGTCTAGTTCCCCCACCACCTCCAGCCCCCACTTGCTCATCTGCTCCCTGCACCTGGGGAGCCCGCCTCTGCCGCTTCCTGGCTGGGACGCACCCCCATCTGCGGTGGGAGGGTGTCTGTGGGCACAGCACAAGCAGCCCATCTCCTACCCACCCAGCCATCCTTTGAGAACCAACATGGATTCCATCACCTTCCAGAAGCCTCCTCTGACAGCCAAGCCTAAGGTACCACTCTACCTCCTCTCACCTCCTGGAGGCGGGTCCCTGCTACTCAGAGCACATCCTAAAGGAAAACATAGCAGTGACTGAAGACAGAGACAGCTGGGTCAGACTGAGCTCTGTGGGCCTACCACAGCAGCGCCTGGGGCTCCTTCCCTGAAACACCCGTACTGCTTTTTGCTCCTGCAGGGCCCCAGACACAGGGTCCCTCCTACAGCCCTCCCAGAGGCCAGGAGACTTACAGCAGGGCTGTCACTCAGGCAAGAGTAAGCAGGCCTCTCCCGCCCTGGTGTGGCTATGACGTAGGCAAAGGCCAGTGCCCAGAGGCAAAGTTTTGGGAATTCACAAGGTACTGCAGAGAGTGGAGAGGAACCTGGGTCCCAGCCCAGAGGGCAGTCCGGCAGGCCACCCCGCCTGGAGCCAGAGCCCCCTCCAGGGAGACGGCAGCACCCTCGAGGGGAACCAACTGTGCCACAGAGCAGTGCGATCAGGAAAGAAACGACAGCCTCACGAGAGCGGGGCTCACATCTTGCCTACACGCCTCCCCCGGGTACCCACCCAGTCCAGCCCCCCCTGCACTCAGGGGCTCCTCACCTACTCAAGGGTAACAGTGGGGAAGCCTTTCCTTTCCACGGATCGCCCCCACCTTGGGTCCTGTTGTGGGGAGCGGTGCGGGTGGGCGGGGAGCACTGTCACTTCCCAGAAGCACACAGGAGTCTGGCTGGGGGGTTGGGGGGGCGGGATCCTCTGGAGCTTCATGTGGTCTGGGGAGCACTGGCTGCGGCTGCCCCGCCATCTCTGGGCCCGTGAGGACTCCAGTGCCTTCTCAGGCAAGTGTCCAACCACCAGCCTTCTCAGCAGCAGCTACAAGGCCCCCTCCCAGCTCAAGAGGTTGACTACAGCGGCCCCGCCAGCCCTCACGGGCACAGAGGAGATGGCAGGGGCACCGTGTGAAGGAACCTGGGCTTCAGCCTCCGGAGAGGCCTCAAAAACAAAGCGCTCTGCTCAATCCACAGCCCAGATGCTGTGTTTCTGTCGGCAAAGAGTGTGCTTGCCGGCTCCGCCTGCATCCACCCCGTACATTCCCGGCACCCATCACCCAGCCACTTCAGGAGCAAGACCCAGTACGCGGGCACCAGGAGCCCCATCCGCACGTGTGCGGAGCCTGGCATCCTCTTCATTCTTCAGGAGACTGAGCCCGTCTCCCAAGGACAGAACTCACTGTCGGGACAGTGTCCCCATGCCACTGGTCAGTTCCAAGCGCACCTCACAAACGGCCCAGGGCAGAGCCCTCTGCACACCTCTCCCTCGTGGCTGTCTCAGTGCAGGGCCACTGGGGGGCCACAGCTGCAGAAGGGGCCCTCCCACAGCACGGGGTGAGGACAGGAGGAGCTCTGAGGCCCCACAGTGAATTCTGGGCCTCGCCTTGGCCATAACCTTGCAGTCCTCTCAATGTAACCCCGGTGCCCATGCCAGCATCCCGGCTCCCTCTGCAGTCCCCTGCTACCTCCTGCCCGAAGCAGGTCACCACCCTCTGCACGTTCCCGATGGCCCACACCCGGGGCGGCCAACCCAGCTGCCTTCTCTCTCTCTGGGGGCTGACCTACCCCCTTGCTCAAAGGAGGGGCCTGCAGATCGGTCCTCCTGGGGGATCTCCTTCAGCCTGAGGGGCCACGCCTTGGGCCCTGTAGTCACCCTCACAAGAGCTCTGGAATTCCTCACGGTGACCGTCCCTCTAAGTCAGTGTGGTTTCACTCAGACCACACCTGACGGAGGTGGTCCTCACAGTATTAGTTTCAGGGCAGGCTAGAACTGTGTCCTTATTCCAGTCATTTCAAACTGTCATACTCCACATCTTGTTCCTGAAAGGGGGTGGCCCGTGTCCCCATATACTGGGAAGATCAGAGAAGAGGGGAGGTGGGAAACAGGCCACACATCCTGACTGAAGGTCAGGATCCAGTCTGTGCCCCTGGGAATCCCGATTTATCTACTGTCCCCTCCTCAGTGAGCTGTTACAGAAATGAAGCAGGACACCACCCCGGGGCGTAGCAGTGCCTGAGAAAACGTGAGGCTCATGAGGACCCTTTATCACTGGCTCTTAAGACTCACGCCAATTTCAGAACGTGAAATGTGAAAAAAGGTCTGAGGATGACAGAAACCTGATATTTCTGTAACAAGATATTAAGCAATAAGATCCCAGACTGGAGAGTGAGAGGGTCACCTCTGCATCCAGATGCAGGGACAAACACGCTCCCTCCTCCTCAAGTGCTGGGCCGGAGGGCACGCAGCCTGAGAACGGCCTAGCGTCCGGGTCAGAGCCAAGTCGCCCTGCGTACCCACACAGCGGTGCTCCGCACATGCTCCCACACCACTCTGCTGTGTCCCTGCCTGCTCTGTCCCCACTATGTCCTAGCACCAATCAACCTAAAACACCATCAGTCACTCGTGCTTCTCAGAGCCTACCCTGAGGCGACAGTGGCAACGGCCAACATTCATCCAGCATAATCACTCTTCAGGGATAGGAGAAAGATGCTTACCAGTTTTACTTACAACCCCAGCAGGCCTCGGGCTGACATAAATCTGTCTTTTGTGCCTTAAAGGCAGGACCCTTGTGCTAAACAGAGACATAGCCTGGGACATACAGGCTTCCAAATACTCAGCCTGTACTGGCGGGGGGGGAGGGGGGGGGGTCACGGGACAGTCACATAAAGTAGGGAGAGGCCGCATGGCCCACCGTGAGGTCTGAGCACAGCTGCCCCAAGCGTAACCCTATTTCACCAAGAACGATGCTCTCACCTAACAAATAAGATGCCAGCAAGAACCGGCATGGCTGCGGGCACAGCACCTGCATCCCAGGAACCAGACTCTTCCAGACAATTTCTGAGCTGTGACCTTTTCCCACTGCTTTTTCTCACAGACACTGGCACTCACCAAGTATCTTATAATCTAAGAGGCGGAAAGAACAAGATACCCGGCATGGACGTGGCACTCCCTCGCGTCCGCACCCTGACGGTATTCTTCCCTGGCCCCGTGCCGTTCTGTCTGCCTCCTCCGTCAACTGTCTGACAAATGCTCACACCAGAGAATCCACTCTTCATCCCCAGATCCCCACAGACCCGAGGCGTTTCCTCCTCTCTCTATAATGCTTACTGACTTTAGTGGTTAAAAAAAGGGAGATGCAAATGAAAACCACAGTAAGGTTCCACTACACACTCACCACAGTAACTAAACTTTACAAGATCAACATACCGAGTGCTGGCAGGGCCGTGGAGGAACAGGGACGTCTCACACACTGCTGCCAGGAGTGAGACACGCACAGCCATCCCCGAAAACGGCCCCCTGCCTTCCAGGGGGTGTGCCCACAGGGAGGCCTCGCCGCAGCCTCGGCCCCGCAGGCAAGCGCGGGTGAGTGCACACACTGTGCGGGAAGCGCCTAGGGCTCATGGGCACACACACGGGCCCCGGGCACACCGTGCTTGGTTGAAGAGACCTCACAGCACCCAATCCCTTTCATGTGGGTTTCAAGAAACAGCAAAGCTACAGTGACAGAAAGGGGACCGGTAGCCACTGGGGGCTGAGGAACGTGGCTGAGTGCACAGGGACATAGGGAACCTGTGGGGTGACAGAAATGTTCTCTGTGTCGTTTGGGACGGTGGCTGCACAAATACATGCATCTTCCAAAATTCAAAGTGCACGCTTAAGTAAATTTTATTGCAAATAAATCATATCTCATAAAGCCAACTTTTAAAACATTACTGTCAAATCCAGCAGGAAGCAGAGCAGAAAACCTGGGAGAACACAGGCAAGGCACCGGGCGGTATGGCTGGCCCGTCGGGAGCCGTGTGGCATGCCCTTCCTGTGAGCTTTCACGCCTCCTACATAGAAAGCTGTGGTTCACTTAAGTCTTTCTACACCTACAATAACCAAAGTTCTTTATGGGAACTTTTCTTTTATTGTTTTATTTATTTTTGAGACAGCGTAAGCAGGGAGGGGCAGAGAGAGGGGGAGAGAGAGGATCCAAAGAGGGCTCTGCAATGACAGCACAGAGCCCGACTGGGGGCTCAAACTCATGAACCGTGAGATCATGACCTGAGCCTAAATCATATGCTTAACCGACTGAGCCACCCAGGTGCCCGCCCTTTACAGGAACTTCTTCATTCACCTGCGTACCCCTGGACCGTGGCGGATACCCCATATTTAGTGAGGTAATGTATGCCATCTGGTAAGCTCCCGCGACAGGAATAACCAATCATGATGTCTCCGTAGAGGGTAACACGGCAGCTGTTTCCCAAAGGGTTCAAGGTAGAGCATGGTGGCTGACATCATAACTACCCCCGTCCACCCCAAACCTGGGTGGCCCACACAACTAGCACGACTTCTTGCTCACGCGTCTGCAAGTCAGCCAGGGCTCGGCAGGGGCGGCCTCCAGCCACAAGCAGGATCTAGGCCTGCACAGGGTGCCTCTCCTTCTCTCAGCCCAGCAGCACCCAAAGCACATTCTTCTCAAGGAGGCAACGGGAAGGCCCCTGAAGGGGCGAGGGGAAATGAACAACCCTCTTCAAGGTTAGGTCTGAAAGTGGCGCGCGGTCGTGGCCTACATTCCACGGGCCGCATCACATGGCCAAGCCCCATGTCTTTCCTCAAATGACAGAGCTCACCGGTGACACCTTCAGCGTCCAGCTTTCCTGGTGGCAAGGTTTTGGATTATAGATGCGACGTTCTAACGTTTCCAGGACTGTCGCATTTTGTCACCCATCGCCACAAGGCATTATCGTGCGCTCACTTCTTTCCATGCCCGCCACTTCTTTCCTCCTCTTCTGGCCCTCTGACCTTGCATCTGGAATTATCTGCTCCTGGCCTGAAGTATACCCTTTAGAATTTCCTTTTCCCCATGGGACACTCTCTCCATTTTTGTCTGAAGAAGTTCTGTTTTAGCTTCGATCTTCAAAGACATTCTCGTTGGGTAGTCTTCTGCTGGCTGCTCTCCGGCACAGGGCCAGTCTTCCGTTCCACCGTGTGCAAAGTCGGCTGCCAGCACAGCTCCCCTCCCGTGACTTGTGATCCCTGCCTGTACACAATAATGCGTCTAGGGGTGTACCTCCTTCATGCCACCTGTGCGTGTGGAGTCTGCAGTTTTATAAATTTTACGCATTCTTTTTAAGACAAACAAATCCACTAAAATGTTGAAGATATCTCACAATGTACTGAAATCAGAAAAATAAATTCTTAATATATAAAACTAGAAAGACAGAATTAGGAATCAAACTTTAAAGGATTTATGGAGGGGCGCCTGAGTGGCTCAGTTGGTTAAGCATCTGACTTCAGCTCAGGTCATGGTCTCATGGCGCGTAGGTTCGAGCCCCGCGTCGGGCTCTGTGCTGAGAGCTCAGAGCGTAGAGCCTGCTTCCGATTCTGTGTCTCCCTCTCTCTCTGCCCCTCCCTGCCTCAAGCTCTGTCTCTCTGTCTCAAAAATAAACAAACATTTAAAAAATAAATAAAAATACAAAATAAAGGATTTGTTGGGGAAAAAATTCAATGATGGTCACATGCCACGAAGTAGGTGACAAAGCCTAACGATAAGCATGCTGCCAGGCCTGAGGGCCTCTGCTGTCCCCACCAAGGGGACAGGTAACTTCCCTCCTTTCCTACAACGCAACTTCATGCAACCTTAAAAGCCGCCACATTCTCTCTCCTTTCCTTCGGGGACACCAATCAAACCCTCGAGACTGTGTCACCACACGCTGTCTCTCACCCACTCTCCTGTTTCCCTTATTTGCCCTCCATCTGTCCTATATTCAGGACAGGCTTTGTTCCTCTCCATTGTTCAGAACACTAAATCTCCCTTCAACCACGTCTGCTGTTAAATCCAGAGTTCTTCATTTTGGTTCCTGCGGGTTTCAGTTCTGGAATTTCCATTTAGCCTTATATTTCAAATTCCACTATGTCACCTTTCACACCCCAAGTTTCCTGCTACAAATTTTGAGTGTGCCTTTATTACTTTAAAAATGGTAAACCTACTCCTTTACTGCGATGTGAATCTGGTACCAGAGGTCTCTAGGGTTCTGTTTGCGTGGTCTCTGCTGGTTCTTGCTCACACCACCTTCACTCCTCACGCGCCTAGTGATCGGTGACAGTGCTGGACTACGTGCGTGAAAACCCTAGGAACCATCTGTGGCTACAATGGCAATGTCCTCCTTCAGAGGACTGCTCTTACCTTAACTCGAGTGTAAAGTCTGAGGTGTCCAGAGCCCCGCTGCACACCTGTGACAGGGCTGGCTCACGTCCAGTCCACTCCTGCCTTAGGGCACTGTCTTTGTAAGTGTCCATGTAAAGTAAAAAGCATCTCCACTTCTTGCAGGCTCTGGGTTTTGATTTTTCTCCTAGGCCAGGGTTGCTTAACTTCTCAGGCCAGGTGGTTCTTGGGGGGCAGGGAAGGGGGTGCTGTTGCATGTGCTGTAGGCTGTTCAGTAGCTTCCCTGACTTCCACCCACTAGATGGCAGCAGCGCATCCCCTCCCGGGAGGTGACAAAGAAGCGCGTCTCCAGATGTTGTAAATGTCCCCTGGAGGGCAGTCACCCTGACAGATAACCACCCTCTTGATTTTCAGGGTCACCTTAATGTCTCTGTTTCATGGCTCTTTCTTTGGAATTAGCAAATGCTGTCAAGGCATAAACAGCTGCGTGCTGTACTTGCTTACATGGACACTTCCCTCCTCCTAGAGAAGGCCCAGAAATTCTCCTTGTTTCTTGTTACTCTCTGATGCTTGCAAGATTTTTTTTTATTATTATGGGGGGCGGGAGACGGGGGGAGGGGATGGAGGGAGTGGGGGAGGGAGAGAGAGAGAGAGAGAGAGAGAGAATCCCAAGCAGGGCTTGGGATGCAGGGCTCAATCTCAGGCCTGTGAGATTGATTAGGACTTGAATCTGACACTCAACCCACTGAGCCAGCCAGGCAACCCCTCGAGATGTTTGTAACACTGCATCTGAAGTCAACGCTGCCCAACTCGGCAGCTTCTGGCCACATGTGACTACTGGGCACTGGGACGTGTGGCTGGTCTGCAGGAGTGCTGAGCGTGCTCTAAGTGTAAAATACACATCAGATTTCAAAGACTTGGTATGAAAAAACTGTAAGATGGCTCTACAAAAAGAGAACTTTTTCTATTGACTGCGTGTTGCAATGATAATATTTTAGGCATATTACAATAAATAAAATGTATTAAAATTAGTTTTTTTTTAAGTTTTGTTTGTTGCTTTTTTAATAACAATAATAATAACCCAACGTGGGGCTCAAACTCACAACTCCAAGATCAAGAGTCACGCACTCCACCAAACTGGGCCAGCCCCTAAAATTAGTTGCATCTGCTTCTTACTATTTTTTTTTAATATTTTTTTTAATGTTTTTTATTTATCTCTAGGAGAGAGAGAGACAGCGTGAGCAGGGGAGGGTCAGAGAGAGAGGGAGTCACAGGCTGAAACAGGCTCCAGGCTCCGAGCTGGCAGTCAGCACAGAGCCCGACGCGGGGCTCGAACCCACGAACCACGAGATCATGACCTGAGCGAAAGTCGGACGCTTAACCAACTAAGCCACCCAGGCGCCCCTGCTTCTTACTATTTCTTAATGTTGCTACCAGAAAATGTAGAATTGTATGTGCATCTGCATTAGTGACTTGCATTATATTCCTATCGTATGGTACAGATGTAAATTAGCTAATCTGCCATAACTGGAATCAGAAGCCCCCCAGGGTGCAGGTTTCTGAGGATAAAGGGTGGGTTTTCTCTTATCTGTTACTATTCAAGGTGCACACATACTCAATAATGCCAACTGCTTACCAGATAAGAGGGAACCTCCTTCCCTGTCTGGGGCAGCTGAGCTTAGACAGGCGTGAAGACAGAAGAAACAGCACAAGCCCTGTTTGCCCCCAAAACATTTATACAGAAAGTCTGAAGATTTACCACCCCAAGGGCCGTGGACTCTTTTCTAATAACAACACGATTAACATTTATTAGGCATTCACTTTCTGTGGAGTGATTTCTCCACATTTCCACACAGAGGTAGAATCGGTGTAGCAGACACAGACCCCCCTTCCATTAAGGACTGGAGCTGCCAAGAGTGCGGTGACCTGAAAGGTTAGCTTCGTCAGGGACCGCCTTCCTCGGCTTCGAGCCAGGGCTGAGCGAGGGGGTGAGACAGGGCCCAGCCATGGCCGCCCGACGCCAGATAGCCGACAGGCAGTCTTCACGTCAAAGCTCCCTAACGGGCCAACGGCAACCCTGGCAGAGCAGCGTCCCCCTGCCCGCCGCTAGCCCGCTGCCTCCTGTCCCTGCTCACACGTGCCCCTCTCACAAGTCCCCAGTCCTCCCAGCCTAACTCGGGGTGGAGTCACAGAGAACCCAGCCCGACATAATCTTCAGTAGCCCACCTGACAGCTGAGGAGAGACAGCTACTGTGACAAGGCAGCATGCCTAGTAAGCGTCAGAGCAAGGACACGGTCTGCAGGTGGTCAGGACAACCTTACTCTTTTTTTTTTTTTTTAATTTTTTAATGTTTTATTTAGTTCTAGGAGAGAGAGAGAGAGACAGCATGAGCAGGGGAGGGTCAGAGAGAGAGGGAGTCACAGACTGAAACAGGCTCCAGGCTCTGAGCTGGCAGTCAGCACGGAGCCCGACGCGGGGCTCAGACCCACGAACCGCGAGATCATGACCTAAGCGAAAGTCGGACGCTTAACCGACTAAGCCACCCAGGCGCCCTGGACAACCTTACTCTTAACCACCGAGTGACAGTCCCTCTAAGATGCAATGAAAGTTATAAGCCCCTCACCACAGGGCACAGACGGCAAATGGGCACAGGGAACGACGCTCCACGTCGTGTGGCATCAGGGAAACGCACATGAAAACGGTGGTGCGGGAATCCCTCCACACCCCCACTAGAGCGGCCCAAGTCCAGAGCACGGGCATCGCCCGGTGCTGGCGAGGACATGGAGCGGCAGGAGCTCGGGTTTGTCGCTGGGGGGATGGGAAGTGGGGCAGCCGCTCCGGGAGACGGTCCGGAGGTTTCTGACAAAGCTCCACACATCGTGACCACGCGACACAGCAGCCACGCTCCTGGGTATTTACCGCAGGGTCTGAAGACTTCCGTCCACACAAGGTGAGCTCGCGGGACGCTCACGGCAGCTGTTCTCGCGACGGACAGAGCTGGGACACAATCAAGATGTCGGTCAGTGGGTGGACAGATAACCAGGGATGTCCAGACAAGGCGCCACTGTCCAGCTCTGCAGAGAAACGAGCTGTGAAGCCGTGAAAAGAAGGAATCTTAAAGGCACCGTACTAAGTAAAAGAGGCCAATCTGAAAAGGCTGCACACTGCTGATTCCAATTCTATGACATTCTGGAAAAGGCAAAACTACAGAGACAATGAAAAGAGCAGCAGCCCACAGGGGTTGGAGGGAAGGAACGGATGAAGAGGCAGAGCACAACAAGAGATTGTTCAGGCAGTGAAACTACTCTGTATGATGCTGCAGCGGCGGATACACGTCATCACTCGTTTGTCCAAACGCCTAGCATGTACCCCCCAGAGTGACCCCGATATCAGCTGTGGACTTTGGGTGATGATGACATGTTCATGCAGGCTCATCAGCTGTCTGGTGGGGGTGTCGACAGCGCACGTGTGGGGGCAGGGATACACAGGAAGTCTCCGTACCTCCCTCTCAATGTTGCTGTGAACCTAAAACTGCTCTAAAAAAATAAAAGCTTAACAAAACAAATAAATAAAAACAAACTTAAACAATGAGAGTTATAGATTTATCCAAACACACATACGTATACACACACACACATATATATGCACACACGTGTGCGTGTAAAACAGCAAACCTTTTCACATATAATTTCAGAAGTTTCACAGACCTTCTAGAAGATCCTCAGGCCCAGTTCAAAGTATGAAAACATAATACTTTCCCTAGGGCTCCACAGGGAAAATACTTGAAGTCCGCTAGTTTTATATACCTTGATAACACAGGACACCCATTCTCAAGCCCTGAGAAGCCACCCGTTCCCAGAAATTCTGTGCCCCCCACGCCCCAACCCTGCCCAGCTGCTCAGCTTCAGTCCCAGCCTCTCCTCTGCTCACTGATCCTAGGAAATTGCAGCCACTCTCGTGTGAACCAGGTATCAAACCTGGAAGAATTCACTGAGAAAGTAAGGCTTAAAGGATCAGTCAGCCTTTCACAAACGTGTCCTCAGTGCTGACGATCTGCACTTTACCACTCCTCAACGTGCGGGCGATCAGGGAGGGTGGCCCCCGACACGCCGGCCTACAAAGAGGCGACCTGAGTGGCTGGGTGATGTGATGCACGACTGGGTCCCAGAGCCAGAATCACTTCGCTACAGGAAGTGCTTAGATGACTCTGTCATACTTGAAACAATGAGCAGCCTTAGGCAGAGCACTTCTTTGACATTCACACTTTGAGCCCGGAACACACCCGGTCTGTCAGGATCACCACTCCCGGACTCGATGGAACAAAGTCCAGCAGTGGAAGGAGCGAGCTGCTCTCGACCAGTGTCGTTCCAGCTTCAGGACCTGGGGCCTGGGAGGGGCCGCTCCACCTGATCGATTCCACACAAGTTCTCAGACCGCTCAGGAGCGACGACCAACGGCCTGACTCTAAGCATGTTTTAATTCTAGCAGAACCATGAGATTAACTGTGCAAACTCAGAACTCTGAAGTGGAAAGAATTAAAAGGCATTAGGAGAAGAGGCCCTTGCTCCAGAAAGTTTACAAAAGGACATTTCATGAAAAAAACTGAACGTACTTACCTTTAAATTTTGATCTAATGTTTGCCAGTTCTTTGTTTATTCTCTTTATTTCTGCTTCTTTACTTTTGCCTAAAAAAAGAGAGAACACAAACGTACTCTTACTTTAACTTATTTCTGAGCAAACATCTGTTCCCCACCAAGACCAACACCTCAGAATTAAAGGCAAAATCACTGCTTTTAGGAGGCAAAGAAAGAAGCAGACGGCCAGCAGCCAAAACAGCAGGGAGGCAGCTGGGACAGAAGCCGGGGCCCTGGCACAGGCCGGGTCACAGCCCCAGGTCAAAGCAGGGCGAGCACCACACAGGAAATCGGCCACTCTAAAAACGGGAAGGGATCTACAGGGGCATTTTTACGTTATTTTTTATTATTGTGTTTATTTTAGAGAGAGAAGGGAAGGCCAAGCGGGGATGGGGAGGGGGGGAGAGAATCTTAAGCAGACTCCACGCTCAGCACAGAGCCCGATGTCGGGCTGGATCCCACGATCCTGGGATCGTGACCTGATCCAAAAATCAAGAGCTGGACTTTCAACCAAATGAGCCATCCAGGCACCCCCACAGCACCATTATTAATTCCATCTTTTGCCACAGTTCTGGAACTGTAAGCACTCAAAATGCCTCCAGAACATTTTCCACACTTAATAGTTAACTCCTAAAATTGACTGTTACTCCCATGGATAATGTTTTACAGTATAAAGTTTTAACTATTTTACCAGCTTCCAATTTTCTTTCCCTGTGAAATTCACCGACCTACAAAATCTGATAAACCCACTTTGCCGTATGTAATGAAGTCTGAGATATTTTCCCCATTATATGAAAAAGAGATGGAAAGTACATTATATATATGACAGTCAAACTTTTGCTACATTCTAGATCTATTGCAAATTGGACTTAATCCAACAAATATTTGCGTGTATGGAGCACACTGGCCATGGAATGGAGATCAGACTATACACAATTTTGCTCCACCTTGACCATGTGAAAACCAGAGCTTAGAGGGCATAGGAGACTTCCTAAGGGCTACAAATCTTGACAATACTGTAAAAATACAAGAAATGATTCATCATACAGGACACAGTGAGTTATACGTGGAAATGCACCCGGGTAAAAGCCCACCACTCTGAAAGCAGGAACAAGTCTACTCCAGAAGACCCTCTCCAGGCTGAGGCCTTGCATCAGCGGTGGCGCACAGGTGGAGCAAAGGCTTCCGCGGCAGCCACCAGAACACACCAGTCCCTGCGTTCACCGAGCCCAGACACTGGGCTCACCTGCGCCCTCCCGCAGAGGCGCTGCTCGTGGCTCTGCCTCCTCTGCGTCCCCCTGTGGAACCTGTCACCGCCCCCCCAAGGCGGCTCCCTCCCCAGGGCACCTCCAGAACAGCACTACTCTTCCACCACTAACATGCTACTAAACAGGGCTTCCCATCTGCTGGATTCAAGGAACGCTGCTTTAAACCAGTCCTCCCCAAAAAGCCCCAATGGAGCAGCTGGCCAGGACAGGGGCACACGGCAGGCACACTCACCAGGCACCGCTCGAGGTGCTGAGACAGATGTAGGTTAAAACAGTCCTTCTGGGGGCGCCCGGGGGGCTCAGTCGGTTAAGCATCCGACTTCGGCTCAGGTCATGATCTCACGGTTCGTGGGTTCAAGCCCCGCATCAGGCTCTGTGCTGACAGCTAACTCAGAGCCTGGAACCTGTTTTGGATTCGGTATGTGTGTGTCTCTCTCTGACGCTACTCTGCTCATGCTGTCTCTGACTCTCAAAAATAAATTAAAAAAAAACATTTTAAAAAAAAGTTTAAAAAAATAAAAAACAACACTTCCTGCCCTCAGGGAGCCACTGCTCCAGGCAGCGGCGGGCGGGGGCTGGAGACCTTTAATAGAACAAGCATAGCACAGTCAGCTCTGGGGAACGAGGAAGGCAGGCAGGCTGGGAAGGGGCATCCAAGTCCCCCTCAGCACCCCTGATGACATACAGGTCAGAGCCCATCACAACAGTTAAGATGAGACACATCCAAAGGCCCCCTGAGGAGCCAGGGGGACACCTAGCAGAGCAGTGGGCTTAATGGCCCAGGGTGGCAGGTAAGTCATTTTTAATAAGTGTTATTTTTGCTGAAGGAGACGTTATGGATCTGGCTAAAATGGCCATGAAAGTGATGTCTTGGTAGCCTCCCGTTTCACAGCCACAAAGCCTGCAGGCAGCCTCACACACTGTACACTGCATATGCACCTGAGCGTGCATGTGTCCACATGTGCCCGTGTGTGCATGCACACCTGCGTTTGTGTATGTATGCCCGTGTGTGTGCATGTGCACCTGTGTGTGGGTACACGTATGGATGCCCGGGGCTAAGTGTGCACCTGTGAATGCACGTATGAGTGCCCATGTGTGCATGTGCATGCGCTTGTGCTTCTCACAGGGTGGGTAGCAGTCTGTTCCCGCACTCTCTCTGGGGCACACACATTCCACCTATGCAAGCCCTCCAGGAGCAGAGGCCCCAGAAGGGGCAGGAGCCTATGTTGTGCAGACAGTCAAAAGATAGGGGGACGGTAGAAAGCAGCAGTGATGCTAAATGAGCTAAACTGGCTTTCATAAAACCTGCAGATACACCTAAGGTCAGGAAATCACAAAATATGGGCGCCTGGGTGGCTCGGGCAGTAACGCGTCCGACTTCAGCTCAGGTCATGATCTCGCGGTTCATAGGTTCGAGCCCCACGTCAGGCTCCGTGCTGACAGCTCAGAGCCTGGAGCCTGTTCCAGATTCTGTGTCTCCCTCTCTCTCTCACCCTGCCCTGCTCACACTGTCTCCCTCTCTCTCTCAGAAACAAATAAAACAGTTTTTTTTTTTTAATTTTTAAGGTTTTTATTTATTTCTAGGAGAGAGAGAGAGAGAGCACGAGCAGGGGAGGGTCAGAGAGACAGGGAGTCACAGACTGAAACAGGCTCCAGGCTCTGAGCTGGCAGTCAGCACAGAGCCCGACGCGGGGCTCGAACCCACAAACCGCGAGATCATGACCTAAGCAAAAGTCGGACGCTTAACCGACTAAGCCACCCAGGCGCCTCAAATAAAACAGTTTTTTAAAATTTTTAATTAAAAAAGTCACAAAATAAAACTAAAAGCACATAGAATTACAAGGGTTACCACCAGGAGAAACAGAAACAAACAGTTAAACGATGCTCTGTCCACAGCATAAGACCAGGGTTTTTTACCCAAAGTTTTTTTCTTAAAGTGGCCAGTTTAGGGGCACCTGGGTGGCTCAGTCGGTTGAGCATCTGACTCTTGGTTTCGGCTCAGGTCGTGATCCGAGGGCTGTAGAACTGAACCCCACAGCTGAGCATGGAGCCTGCTGGAGACTCTCTCTCTCCCTCCCTCTCTCCCTCAGCCCCCTCTCCTGCTCACGCCCACATTGTCCCTAAAATAAAATTTTTAAAAATAATACACAAAATAATACACAAAATAGCTGGTTTACAGCACACACGTACACATTTTTTCCTCATCAGGGCAGGTGAGGGCTCTCCTGGAGGAGGGCGTGAGCACACGCCACGAGTGGGCTCAGAAGCAGGCGTGTGAGGCTGGGGTCCGGGAGCTGCCTCTGCTCCCTCTGCAGCCAAGGGGGCGTCCCTTTACAGCTCTGAGCACACCCCCTCCAAAGGAAAACCACCAAAAGCCACAGGACTTCATGCAGTCCACGTGTGTGAGAGAGACAGTAGGAGAACGGCGTATCAGCCAGACCAGAGAGCAGGAGGGCCCAAAGCCGACCCGGGGGCCTCAGAAGGCAGGGTCTGAGGACCAGAGGGCTGCAGCGGCCCCCCCACCAAGCAAAGATGGAGAGCCTGCTCTGAGTGACCCCGAGAGGGAAGGTCCGCAGGCAGAGGACAGAGCCTGGGAACATCTGAGTTCCCACTGTCACCAAGACAGTGGAGGGAGGGTACTGCGTGACAGAAGAGCCACGCTGGACCACGCCTCTTCCGACAGCTCAGAAAACGGAGTTCACGGAAAAATAAGCAACAGGGAAGTACTGAGGTCAAATCCCAGACAGAGAGACCATAAGAACAGAGGAGAACAAGCAGAATACTATCCCCACGAACAACACGGCACCTCAGGAAGATGCTCCAACAGGGCAGATCAAAACCAGAGCCCTCTATTTCAAAGTAAGATGAGAGACATTAAGAAAAACACGGAAGGGGCGCCTGGGTGGCTGAGTCGGTTAAGCGTCCATCTTTCGCTCAGGTCATGATCTTGCGGTTCGTGGGTTCGGGCCCCGCGTCGGGCTCTGTGCTGACTGCCAGCTCAGAGCCTGGAGCCTGTCAGTCTGTGACTCCCTCTCTCTGACCCTCCCCTGCTCATGCTGTCTCTCTCTCTCTCCTAGAAATAAATAAAACATTAAAAAAAAAAAAAAAAAAAAACACGGAAAATATCTCAAAATCTACTAGGAAGATTCAGATATCAGGGAACAGAAGTCAAGTAAATAAGAAACAAAAAAATCATTCCAGAAATGAAGAATAACCTAGGAGGAGTACAAGAACAAATAAACACACAGAAATGAAGAACGAGAAAAAGTAGCAAATACTGAAAATGGACCAAGACACAACATGTGGCTGGAGTCCCCGAGGATGGCAGCCAGCCAAGCGGCAGAGACTAAGACTGCGTCATTTCAAATGACCACACGTGGGGCACCTGGGGGCTCAGTCGGTTAAGCGTCCGACTTTGGCTCCGGTCATGATCTCATGGCTCGTGGGTTCAGGCCCCGCGTCGGGCTCTGTGCTGACAGCTCGGAGCCTGGAGCTGCTTTGGATACGGAGTCTCCCTCTCTCTCTGCCCCTCCCCCGCTCATTCTGTCTCTGTCTCTCTCTCAAATGTAAATAAACATTAAGAAAGAAAGAAAACTGATAAATAAAGGGAAAGAACCAAACACCTACCCTGCCTCTTCCACAGGAACCGTCCCCCAGGGAGACTGGGAACAGTCTCTTTATAAAAGGGTCCCCACAAGGATGAGCACTGGGTGTTATATGGAAACCAACTTGACGATAAACTATTTGTTAAAAAATAAATAAATAAATAAATAAAAATAAAAATTTAATAAATAAATATTTTTTTTAAAAAGAGTCCCCACAAGTCAATGGAGAAGAATGAGAGTATCACCATCTTGCGCCCCTCCCCCCAGACGAATGGCTGGACCTGAGCAGCTGCCAGCCTCACAAGGAGTCAGATGCCACACAAGCCCCACACGCAACAGCAGAACATCACCTCCCGTCGTGTCAAGGCATCAGCTATATGTGACTTGGCCTCCATACCCAGTTGCCAGATGGCCAAGAACATGGTGAAACGCACTATGACCTCCACAACTTAATGTCCCTTAAATGTCCTGGGTCTTCAGTAGACTGTTGTAAGGAAAAGAAAGGAATATAGATTAAAGATCACAGAACAGAAAATGTTTAGAAATGGGCATGAGCAGAGGCGCCTGAGTGGCTCAGTCAGGTGAGCATCCAACTTCACCTCAGGTCATGATCTCGCGGTTTGTGGGTTCGAGCCCCGCGTCGGGCTCTGTGCTGACTGCCAGCTCAGAGCCTGGAGCCTGTTTCAGAGTCTGTCACTCCCTCTCTCTCTGACCCTCCCCTGCTCACGCTGTCTCTCTCTCTCTCCTAGAAGTAAAACATTAAAAAAAAAAAAGAAAAGAAAATAGGAGTAAACTGCCTTGTGAGACGATGGATTCCTTAACTGCAGAAATGTTCAAGCTGAGGCTGGATGCTCCCCTGCCTCCGGCTGGGTCCCTTCGATCCATCTGACCACAGCTTCCCCTGCACAAAACCCAAGTCTTTCCCGAGGACAGGGGATGCCATCCGTGCTGAGGTACAAGGTCCTTCTCAGTGTTCATCGTCCCTCCCCTGAGAGGCGGAGCCCAAAGAGATTCAAGGGAGCCCCCCCCCCCGGCAGCCACGCCCTTCTCCCCCCACCCCTAGTCCCCTGCAGTGTCCTCCCCTCCACCTCACCTCCTCCCAACTAAGCAGCACGGATATCCCCTCTTCAAGAAACCCCCATGACCCCTCCAACAGGGTCAGGTGCCCCCTCGTGTCTGTGGCCACAGTGACCCTGGTCTCCTGGGCCTTTCTTGTCACTGTTCCCACTTGATTTTCTACCATCTCAACAGCCTTGCACAGGCACACCCACCACAGGGCTGGCTGGCAACCAACACAGACAAAGGAGGCTGGGCAGGATGACCAGGGTTCCCTCTCAAGGGGAGGGGCAGGCTGGCCCACAGAGGGACTCTCAGAAAGAAAAGAGCTCGTGGGGCGCCTGGGTGGCTTAGTCGGTTAAGCGTCTGACTTTCGCTTAGGTCATGATCTCGCGGTTCGTGGGTTCGAGCCCCGCGTCGGGCTCTGTGCTAACTGCGGGCTCGGAGCCTGGAGCCTGTTTCAGTCTGTGACTCCCTCTCTCTCTGACCCTCCCCTGCTCATGCTGTCTCTCTCTCTCTCTCTCCTATAAATAAAACATTAAAAAAATAAAATTAAATTAAAAAAAAAAAAGAAAGAAAGAAAAGAGCTCGTGAGACAGTGCCCAGATACACAGATGGTGGGAGACTTGGTGTGGGAGCCTACCTGGGCTCAGGCCAGGCCTGGGCTACCGACTCTCTAACCAGGCTATTGCCTCGGTGCCTTCATCTTACAGCAGAGCCACCACCGTGGGCACCAAGGAGTGCAGCCCTCATGACCGTGCCTGGCACGTAAGTCCACAAACACCAGCCCTTAACTGGATGGTGGCTGCTTTTACTCAGCTGAACAAGGCTATCCCTGAGTGTTAAACCTTCAAACGCCAAAGGGGAACACTATCCGCTGTAGTGGGTTGTAACATGCCTGTCCAAGGTTTTAAAGAAAATCTAGCATAACTGTGGGTGACAGATAACCCACATGCACATTAACACATTCAAACCAATACTTACGTACTGAATTTATCGAAGTGTCCTGGAGGCCTCTTTCACTGTGCACTATCAATCCCACATTCCCCACGAGGTGAGGACACTGCAGACAGAGCATCGTGTCCCCTGGGGTCTGCCAGGGGCTTTCCCAGTAAAGGCTAGTTCATGCTCATTCATACTGTACTTCTCTCCAGACAGAGGGCCCCACCAACAACCAAGCTCCTCCCCCCCCCAAGCTGGGAGGAAATCTAGCAAAAAATCTTATCTTTTTAGTTGAAGAATGGGCTTTGGAGGCTTGGGGAGAGGTTTACAGCCCACCCTGACTTCAGAAACCAATTGTGAAAGGGAAAGCTGTCAACAAGACTAACTGACCTAGAGTGATAAGCCTCCCAGACTCGGACTAGTAGTGTGATCTTTGTTCCACAGTGAAGGGCTGCTGGTCTTTGCCAGCCACCGCTGTCTCTATCTAAAATGCAGCAGGTCACTCAGGCACTGAGGATACTGACCTGTGACAGGCAATTCTCAGAGTGGACTCACAAGCTCTGGTAGCTAATGAGTAACCTAGACGAGCCTACAACCACTGCCCCAAAACAAGCCACAATTCATGCCCAGTAAGTAGCAAAGAATGCACTCCGCAGATAGGCTTTAATAAAAGCTTTTGGATTTTTCGAAATACCACCCTGCTCAGTCTTCCAGAATAACATGCTGGTTAATGATTTGTTTGCGAGCTGAACTAATCAACTGACAGTGTTAGTGTTCTGTGGCCCTAAGTTTGGAAACAAAGAGTACGGTACCAATCTACTAAAACCTTAAGGTAGTAAGTATGAAATTAACAATAAAATTTGATCTAAATAAAAATTTTAGCCCATATATAAAATAATTGGGGCACCTGGGCGACTCAGTCAGTTAAGTGCTGACTCTTGGTTTCAATTCCGGTCATGATCTTGACCTCACGGTTCATAGGATGGAGCTCCGAACTGGCCTTTGCGCTGACAGCACAGAACTTGCTTGAGGTTCTCTCTCTCTCTCTCTGCCTCTCCCCTGCTCACGCTCTCTAAAAGCAAATAAACTTTAAAAAAGAATAATTTCACTAAGTAAAACCTAAAGCCCCAAATTTACCAAACAAAAGCCTATTTTTGAAGGAAGATATTGTTTATAAAACTGTACTAAAGGTGGTCAGCACAGTGGTCAACAAAGTCTGAAATCAAGCCTGCAAGGGAACGCCATTCCATTTCTTAATAGCTATACGACCTGGGGCCATGAACTTAATTAATGTCTCTGTGCCTCAGCTTCTCCTTCATTAAATGGGAATATCACCCATCAACAGGCTGTGATGAGGACCACACAAGGCAGCAAGTAGCCACAAGAGGCTGTAAGGATCATCATGAGGGACATTCTCTACACTTTCCCGTTACCAACGAATGCATAGGATGGACAGTCTCAGAACAAAAACCCTCAACAACAACAAATCAGAACAAAAGACTTCAAATATCAAAAAGTTGTTATGCTATATAAGATAAAGTCACTCTTGACTCTGACAAATGTTAACTGGATTATCGTTTCCTATTGAAGTGCAGTTGACACACAATATTGTTAGCTTCAGGTGTATAACATAATGACTCAACATTTATATACATTAAAAAGTGATCACCACTGGGGCGCTTGGGTGGCTTAGTCGGTTAAGCGTCCGACTTTCGCTTAGGTCATGATCTCGCGGTTCGTGGGTTCGAGCCCCGCGTCGGGCTCTGTGCTGACTGCCAGCTCAGAGCCTGGAGCCTGTTTCAGAGTCTGCGTCTTCCTCTCTCTCTGACCCTCCCCTGCTCATGCTGTTTCTCTCTCTCTCCTAGAAATAAATAAAAATATAAAAAATTAAAAATTAAAAAAAAGTGATCACCACTAGAAATCCAGCTATCATCTGTCATCATACAAAGTGGTTACTTTCATGTTATTAACTATGTATTATATCCCCATGTCTTATTTATTTTATGACTGCAAGCCTGTATCTTTAATCCCCTTCCCCTATTTTGATCAACTCCCGACCCCTCCATGGCAACCACTATGTTCTTATACCTATGTTCTTATGAGTCTATTTCTATTTTGTCTTGTCTTTTCATTAACTTGGTTTTTGAGATTCCACATATAAGTGAAACCATACAGTACATGTCTTTCTCTGACTTATTTCACTTAGCATAGTACCTTCCAGGTCCATCCATATTGAGGCAAACCATACAATTTCATCCTTTTTATAGCTAATATTCCTGTGTGTGTGTGTGTGTGTGTACACAAGTACATGTCATCTGTATCTTTACCCATTCATCTATCGACAGACATTTCACCTGCTTCCATATTTTGGCTACTGTCAATTATGCTGCAATAAACACAGGGGTATCTTTTTGAGTTAGTGTTTTGCTTTCTTCAGATAAATACCCAGAAGTGGAATTACAGAATCATATGGCATTTTAATTTTTTGAGGCGCCCCATACGATTTCCATAGTGCTTGCACCACTTTGTGTTCTCACCCACAGCACACAGGGATTCCCCTTCCTCCTCTCTCTCTTCAACACTGGTGATTTCTTGTCTTTTTGACACTAGTCATTCTGACAGGTGTGAGTTGACATCTCGCTATGGTTCTGATTTGTATTTCCCTGATGATTAGTGATGATGACCATCTTTTGATATGTCTATTGGCCATGGCATATCTTTTCTTAACAGCCTTATTGAGATATATCTCCTATATCATACAATTCTCGCATTTAGAACATATAATTCAATGGCTTTTAATATATTCAGAGCTGTGTATTAATCGCCACAATCTAATTTTAGAAAATCTTCATCTCTCCAAAAAGAAACCTCAAACCCATTAGCAGTCACGCACCAGCTCCTCCCTCCTCCAGCCCCTGGTAATCACTGATCTACTATCTCAATAGATTTCCCTCCTCTTAACATTTCAGATAAATAAAATCTTTTTTTTTTTAATATTTTTATTTATTTCTAAGAGAGAGAGAGACAGCGTGAGCAGGGGAGGGTCAGAGAGAGAGGGAGGCACAGACTCTGAAACAGGCTCCAGGCTCCGAGCTGGCAGTCAGCACAGAGCCCAACGCGGGGCTTGAAACCAAAAACCGCGAGATCATGACCTAAGCGAAAGTCAGATGCTTAACCGACTAAGCCACCCAGGTGCCCCCAGATAAATAAAATCTTTATATGGTCTCTTGTGATTGGCTTCTTTCACTTAGTATGTTTTCAAGGTATCATGAATTAGCATTCCATATCTTTCTAGTGCTAAATAATACTGCATTACAGTTGATTCTTGAATAGCATGAGTTTAACCAGGTCCATTTATATGTAATTTTTTTGATAAATACAGTACAGTACTGTAAATGTATTTTCCTTATGATTTTCTGAATAACACGTTCTTTTCTCTAGCTTACTTTAAGAGTATACTATATAGTACACACAACACACAAAGTATGTGTTGACTATTTATGCTATCAGTAAGCCTTCCAGTCAATAGAAGGCTATTTATAGTAGTTAGGCTTTGAGGGGCCAAAAGTTACATGCAGATTTTTGAATGCACAGGGGTTAAGTGCCCCTAACACCACGCTGTCTAAGGACCAAACTGCCTAGGGGCCTATCACATTGTGTATCTATTCATCACTTGATGGATTTTTGAGTTGTTTCTACTTTTAGGCTACCATGAATAATGTTGCTATGAACACTGGTGTACAAGTTTCTATGTGAACATGTTTTCATTTCTCTTGGGTTGACACCTAGGAGTAGCATTGCTAGGCGGTATGATAATTTTATGTTAGAGGAACTAACAAGATGTTCTCCCCAAGGGCAGCACTGTTTTATATCACCACTAGAAAAGAATGAGGGTTCCAATTTCTCCACGACTTTGCCAATGCTTGCTAAGGTCCATCATTTTTTTCCCCATCATTTTTATAACAGCCATACAAATGAGTATGAAGTGATATCTTACTGTAGTTTTAATTTGCAGTTGCCTGATGGCTTTTAATGTGCTCATTGGACATTTGTATATCCTTTTGGAAGAAATGTATATTCAAATACTTTATACATTTTTAATTGAGTTGTCTTTTAATTCAGTTCTTTATGTATTCTGGATACAAGCTTTTCATCAAATACATGATTTTCTTGTTTTTTAATATATTTTATTACTAAATTGGAAAAATACATGATTTTCAAATATTTTCTCTCATTCTTAGGTTGTCTATTCACTTTCTTGATAGCACTTTACAGCATGAGAAGTTTTTAATTTTGATGAAGCCTAATTTATTTTTTATCACTATACCTCTACTAATGTATCTGAGAATCCTTTTTCCAAGGCCACAGAAATTTACTATTTTCTTGTAAGAGTTCTAGAGTTTTAGCTTTTGCATTTAAGTTTATGATACATTTTGAGTTAAGTTTTGGGTGTGATGTGAGGTAGGGGTTAATTTTATTCTTTTACTTGTGGATGCCCAGTTCTCCCAGCACCATTCGTTTAAAAGACTATTCTTGGGGCGCCTGGGTGGCTTAGTCAGTTAAGCGTCCGACTTTCGCTTAGGTCATGATCTCGCGGTTTGTGGGTTCGGGCCCCGCATCGGGCTCTGTGCTGACTGCCAGCTCAGAGCCTGGAGCCTGTTTCAGTCTGTGACTCCCTCTCTCTCTGACCCTCCCCTGTTCACGCTGTCTCTCTCTCTCTCTCTCCTAGAAATAAATAAAACATAAAAAAATAAAAATAAAAATAAAAAAATAAAAGACTATTCTTTTCCCCCACTGAACTGGCTTGGCACTCTTGTCAAAACTCAATTGACCACAAAGCTCAACATTTATTTCTGCACTCTCAATAATATTCCATTAATCTATGTATCTATCCTTATACCACAACAACGCTGTCTTGATCATTTTGTATTAAGTTTAGGAATAAGGAAGTAAATCCACTAACTTTGTTCATCGAATCAGTCCAAGACTGATTTGACTACTATGGGTCCCTTGAATTTCTGTTTTTTTAATGTTTATTTATTTTTGAGAGACAGAGAGAGAGAGAGAGAGCATGAGAGGGGAAGGGCAGAGAGAGAGGGAGACACAGAATCCGAAGCAGGCTCCAGATTCTGAGCTGTCAGCACAGAGCCCAACACAGGGCTCTAACTCATACACTGTGAGATCATTACTTGAGCTGAAGTCAGACACAACTGACTGAGCCACCCAGGCGCCCCTTGAATTTCTGTTTGAATTTTAGAATCAGCTTATCTCGGGAAAAAAAAAAAGGCATCTAGGATTTTTTTTTTTTAAATAAAGATTGCATTAGGGGCGCCTGGGTGGCTTAGTCGGTTGAGCGTCTGACTTTCGCTTGGGTCATGATCTCGAGGTTCATGGGTTCGAGCCCCGCGTCGGGCTCTGTGCTGGCTGCCAGCTCAGAGCCTGGAGCCTGTTTCAGCCTGTGACTCCCTCTCTCTCTGGCCCTCCCCTGCTCACGCTGTCTCTCTCTCCTAAAAATAAATAAAACATTAAAAAAAAATTTTAAATAAAGATTGCATTAAATCTGTAGGTCAATTGGGGATTGTTGATATCTTAATATTAAGTCTTCCAATCCATAGACATGAAATGTCTTTCCATTTATTTAGGACTTCTTTACTCCCTTCTAACAACTGTTCATAATTAAGTGTAAAAGCATTAAGCTTTTTCGTTTAAACTTATTCCTATGTATTTTATTCTTTTTGATGCAATTGTAAATGGAATTGTTTCCTTGTCAGTGTAGAGAAATACAATTAATTTTTCTATATTGATTTTATATACTGCAACCTTCCTCAACCCATTTATAATTCTAGTCATTTTCTAATGGATTCCTTAATATTTTCTATATACAAAATGATGTCACCTATACATACAGATCATTCTATTTCTTTCCAACCTGGATGCCTTTTTTTTTAATGTTTTATTTATTTCTAGGAGAGAGAGAGGAGACAGCGTGAGCAGGGGAGGGTCAGAGAGAGAGGGAGTCACAGACTGAAACAGGCTCCAGGCTCTGAGCAGGCAGTCAGCACAGAGCCCGACGCGGGGCTCGAACCCACGAACCGCGAGATCATGACCTAAGCGAAAGTCGGACGATCTACTGACTAAGCCACCCAGGCGCCCCTAACCTGGATGCCTTTTATTCCTTTTTCTTTTGTCACTGCCGAGGCTACAACCTCCAGTATTAAATAGAAGCGGTGAGAGCAAACATCTTTGTCATGTTCCTGATCTTAGAGGCAAACAGTCTTTCACCATTAAATAGGATCTTAGCTGTGGATTTTTTTTTTTTAATGTTTTATTTATTTTTAGGAGAGAGAGAAAGAGACAGCGTGAGCAGGGGAGGGTCAGAGAGAGAGGGAGTCACAGGCTGAAACAGGCTCCAGTCTCTGAGCTGGCAGTCAGCACAGAGCCCGACGCAGGGCTCGAACTCACGAACTGCGAGATCATGACCTAAGCGAAAGTCGGACGCTTAACCGACTAAGCCACCCAGGCGCCCCAGCTGTGGATTTTTCATAGATACACTTTAAGTCAAGACATTCCCTTGTATTTCTAGTTCGTTGAGAATTTTTATCATAAAAGTGTACTGGGTTTTGTTAATGTCTATTTCTGCATCTACTGATATGACCAGGTGTTTTTAGTTCTTTGTTATACTAATAATGGCTATTTGTTGGGGCGCCTGGGTGGCTTAGTCAGTTGAGCGTCCGACTTTCGCTTAGGTCATGATCTCGCGGTTCGTGGGTTCGAGCCCCGCATCGGGCTCTGTGCTGACTGCCAGCTCAGAGCCTGGAGCCTATTTCAGAGTCTGTGTCTCTCTCTCTCCTGACACTGAAAATAAATAAAAATTAAAAAATAAAATAAAATAAAATAAATAATAATGGCTATTTCCAGATGTTAAGCCAACCTTGAATTCGTGGGATAAATCTCACAATGACCTGATGTATAATCTTTCTTATTCTTGCTGGATTTAGCTGGCTAGTATTTGATTGAAGATTTCAGCTTCTATATTCAGAATGGATATTATACTGTAGTTTTCTTTCTTGTGATGTATCCATCTGTTTTGTTATCAGGGTAATTGTGACCTCAGAATGAATCGGAGAGTATTTCTTCCTCTTCTTTTTTTCCCAAAGAGTTTGTAAAGGATTAGAACTGATTATTTCAGTTTTTGGTAGAATTCACCAGTGAAGCCATCTGGGCCAGGATTTGTTCTTGTGAGAAATTTTTAAATTACTAATACAATCTGTTATAAGTCTATGCAGATTTTTTGTTTCTTCTTGAGTCATTTTCAGTTACTTGTGTCTTTCTACAAATTTCTCCGTCTTATTTAAGTTACCTAAATTTATTTTTGTAGGCTTCACACCCAGTGCAGAGTCCAGCACAGGGCTTGAACTCAAAACCCTGAAATCAAGATCTGAGCTGAAATCAAGAGTTGGATGCTTAACTGACTAAGCTACTCAGGTGCCCCATGTTCTCTAATCTCCGGTATATAGTTATGCATAGCATTCCATTATAATCTTTTTTATTTCTATAAAGGTAGTAATGTCCCTTCTTTCATTCTTGATTTTAATAATTTTGAGTCTTTTCTTTTTTGCTTGGTCAGTCTAGCTAAAGGTTTGTCAGTTTTGATGATCTTTTCAAAGAGCCAATCATTGATCTAATCTTTTCTTTCTGCTTGGTTTGGGTTTTGTTTGCTCTTCTTTTTCTAGATTCATAAAGTGAAATATTAGGTTAATGATTTGAGATCTTCTTTCCTTTTTTCCTTTTCTTTTCTTTTTTTTTTTTTAAGTAGGCTCCTTGCCCAGCACAGAGACCAATGTGATGCTTGAATTCACAACCCAGGGATCGATACCTAAACTAAGATCAAGAGTCAGATGCTTAATGAGGCATCCAGGTGCCCCTTAAGATCTTCTATCTAACATAGGTTATATGAATCAGAGCCAGGCAATCTGCGGCTCCTCACTCCGTCCCCTGTCCTTGGAATATAAGTTCCACTTGCCTTCTCTTCTCCCAGAAGCTGTCTCAAGGACCCAGCCTTGAGAGTGATGTGGTGCTGAGACCTTCTGGACAGTAAGTGTGACTGAATCTAGTTAAGGCCTCTATATAACTTTTAAGATTTCCCAGATAGGTTCAAAGATCTATTAGTCCTTTTGTCGCCCAAGCCAATCTCATATGTAGGTTATTTTGCTTATTAAACTTCCCCCTACCAGTGTGGAGTGGCCTGCCCCTTCGGTCAGTCTCTCCCTGCCCTCCAAATACAGGGCCCAGTTTCAGATTACACCCAGGAAGCTCCCAAGGAGCTTACAAACCAACTCCTGTGTTTTCTTCTTTGACTCAGCGGTTATTTAGGAGGGTGTTTAATTCTCACATATTTGTGAATTTTCCAAATTTCCTTCTGTTACTGATTTCTAATTTCATCCCAATATGCCTGGAGAACACACTTTGTATGATCTCAATCCTCTGAAATTTATTGTGGCCTAAATTTATTGGCCTGAAATTTATGACCTAACATAGTCTATTGTGAAGAATGTTCCGTGTGCCCCGGAGAAGAATGTATGTGTTCAGCTCTTGTTGGGTGGAAGAGTCTACAGGGGATTCCTAGGCCTGACTGGTTTATAGTGGTCTTGCTGATCATGTCTAGTTATAGATCTATTACTGAAAGTGGTGTTCTGAAGTCTCCAACTTTTATAATTATCTATTTCTCTCCATGTATTTGGGAACTCTGTTATTAGGTGCAGCTATATTTATAACTGATATATCTTGAGGGGCACCAGGGTGGCTCAGTTGGATAAACGTCCAACTCTTTTTTTTTTTTTAATGTTTATTTATTTTTGAGAGAGACAGACAGACAGAGCATGAGCAGGGAAGGAACAGAGAGAGAGGGAGACACAGAATCTGAAGCAGGCTCCAGGCTCTGAGCTGTTAGCGGGGCTCGAACCCACGAACTGTGAGATCATGACCTGAACTGACGTCAGACACTTAACTGACTGAGCCACCCAGGCACCCCTAAATGTCCAACTCTTTTTTTTTTTTTTTTAAATGTTTTATTTATTTCTAGGAGAGAGAGAGAGACAGCGTGAGCAGGGGAGGGTCAGAGAGAGAGGGAGTCACAGACTGAAACAGGCTCCAGGCTCTGAGCAGGCAGTCAGCACAGAGCCCGACGCGGGGCTCGAACCCACGAACCACGAGATCATGACCTAAGTGAAAGTCGGACACTTAACCGACTAAGCCACCCAGGCGCCCCTAAATGTCCAACTCTTAATTTCCGCTCGGCTCATGATCCCATGGTGGTAGATTGAGTCTCGAGTTGGGCATCACACTGGGCATGGAGCCTGCTTAAGATTCTCTCTCCCTCTCTCTCTGCCCCACCCCTGCTCACTTGCTCAAATTCTCTCTCTCTCTCTCTCAGAAAGAAAGAAAGAAAGAAAGAAAGAAAGAAAGAAAGAAAGAAAGAAAGAAAGAAAGAAAGAAAGAAAGAAAGAAAGAAAGAAAGAAAGAAAGAAAGAAAGAGTATCTTGAGAGAGTGACCCTTTATCATTATAAAGTGTTCTTCTAGCCCTTTAAATCTTTGTCTTAACATATATTTTGTCTAATATTAGTATACCCACTTCAGCTCTCTTCTGGTTACTACTTGCAAGGCATATTATTTTTTTTCTTTTACCTATTATCTTGCAATCTATAGTCTCCTTGCCTTTTAATTCAAGTGTTCTTCAATCTACTGTCATCTAAAATAATTACCAGTAAGGTAGTATTCATTATCTGCCATTTTGCTATATTTTCTATATACATTGTGCCTCTCTTCTTGTATTCTTTCATTACTGTCTTCTTTTGTGTTAAACAGATATTTTTTAGTATACTACTTTAATTCTCGTTATTCTTTCGCTGTATTTTTTTAAATATTTTTATTTATTTCTAGGAGAGAGAGAGAGACAGCGTGAGCAGTGGAGGGTCAAGAGAGAGGGGGAGACACAGACTCCGAAATAGGCTCCAGGCTCTGAGCTGGCAGTCAGCACAGAGCCCGACGTGGGGCTCGAACCCACGAAGCGCGAGATTGTGACCTAAGCGAAAGTCGGACGCTCAACCGACTAAGCCACCCAGGCGCCCCTCTTTCGCTGTATTTTTTTAAGCTACTTTCTTAGTAGTTGCTTGGAGATTATAATTAACACTGTTATAACTTAAAACAACCCAAACTTAATTGTAATAGTATACAGAAAATTTGCTCCAATACATACACTCCGTTCTCTCCTCCCTTTGTACTATTATTGCCACAAATTACATCTTTATACGTTATAATCCCATCAGTACAATTTTGTTTAAGTTTTTTTATTTATCTGGAGAGAAAGCTAGTGTGAGGGGCAGAGAGGGAGGGAGAGAGAGAGAGAACCTCAAGCAGGTATAGCCCAGAGCCTGACACAGGACTCAAATCCACAAACCATGATGTCATGAGTTGAGCCAAAACCAAAAGTTGGAGGCTCAACCAGCTGAGCCACCCAGGCACCCAGCACAGTTTTATTTAAACTGTATGTAAATTAAAAGTGTCTAATCCAGTTGTCTTTTAAACCAGATAAAAGACAAAAAGTTATGTTTAAAAATGATGTTTTTACAATAAACTATTTGTAAAACAATAAAAAATAATAAATAAATAAAAATAAAAATAAAAAAATAAAAATTATGCTTTTATATTCACCTATGCAGTTGTCTTTACCACCGCTCTTTACTCCATCATGTGTTCTACCATGTAGTGCCCCGCATTTCTACCTGCGGCTCTCCCATTAGTATTTACCGTAGGGAAGTCTGCTAACAACAAACTCCCTCACTCCTGTTTAATAATATCTTAATTCCCCTACTTTTGAAGGGTACTTCTGCTGCGTACAGAGTTCCTGGCTGACAGTCTCTTTCCCTCAGCGTTGTGTACATGTCAGCCCACGGCCTGCTGGGCTCCATGGTTTTAGATGAGAAGTCAGCTGTTAATTTTGAAGATCTCTCGAAGATGTCAATTTCCTCACTGCCTTCCCAAGGTCTTAATTCTTTCAACAGTCTGTGATGTGTCTAGGTAGTGATTGCCTTAAGTTTATCCTATGGATATGCAGAGTATTGTCTGTCACCAACTTCGGGGAGTTTATGTCTTCAAGATAATCTTTGTGCATCTTTCTCCTACTCCTCTCATTATGGGACTTCAATTGTGGATATATCAGTATGCTAGATGATGTCCCACAGATCTCTGAGGCTCTGTTCATTTTTGGCTTTTTAAAAAATAATTTCTACCTCTTCATTGATATGCTCTATTTGGTGAGACATTTTCATTTTTTCCTTTAATTCTTAAGACATGACTTAAGTTCTCAGAACAGATTTATGAAACCAGATTTAAAGTCTTTGTCTAATGAGTTTAACATCTGGACCTTTTTTTAATTTTTTTTTAATATTTTTATTTATTTCTGAAAGACAGCATGAGCAGGGGAGGGTCAGAAAGAGAGAGGAAGATACAGAATCTGAAACAGGCTCCAGGCTCTGAGCTGTCAGCACAGAGCCCGACGCAGGGCTCAAACCCACGAACCATGAGATCATGACCTGAGCCAAAGTCAGACACTTAAGCGACTAAGCCACCCAGCTGACCCAACATCTGGACCTTTTCAAGGATAGTTTCTACTATTTTTTTTTTCCTGTGTAGATCATATTTTCCTTTTTCTTTGTATATCTCATAGTTTTTATGAAAACTGGGTATTTTAGGCAATATAATGGTGACAACTCTAGAAATCAAAATGTTCCCCCTTCTCAGAGGCTGCTGAGGCCAGCGGCCCCTGGCACTTAGTGTGCTATTGTTGTTATCGCTCCGGTTGGTTTTTTTAGTGAATTTCCTGAATTTGTTCTGTAAAGTCCATAAGTTCCATATAGTTCACAGCTACTAAAATCTTTGCTCAGTTAACTTAGTGGTCAGCTAATGATTGGTCAGGGATTTCCTTAAGTGCCTTGAATCAGAGCCCCAAGGAATCCGTGTGTGAAAGCGCACTTTCAGTACTCGGGCAGCTGAAAATCTGCCTTTGCCTTCACTTCCCATTTGCAGAGGGACTCAGGATCAGCCAGAGGGTAAGGCACTGGGGCCCTCTCGAGTCTTTCCCAGGCATATATACACTCTTGCACTTGTGCAGCCTTCTAGATCTCTGAAATCTGTCAGAGCTTTTCTTTTCAAAGCCCTCTGATGGCATGTCATTTTTCACATCTTCTTTTTAAGATTCTGGCCAGAGAAGTTAAGATGGCAGAGAAGCAGGGGGGCTAGGGTATTCGTCCCCGCTAAAACACAGCTGTATGGAGGTCAGATCACTTGAAACACCCAGGAAATTGATCTGCAGAATGGCAGAAGGATCTCCACAGCTTGGCAGGATGAAGGCGCATGTAGTGAATTAGGGGAGATAAAGCAGCACTGGCACGGAGGGGTGGGAATCCCTTCATTGGAGAGACAAAAGGAAGAGAAAGAGAAAAAGAGGCTGTGAATGTGCGGTACTGAATTAACACAAGAGGAAAACCTCTCTGGACCATGGACTGGGGAACGAGAAACACAGAGAGTACCAGTTTCTATCCTGCAAACATCCTTAAGAGCTGAAACTCCAAAGTTTCAAACGTGCACGACTCTCTCTGGAATGGAGCTGGAAGCCAACATGCACACTCCTGGGGAGGAGAGAGCAAGCCCCAGGGTGCATAGCACGGTGTAGCCATCTCAAGGGCTCAAAGGGAGAGGGCAGTCCCCTTCCCAGGGTACTTTGGGAAGAGGTTTATTGCCTCCCTAAGGATGAGAGACTCTGCCGATGCCAACCACAGGCCTTTGATCAGGAGCATGGGGTGGCTCTACTCTGCAACAGGGGAGAGGAGCCGCACTGAATGGGTCCTTTAAGGCTGCGGGTCTTGAATCCTGGCCGAGCATCTAGAAGGCCAGATGCCAGGAGACCATGGAGCAGGGCAAGCTGACACCCCTCACTGTTCTGGGAGGGCTCCCTGAACAGCGCGGGTTAAGATATCCAGTCAGGGGAGGAAGAGACGGGGGCGTCGCCACTTTTATCCCCAGCACCAACACGCTGGGGCTTCGGAGAGCAGCGGGACCGCTCACACCGAACCCTGCCCCTCCGTGCCTGGCCCCCGCTTAGCGAGGGGAGCAAGACTGAGGACGGAACCGACTGACCACACAGCCGGCCTCTCCTCCAGACCAGCACAGCCACCCATCCCCGGCACCGACACACAGCTGTTTTCTTTGTGTCTGGTTTCGGTTTTCGTTTTTTCTTTTCTATTTATTTATCCCTCTTCTCTTTTCATTTGGAATCAGGCTCATAGTTTCTGATTTGTTTTTGGCCAATTCTTATTTTATATATATATATAAATATTTTTGATCAAGCATTTTTATTCTATTATTTTTCAACCTCTCTTCTTCATTTTCCTCTCTCTTTCTCAGAATTTGGCCTTATAGTTTTTTGACTCTCTTCTTGGATTTTTTTTTCTCCCCATTTCATTTTTCTCCTTTTATGGAATCAGGCTTCCCAACCCCCTTTCCTTTTTCTTTTTTTTAATTTTTTTTAATGTTTTATTTATTTCTGAGAGAGAGAGAGAGAGACAGTGTGAGCAGGGGAGGGTCAGAGAGAGAGGGAGTCACAGAATCCGAAGACAGGCTCCAGGCTCCGAGCTGTCAGCACAGAGCCTGACGCGGGGCTCAAGCCCACGAACCGTGAAATCATGACCTGAGCTGAAGTCGGACGCCCAACCGACTAAGCCACACAGGTGCCCCCCTTTTCCTATTTTTTTTTAATTCCAGGGTTACTTCAATGAACAAATTAAACCACATCTGGTTGAAAGCTGAACATTCCACCACTATAAGCAAGGAGAAGCTCTCCAGAGAACTGACCAGTGGGACAGAGCAGCCAAAATGCAACAACAGAGGGCACACAGCATGCATGGGAAAGACTAGCTGGAGTGCCAGGCCCTGGGCAGCACACAGTTTTAACATAGTAGTACTCTCAGGTATAGGACACATAACAAGCTTTTAAAACACGCAAAAGACAGAAACAGCCAAATGACCAAACAGAGGCATTCTCCCCAACAGAAAGTTCAGGAAGAAATCACAGCCAGAGAATGGCTCAGAACAGAAATAAATAATATATCTGAACAAGAACTTAGAAGAACAGTCAAAAAAACTAACAGCTGGGCCTAAAAGAAAGCACTGAAGACACTAGAGATCCTGCTGCAGAGATCAAAGACCTAAGACCTAGTCAGGATGACCTCAAAAGTGCTACAACTGAGATGCAAAGCAGGCTAGCAGAGGAGAGAATGAGGTGAGATAGAAAATAAAATTATGAAAAATAGGGGCACCTGGGTGGCTCAGTCAGTTAGGCGTCTAGCTTCGGCTCAGGTCAGATCTCACGGTTCATGGGTTCGAGCCCTGCATCGGGCTCTGTGCGGACAGCTCAGAACCTGGAGCCTGTTCCGGATTCTGTGTCTCCCTGTCTCTCTCTGACCCTCCCATGTTCACGCTGTCTCTCTCCCTCCCTCCTTCTCTCTCTCTCTCTCAGAAATAAATAAAACATTAAAAAAAGAGAAAATTATGGAAAATAATGAAGCTGAAAAAAAGAGGGAAAGGAAATTATTAGACCACAAGGGAAGAATCAGAAAACTAAGTGATTCCATATAAAACAAAACGATAGCCATATCCTAGGAATTCCAAAAGAAGAAGAACAAGAGAAAGAGGCAACAGGTTTATTTGAACAAATTATAGCTGAGAACTTCCCTAATCTGAGGAAGGAAACAGGCATCCAAGTACAAGAGGCACAGTGAGCTCCCTTCAAAATCAAAAACAGGTGAACACCATGACATACCATAGTGAAACTGGCAATATAAAGGTAGAGAGAGGATTCTGAAAGCACCTAGGGACAAACGCCTTAACCTACAAGGGCAGACACATATAAGGGTAGTAGCAACCTTTCCAATGAACCTTGGCAGGCCAGGGGGAGTGCCAGGAAATACTCAGTGCTCTGTATAGGAAAAATATGCAGCCAAGAATCCTTTATCCAGCAAGACTGCCATTCAGAATAGGAGAGATAAAGGCTCTCCCAGACAAACAAAACCTAAGGGGGTTCATCTCCACTAAACCAGCTCTGTAGGAGACCCTAAGGGGGGCTCTGCGTGGAAAGCAGCGCAGTCTACAAAATACTAGAGGGCATCACCACAAACATGAAATCTACAGATAACATAATGGCACTAAATTCTTATCTTTCAATAATCACTCTGAATGTAAATGGACTAAATGCCCCCAATCAAAAGATATAGGGTATCAGGGGCGCCTGGGTGGCTTAGTCGGTTAAGCGTCCGACTTTCGCTTGGGTCATGATCTCACGGATTGTGGGTTCGAGCCCCACGTCGGGCTCTGTGCTGACTGCCAGTTCAGAGCCCGGAGCCTGTTTCAGTCTGTGACTCCCTCTCTCTCTCTGACCCTCCCCTGCTCACGCTGTCTCTCTCTCTCTCCTAAAAAATAAATAAAACATTAAAAAAAAAAAGATATAGGGTATCAGAATAGATGAAAAATATATAAATTAAAAAAAAAAACCCACCATCCATCTACATGCTGCCTGAACAAACTCATTATAGACTTGAGGACACCTGCAGATTGAAAGTGAGGGGATGGAGAACTATCTACCATGGTAATATGTGTCAAAAGAAAGCCAGAATAGCCATACTTACATCAGACAAACTAGATATTAAAACAAAGGCTGTAACAAGAGATGAAGAAGGGCATTATATCATAATTAAAGAAGTTTATCCATCAAGAAAAGCTAACAATTGTAAATATTTGTGTCCCTAAACTGAAACACCCAAATATACAAATCAATCACAAACACAGGAAATGTAGTGATAATACCATAATTGTAGGAGAATTGATACTCCACTTACAGCAAAGGACACAGATCATCTAAGCAGAAAATCAATATGGAAAAAATAGCTCTGAATGGCACATTGGACCAGATGGACTTAACAGATATATTTAGAACATTTCACCCTAAAGCAGAAGAACACACATTTTTCTCGAGTGCACATGGAACATTCTCCAAAACAGATCACATACTAGGTCACAAAACACCCCTCAACAGGTACAAAAAGACTGAGAGCATATCATGGATATTTTCAGATCACAATGCTGTGAAACTTCAAATTAACCAAAAGAAACAATGTGGGAAGCCCCCAAATACATGGAGGTTAAAGAACATCCTACTTAAGAATGAATGGGCTGGGGTACCTGGGCAGCTCAGTTAGTTCAGCATCCAGACTCTTGATTTCAGCTCAGGTCATGATCTCATGGTTCGTGAGTTAGAGCCCCACACCGGGCTCTGTGCTGGCAGCACGGAGCCTGCTTGGAATCCTCTCGCTCCCTCTCCCTCTGTCCCTCCCCTGCTTGCAGGCACATTCTC
Source organism: Proteles cristata cristata (assembly GCA_017311185.1). Classification (NCBI taxonomy): domain Eukaryota; kingdom Metazoa; phylum Chordata; class Mammalia; order Carnivora; family Hyaenidae; genus Proteles; species Proteles cristata. The sequence goes on from JAESUZ010001378.1 coordinate 66,787, forward strand.
TCTCTTTCTCTCTCTCTCTTAAAATAAATAAACTTTAAAAAATAATAAATGGGTTAACCAGGAAATTAAAGAAGAAATAAAAAAATACATGGAAGCAAATCAAAATTAAAACACAACTGTCCAGGGGCGCCTGAGTGGCTCCGTCAGTTAAGCGTCCAACTTCAGCTTAGGTCATGATCTCATGGTTCATGGGTTCGAGCCCCACGTCGGGCTCTGTGCTAACAGCCAGCTCAGAGCCTGGAGCCTGTTTCAGATTCTGGGTCTCCCTTTCTCTCTGACACTCCCCTACTCACGCTGTCACTGTCTCTGTCTCTGTCTCTGTCTCTCTCTCTCTCTCAGAAATAAATAAAAAGCATTAAAAAAAATTTTAGAAAACACAACTGTCCAAATTCTTTGGGATGTAGCAAAGGTGGACCTAAGAAGAAAATATATTTCCAGTTCAGGCCTATCTCAAGAAGCAAGAAAGATACCAAATATACAACCTAGGGGCGCCTGGGTGGCTCAGTCGGTTAAGCGTCCGACTTCGACCCAGGTCATGATCTCAGTTTGTGAGTTCGAGCCCCGCATGGAGCTCTGGGCTGACAGCCAGCTCAGAGCCTAGAGCCTGTTTCAGATTCTGTGTCTCCCTCTCTCTCTGACCCTCCCCTGCTCACGCTGTCGCGCTCTCTCTCTCTCTCTCTCTCTCTCAGAAATAAAACATTAAAAATTTTTTAATAAAAATAAAGCAAAGTTAATACCTATTCTTCTGTTCCAAAAAACAGAAATGGAAGGAAAGCCTCCAAACTCATTTTATGAAGCTCGCATTACCTTGATTCCAAAACCAAAGACCCCACTAACAAGGACAATTACAGGCCAGTAACCCTAATGAACCCGGATACAAAAATTTTCAGCAAGATACAAGCAAATCAAATTCAACAGTACATTAAAAAAAGTATTCACCATGATCAAGTGGGATTCATTCCTGGGCTGCAGGGCAGGTTCAATATTTGTAAATCAATCAACAGGATACACCACATTAACAGAAAAAAGGAGAAGAACCATATGATCCTGTACAATAGATGCAGAAAAAGCATTTGACAAAATATACCATCCTTTCTTGATAAAAACCCTCAAGAAACCCGGGATAGAAGGAACATCATAACATCATAAAAGCCATATATGAAAGGCCCATAGCTAATAACATCCTCAGTGGGGAAAAACTGAGAGCTTTCCCCCTAAGGTCAGGAACAAGACAGGGATGTCCATTCTTACCACTGTTGTTCAACATAGTGTTGGAAGACCTAGCCTCAGCAATCAGACAAGATGAAATAAAATGCATCCAAATTGGCAAAGATAGAGTCAAACTTTCACTCTTCACTGACATGATACTCTACATGGAAAACCCAAAAGACTCCACCAAAAAACTGCTAGAACTGATACATGAATTCAAAAAAGTCACAGGATATAAAAATCAATATATAGAAAGATCAGTGGCATTTCTACACACCAATAATGAACCAATAGAAAAAAGATACCAAGGAATCGATCCAATTTACCAAAAACCATAAAATACCTGTGAATAAACCTAACCAAAGAGGTTAAAGATCTGTATGCTGAAAACTATAGAAAGCTTATGAAACAAATTGAAGACGACACAAAGAAATGGAAAAACATTCCAGCTCAAAGATTGGAAGAACAAATATTGTTAAAATGTCAACAGTACCCAAAGCAATCTACACATTAATGCAATTCCAATCAAAATAGCACCAGCATTCTTCACAGAGCTAGAACAAACAATCCTAAAATATGTATGAAAGTACAAAAGACCTCTTATGGCCAAAGTAATGTTGAAAAAGAAAACCAAAGCTGGGGCATCACAATCCTGGACTTTAATCTGTATTACAGAGCTGTCATCATCAAGACAGTGTGGTACTGGCACAGACACATAGACCAATGGAAGAGAACAGAGAACCCAGAAATGGACCCACAAATATATGGCCAACTAAGCTTTGACAAAGCAGGAAAGAATATCCAATGGAATAAAGACAGTCTCTTAGCAAGCGGTGTCGGGAAAACTGGACAGCGACACGCAGAAGAATGAAACTGGACTACTTTCTTACACTACACACAAAAATAAATTCAAAATGGATGAAAGACCTAAATGTGAGACAGGAAACCATCAGAATCCTACAGAAGAAAACAGGCAGCAATCTCTTTGACCTGGGCTGCAGCAACTTCTTACTTGACACGTCTCCAGAGGCAAGGGAAACAAAAGCAAAAACGAACTACTGGAACCTCATCAAGATAAAAACTTTTGCCCAGCAAAAGAAACAATCAGTAAACCTAAAAGGCCACCAACTGAATGGGAGAAGATATTTGCAAATGACATATTTGATAAAAGGTTACTATCCAAAATCTATAAAGAACTTACCAAACTTAACACACAAAAAATAATCCATGAAAAAATCGGCAGATGACATGAATAGACACTTTTCCAAAGAAGACACCCAGAAGGCTAACAGACACATGAAAAAATGCTCAACATCACTCATCACCAGGGAAATACAAATCACAACTACAATGAGATAGCACCTCACACCTGTCAGAATGGCTAAAATGAACAACTCAGGAAACAACAGATATTGGTGAGGATGTGGAGAAAGGGGAACCCTCCTGCACTGCCGGTGGAAATGCAACCTGGTGCAGCTACTTTGGAGGTTCCTCAAAAAATTAAAAATAGAACTACCCTACAACCCAGCAATTACACTACTAGGAATTTATCCAAAGGATAAATTCAGTATCTTCAATAAATGCTGATTCAAAGAGACACATCCACGCCAATGTTTATAGCATTATTAACAATAGCCAAGTTATGGAAAGAGCCCAAATGTCCATCGACTGATGAATGAATAAAGAAAACATGGTACTTATATACAATGGAAAACTACTTGGCAATGAAAAAGAATGAAATCTTGCCATTTTTAACAAAATGGATGGAATTAGAATGCATTATGCTAAGCAAAATAAGCCAGTCAGAGAAAGACAGATATCATGTGATTTCTCTCATATGTGGAGTTTGAGAAACTCAACAAATAAGATAAAAACAGAGAGGGAGGCAAACCATAAGAGACTCTTAAATATACAGAACAAACTGAGGGTTGCTGGAAGGGGGTGAGGGGATGAGTTAAATGGGTGACAAGCATTGAGGACACTTTTCAGAATGAGCCCCGGGTGTCATATATAAAAGATGAATCACTGGGTTCTACTCCCGAAGCTAAGAATATACTGTATGTTAACTAACTTAAATACTAATATACATTACTAATATACTTATATTTTGGCCAGGCTCCTATTTGCCCCCAACTATGATATTAAACAATTGTCACTGAGTGGCTCAGTCAGTTAAGCATCTGACTTCAGCTCCGGTTATGATCTCACAGTTCATGGGTTCAAGCCCCGCAATGGGTTCTGTGCTGACACCTCAGAGCCTGGAGGCTACTTGGGATTGTGTCCTCCTCTCTGTCCCTCCCCTGCTCGCAATCAGTCTCTCTCTCTCTCTCTCTCTCTCAAAAATAAATAAACATTAAAAGTTTAAAGTTTAGAGTAACTCTTTGGAAAATTCAGGTATCCAAACTCCTCTGGATTGACTCATCATTACCAATAAGATAATCTACTGACTTCACCACAAAGATAAGTTTCCAGGGGCACCCAGGTGGCTCAGTCAGTGAAGCGTCCAACTTCGGCTCAGGTCATGAACTCACAGTTTGTGAGTTAGAGCCCCACGTCGGGCCCTGATGTCAGGCTCTGCACTGACAGTGTGGGGCCTGCTTGGGATCCTCTCTCTCCCTCTCTCTGCCCCTCCCCACACATGCTAATGCATTCTCACTCTCAAAATGAATAAAAACTTTTTTAAAAAAGTAAAAATACGGGGGCGCCTGGGTGGCTCAGTCAGTTAAGCGTCCAACTTCAGCTCATGTCATGATCTCACGGTTTGTGGGTTTGAGTCCCGTGTCAGGCTCTGTGCTGACAGCTCAGAGCCTGGAGCCTGTTTCAGATTCTGTGTCTCCCTCTCTCGCTGACCCTCCCTGCTCACACTGTCTCTCTCTCAGAAATAAATAAAAAAACATTTAAAAAAAATTTTTTTAAATACTAAAAGTCAAATTCTTACTTCCAAAGACGTGATAAATCCAAAGCATTAAAAAATGGCCATAAAGATCATGAAGGTCTGTGTACGTGTAATAGATAAAATCAGTCCCAAACTTACTTAAAAGGGAAGACCACAATTTGGGAGGCTGGAAAGAGATGATCAAGTGGTAACTACTCAGCCTAACACGGTAAGCTGGATCCCAGCTGCCTGCAGGAGGGAGAATTAGTAAAAACCAAATCTTCTCAGAAAGCCCGAAAAGGCTTAGAAAATAAAGATGCCAAGTGCCTGAGCAGGTGGGCGTGAGGAGGAGGGCCGAGTCTACCGAAGGGGCAGGCGGCCTCCTCCGGCAGCGCCTGGGGCAGGCGGCCTCCTCAAGCCCGGCAGAGTAGAAGCTTCCTCTGGAAAAGCAGCACAGAAGCTCCCGGCCTGGGGACACCACTGAACGCTGACTAAGAGAAACACAACTGAGTGACAGACTCCCGGACGGAGAGACACCCCCTTCCCAGAACGCTGGCAGCTAGGCTTACAACACTCCCCTCCCTCCCCAAGCAGGAGATGAGACTGAAAGGTTATTCTGAGGGAGACTGAAAAGACAAACGACACGCAGGTGCTCCCAGTGACAGAGACCCCACATCCGTCGCTGTGCAGGGAGGCCTCCCACCGGAGCCCCGACCACGCTGGCCAATGCCTGCGCATGCGAGTGGGTGGACTCCAACCAGCAGGCCTCAGGAAGCCCTCCAGGCATGAGCCAGACACCGAAACAAGCCACAGGAAAGGACTCAGGAGCAAAGAGGCTATGCAGAGGGGGCGCTCCAAAGCAACGCATATTCTCACACAGAGAAAATACAGCTTCAAGAGCCAGATGACACCGAAAAAGGGGCAATCGGACAGGAAGAAGGTCTCGAATTGTAAACATACTCCAGAAATAGGAATTCAAAAGGGCCAGAGGTCAAAGTTGAAAGTCTTGGAAAATAGACCACCACAAAGACCAAGAAATGGAAACTGAGAGATAAAAAGGTAAGAAAATATAAGCCAAGAGGGTCCATATTTCAGCTCTTATTAGAGGATCATTCAAAAAGGAGAAAGTGAAAGGAAATTACGGAAGAAATAAAACAAGAACACTTCTGGACATTCAGACTGAATCATGTCACCAAATGCCACACATGGGCACAGCATCTTAAAATTTCAAATGACTAGAGGGACCCCTGGGTGGGTGGCTCAGTCAGTTAAGCACTTGACTCTTGACCTCGGCTCAGGTCTTGATCTGAGGGAGGGGAGTTCAAGCCCCACACTGGGCTCCCGATGGGTGTGGAGCCTACTTAAAAAAAGAAAAATTAACTTTCAGACCACTAGAAACTAAGAACAGAGCCTTGCCTTCAAAATTGAGGAAAAGTTGGGGCGCCTGGGTGGCTCAGTCAGTTAAGCGTCTGACTTTGGCTCAGGTCATGATCTCACAGTTCATGGGCTCGAGCCCTGCGTCAGGCTCTGTGCTGGAGCTTGGAGCTTGGAGCCTACTCTGGATTCTGTGACTCCCTCTCTCTCTGCCCCTCCCCTGCTCACGCTGTCTCTCTCTCTCTCACACACACAAAAATAAATAAAAACATTAAAATTTTTTTCAAAATTAAGGAAAAGTTAAGTTCAGCTAGAATTCTACCAGAGCCAGGGGCACTTGGGTGGCTCAGTCAGTTAAGCCTCAGACTTCAGCTCAGGTCCTGATCTCGCGGTCCGGTCCTTGGATTCGAGCCCCACGTCAGGCTCCATGCTGACAGCTCGGAGCCTGGAGCCTGCTTCCGATTCTGTGTCTCCCTCTCTCTGCCCCTCCCCACACACGCTCTGTCTCTGTCTTTCTCTCTCTCTCAAAAATAAATAAACATTTAAAAAGAAAAGAGAATTCTACCAAAGCCAAATTCTCAACTAAGTACAAAGGTTAAAAATATACTTTTTGGAGCACCTGGGTGGCTCAGTCGGTTAAGCGTCCAACTTCAGCTCAGGTCATGATCTCGCGGTTCGTGGGTTCAAGCCCCACATCAGACTCTGCACTGACAGCTCAGAGCCTGGAGCCTGTGTCAGACTCTGTGTATCCCTCTCTCTCTGACCCTCCCCTGCTCACACTGTGTGTCTGTCTGTCTGTCTGTCTCTCTCTCTCTTTCTCTCTCAGAAAGAAATAAAAAAAAATATTTGAAAGAAAAAATATATATATATACTTTTTTTCAAAAAATGCAGTATTTCAAAAGAATTTCGCCTGCTGCGCACTCCTACCAAGCGCAAGTCAGCACAAGCCCAGAGCACACACACGCAGACGCCAAAGAACCGAGGACCAGCCAGGGACAAGGCCCTCCGGGCTGTGGTGAAGGGAAGTCCCAGGAGGGCAGCATGGGCATCAACAATCTGTCCAGACGACAGCAAACCTGACCACTCCAGGAAGCACACCCTTACCATGGAAAGAAGGGGCTGACGGGCCACCTGTGTCCCACCACGCGAAGGTGGTCTCACAGTCATATCCAGAAGCTTAGGGCTGAAAAGCAACAGGCGCATTAAAAAGACATGGGGGCACCTGGCTGGCTCAGTCGCTGACGCATGCAATTGCTGATCTCAGGGTTGTGAGTTCAAGCCCCATACTGGGCATAGAGATTACTTAAAAATAAGATCTTGGGGGCCCTGGGTGGCTCAGTCGGTTGAATGTATCAGGTTGACTCCTGATTTCGGCTTGTGTTCCCAGGATGGTAGGATCTATCCCCACATCAGGCTCCAAGCTGGCATGGTGCTTGCTTCATATTCATTCTCCCTCTCTTTCTCTCTCCCCCCTCAAATTAATTAATTAATTACATTTTTCTAAAATACAAAAGTATAAAAAGAATAGTTAACACCAAAGACATTAAAAGCTAAACTATCAGGAGGCACCTGGGTGGCTCAGTCAGTTAAGCATCCAACTTCGGCTCAAGTGAAGATCTCAAGGTTCCTGAGGACCCCAATTAGGATCCTCTGTCCTCTCCCTCTCTCTCTGCCCCTTCATCACTCTCTCTCTCAAAAATAAATATTTTTTTGAAAATAAAAATAGGGGCGCCTGGGTGGCTTAGTCAGTTAAGTGTCCGACTTTCGCTTAGGTCATGATCTCGCGGTCGTGGGTTCGGACCCCATGTCGGGCTCTGTGCTGACTGCCAGCTCAGAGCCTGGAGCCTGTTTCAGTCTGTGACTCCCTCTCTCTCTGACCCTCCCCTGCTCACACTGTCTCTCTCTCTTTCCTAGAAATAAATAAAAATTAAAAAAAAAAAAAGAAAAGAAAAATAAAAAGTTGACCTATTGGGGCGCCTGGGTGGCTCAGTTGGTTAAGCTTCTGACCTCAGCTCAGGTCATGATCTCACTGCTTGTGAGTTCAAGCCCCACATCAGGCTCTTTGCTGACAGCTCAGAGCCTGGAGCTGCTTCAGGTTCTGTGTCTCCCTCTCTCTCTGCCCTTCCCCTGTTCACACTCTGTCTCTCTCTCTCTCTCTCAAAAATAAACATTAAAAAATAAGTAAACAGGGGCGCCTGGGTGGCTTAGTCGGTTAAGCATCCAACTTTCGCTTAGGTCATGATCTCGCGGTTCGTGGGTTCGAGCCCCGCGTCGGGCTCTGTGCTGACTGCCAGCTCAGAGCCTGGAGCCTGTTTATCTGTGACTCCTTCTCTCTCTGACCCTCCCCTGCTCACATTCTCTCTCTCTCTCCTAGAAATAAATAAAACATTTAAAAAAAAAATAAGTAAACAAACATTAAGAAAACTTTTTTAAAAAGCTGAACTATCATTCTCAGCCAAGAAGAATATTTTCAATGTTAATTCCTATACGTTAATTAAATAAAATGATGTATTAGAGGATGAGTAAATGAAAGCTCAGGTATATTAAATCCTCATCTTCCACAGTAAGAAGTCAATAATTAATAATTAAATGGGGGAAAACACCTATAAATGGTACAAACTTGTAATTTAGTAATCACATTTTTTAAAGTAAATATGAGAACAAATGGCTATAAAATCAAAATTAATTCTCAGTTTAGGAATAGGGAGATAGGGGCACCTGGGTGGCTCAGTGGTTAAGCATCCGACTTTAGCTCAGGTCATGATCTCACAGTTCGTGGATTCGAGCCCCACGTCGGGCTCTGTGCTGACAGCTCAGAGCCCGGAGCCTGCTTCCGATTCTGTGTCTCCCTCTTTGAGCCTTCCCCGCTCACTTGCTCGCTCGCTCTCTCTCTCTCTCTCTCTCTCTCTCCCTCTCTGTCTGTCAAAAATAAAAATTAACATTTGAAAACAATTAAGGGCATGACTAGACAAAAAAAATAAGAAAAATGCACACAGCTGGGAAGACCTGCCCAATTACTAGAACACCGGGCCTCTCCCCACCAGGCCAGCATTGCCACCACTGGTAACTGGTGATGAGTGTCCATGCACACAACCCCCACACAACCCTCTGGCTTTGGCCTCAGCTCCTTGGACGATCAGGTCCCCACCACAGCCACCCCCCAGTACTCACCCCATCCATGCTCCACTGCACACGTCCTACCAGCCCCAATCTTTCAGCTCACTCAAACAGGCAAGCAAACCCTGACACCCATTAGCCACCCCATTCCCGGGACCTACGATCACGGTCCTTCTCTCCCCTTCCCCATCCTCACCTCCTCTGAGACAGCGTCAATTCCATCGCATAAACTAAGTTCTGACCCTCCTTCTCCGTCGGTGCACTTGCCTGGGAAACCCCTCCCTGCTGAATCCAATCTTGGCCAACCAGTACCAGAGCCCGGAGAGCCCGGTGTGCCTGCTGAAACTACACAAGCAATCGCCGGGCTGGCCGCACCTGTGGAGCCCAGGGACGCCCTGCCATCTCTCCTCAACACCTTCACCTCCACGCCCCCGCCCCCTCCCGCCCCTCACTCTGCTCCCTCCTCTGACAGCGCTCAGGCTATCACTGGCACCACCTCCCTCTGCACCTGCGCTTTTCTTCATGCCTCCACCTTCTCCCTAGCCCTTTTTTTTCCTTCGGGCGGCCTCCAAACACACTCTGCCTCCCCCACCGGCCAGGGATCCTCACCTTCTTCATCCGGTTCACAGCCTGCTTCCCCACCACCCCCTCTTCTCAACATCAGTCAGTAATTCCCCCCAAAGGTACCTCCCTTCTCTGCTCACCCTCCAGCTGCACCTGTCACTCAGGAGGAAAGCCAGACTTCTCAGAAGAGCCTATGAGACCCCCCATCACCGGCCTGCCCCCCACCTGCCTCCGCAGCCCCAGGCTCTCTCTACAAACCGTACCCCAACCACACTGTCCACCGGCACTGCAGGGCAGGCCCGGCCCCCAGCTGCACTGTCTAGACTGCAATCCCCTTGTCCTGCCTTACTTCCCCCAACACAGGATGTAATGACCCAATATCATACTTATCTTATGTCTACTTCACTAGAACGTGAGCACATGAAGGTATTCTTGTCTGTTTTGTACACCATGCAAAACTGGCACTCAGTGAACTGATGAACAAGTGAATTAAACTTAGGGGAAAAAAAACTCTTTCTCTTTATCCAACCATGATAAGCATAATACTCCCACAAAGACACCCACACCCTAATAATGGGACCTTGTAAGATACCTTCCATGGCAGAAGGAACTGTGCAGATGTAATTAAGACAAGGGAACTGTCCTGGGCCGTGCAGCGGGGCCCACGTAATCACACAAGGCCTTAAATCAGCAACTCTGCCTGGAGGCAGGAGACAAGCTGATGAAGTCGGGGAGACCCTATCTTGAGAGGGACCCACTGGAGGGGCCCCATGGGGAGCAGGAGAAAGAATGTGAGCAGCCTCTAGGAGGTGAGCCAGCAAGGAAAGGGGACGTCAGCCCCACTCTACGAGGACTGTTTGGAAGCAGCCTCACCCCCAGAGTCTCCGGAAGAGACCGACTCTGCTGACACCTCTATTTCAACCTGGTGAGACTCTAGGCAGAGGACCCCACTCCGCCCAGCTGTGCACGGCTCCTGATCTACAGAACGTGAGATGGTACAGGAGCACTGTGTGAATGTGTCACAGCAACAACAGAAAGCTGACACGCCCCCTACACTCTGCAGTCACCATCTCCTCTCTCCCCTCTTTACAAAACTCCTCAAAAGGGGTGAGACTCACATCTCCCAGTTATTCTCTTAAACTACCCCATCAGATTCACTTCGGCTCAATCTACTCAAGTGACCTACCACCATGCTCCCTCCTTACCCGCCTGTTCTCCTCTGCCTGGACATGTCTCTCCCCGGCCGCTTAGGGTCTGTGAGCCTGGAGCTCTGGCCACCTTCCTAGAGAGCTGGTCCAGCAGAGGGGCTCAGAGAGAAGACTTCAAACCAGGCAGCCTAAGTCTGAGTTCCTGTGCTACCAATTTCTAGGCAGTCATGTGGCCTCGGGCTCAGGGCTCATTCCCTCCTCATCTATAAAGGGGAGGATCGCGGTGCCTACTGGCAAGTATCCTCAATGAATAGCAGATGTGTAAATGAAGGTAACGTGCTTGGAAGCATGCCAGGCACACAGAAAAGCTACAGGAGTGAGAGATAGGTTTTGAGAATTTCCATTCACATCCTCAGAGAGCTGACTCCCTGTCTCACGACTCTAAACAACATCTAGAAGTAATGTTCCCATATGTTTACCTCCTGCCCAGACCTCTTCTCTGCGTTCCAGTCTTGGATATTCAACTCCATACTCAACATCTCTCCCCAAAACCTAATGGTGATAAACAGCGACGTAATTTACCTTCCCACCTCAAACAACTAAAAACCTAGATGAAATACATGAAACAGTGGTTTTCAGAAACAGGACAACAGGCCACGGAAGACTGTGATCACTGAGCAACAGGAAATAAATGAGATGGGCCTCGCAACAGCTCCAGCTCACTGCATGGGGAGGGGCAGACCTCCTTCAAGTGAGGAGACAGGCAGAGGAGGCCAGAATGTGCAGAGGGCTGCAGAGGGGCCCTCGAATCTCCACCTCCTCACTCATCTGCCCAGGCACGACAGCAAGCTCCTGAGGCTGTGGAAAGGGTAGGAGGGTAACCCATGGATGCCAGCACAGGGCCAGCAAGCCAAGGGGAACCTCCTAAAGCCCAGGGCATCAAACAGAGTTCTGAGAAGGAGCACTACCCCTCAAGAGTGGGGTGAATCCAGCCCCAGGCTAAAGGCTGCTCTGGACCCTCCTTGTAAGACCAAACAGTGTCAAAGTAGCTAAGCCTCATCCCAGGGAAAACCTCAAGGATATTTAAAGAAACACGATAATATCCAGAGCAAGGTGAAATTCATGATGTCTGGCATCCAATAAAAAATCACAGGCATGCAGGGCACCTGGGGGCTCAGTCAGTTAAGTATCTGACTTCAGCTCAGGTCGTGATCTCAGGGTACATGGGTTCGTGCCTCGCGTCGGGCTCTGTGCTGACAGCTCAGAGCCTGGAGTCTGCTTGGGATTCTATATCACCCTCTTTCTCTGCCCCTCCCCACACCCACACTCTGTCTCTCTCTCTTTCTCTCAAAAATAAATAAACATTGGGGCACCTGGGTGGCTCGGTCGGTTAAATGCCGACTCTGGCTCGGGTCATGATCTCTCAGTCCATGAGTTTCAAGCCCCCCACATCAGGCTCTGTGCTCACGGCGCGGGGCCTGGAGTCTGCTTCAGATTCTGTGTCTTTCTCTCTGCTCCTCTCCCACTCAAACTCTGACTCTGTCTCTCTCTCTCTCTCTCATAAATAAATAAATAAATAAACAAACAGACAAACGTTAAAAGAAAATTAAAAGCAAAAGTATTTTGGGTTAGATCATGTGTGCTGAAAACTTCCAAAGAACTCCTGTAAGGCCCGACAGGCCCTGCCCTCCGCTCCCGCCCACACTCCACCTGCAGAACACACTTCCTCATCCCCTTCAAGCTTCCTTAAAATACACCTCCAGGCTACCTGACCTCACCTGACCACATTCTTTGAAGTTGAGAACCCTCCACACTCTCTGTTCCTCTTCCCTACTTTATTTTTCTCCACAACAGAGCAACAAAAAGATTAATTTATTTTGTCTGTCTAGTCTCACAAGAATTTAAGTTCTGGAAGTACAGGGATTTTGTCCATTTGGTTAACCACTGAATCCCTGCTGCCTAGAACAGAATAATGCCCGCCATGTGACAGGCACTCAGTAGATTTCCTGGGGGCTCCTGGTTGCCTCAGCCAGTGAAGCGTCCAACTCCCGGTTTGGGGGCAGGTCACGAACTGAGAGTTCGTGGAATCGAGCCCCATATCAGCACACAGCCTGCTTGCAATTCTCTCTCTCCCTCTCTCTGCACCTCTCCAACTCGTGCTCATTTTCCATCTCTCAAAATAAATAAACTTGAACTATGCTTTCTTGGCTACTTAATATTATGCAGATTTAAATTAGATCCACAGAGGGGCGCCTGAGTGGCTCAGTCAGTTGAGCGTCCGACTTCGGCTCAGGTCACGATCTCACGGTTCGTGGGTTCGAGCCCCGCGTCGGGCTCGCTGCGGTCAGCCTGTCAGCACAGGGCCCACCTCGGATCCTCTGTCCTCCTGTCTGCCTCTCCCCCACTTGCACTCTCCCAAAAGTAAATAAATATTTTTTAAGTTTAAAAAAAGAAGAAGGCAGCAACAAAGTTTAAAAAGGATAACTGAGCAGAAGCTGTAAGCTAACTAAAAGTAACTGAGTTTGTGGGGTCCCTGGGTGGCTCAGTCAGTTAGACGTCTGCCTTCAGCTCAGATCCTGATCTCACAGTTCATGGGTTCGAGCCTCGTGTCGGGCTCTGTGCTAACAGCTCAGAGCCTGGAGCTGCTTCAGATTCTGTGTCTCCCTCTCTCTCTGACCCTCCCCTACTCACGCTATCTCTATCTCTCTCTCAAAAATAAATAAAACATTAAAAAAATAAAAAATAAATAAAAGTAACTGAGTTTGTGAGGAACTAGTCCTATAGAAGAAAAATTTATTGAAGACTACTTGTAGACGGAGGCACAATTTATTATGAATTCTGACTCTCACGGGTACGAGATTCAAAATCACACTCCATCTCTCTCAAAAACTGAATAAACATTAAGTAAGTAAATAAATAAATAAAGCATAACAGGAGCACTGAGGGCCTCGGTCGGTCGAGCATCTGATTCTTGATCTCAGCTCAGGTCATGATATCACAGTTCGTGCGATCGAGCCTCGCATCGGGCTCCACACTGTCAGTATGGTGCCTGCTTGGGATTCTCTCCCTCTCTCTCTGCCTCTCCTCCACTCTCTCGTGTGCACACTCACATGTGCTCTTTCTTCCCCCCAAACAAATAAACATTTTTTTAAAAGGCAAAGCACAAATCCCAGTACGCACGACCACTCTAAGGCTTAGCTCCAAGTGCTTTAGGTGCCGTAAATAACCCACCCTCATTACACTCCAGAGTTGCCACCAGAAGGCATCTTAAAGGCAAGAAAAACACCTCACCATGCAAAACAAAAACCAGGCAACCCCACTTGGATGCTGGTCTCCATACTTTTAAGCAATCCTGCAAACGGACACCAGATCCTGGGGTAGGTGAAGAAGGCGAGCGGGAAACATCTTGAATACAAGGCACACAAAACCGCTGGAGCTCTCCCTGGGTTTAAACTGGAGGTAAAAGTGAAGACTCCGGACTCTACAAGGCCACAATTTGCAAAGGTGAGAAACAAAAGGGTACAGTATCAGGATCTGACCCAAACCACTGGCCAGAAATGTTTTACCCTAAGTGAACATAGCGAGCAGTGCGTCACTCAACTCCCCGTTTCCTGAGGCAGCAGGGAGCTGAGGGAGCGATGTGAGACCAGAACCCAGCAAGGGAAGTGGCTCTCGGTCTCGATGCAAAGACCTCCCTCTCCTTGCGGGGCCAGAGCAGCTACAGGCACGTCACTATCCTTCTGCTGCATCCCCACTAACACACAACAAACTCCAAGGGCCCGACCACAGGCCCCACCCCCACACCCTGTGTGCCTCTCACCTTCCCCCGGCGGCTCTCCACTGCCACCGAAGTCTGTCTGACTCCACTTCCCACACTCTCCCTACTGGATGATTGCGGGCCCCAGGCCTAACCCCCTTTGGCAGTAACACTGAAGGAAAAAGAATGAAGAGTGGCAGGAAGTGATGTGAGAAGGTAGGCAGTGTCCCCACAAGTTTAAGTCGTATCTTCTAGACAATCGCAACACTTTGGGCAAGGCTGGGACTCGCCTCCCCCCCGCTGGCCCCGTACATCGATGCATCTGGCCATCCCCAACTCAGTCACCAGGGCGCTATTTTAAAACAGGCCACCTCCTCCCTGCAGGCTACTGATTCCAGACACGGCGGTGGAGCCCGCACAGCCCTCTCTACCACAGAGCACCAGAGCTCATCTTATCGCTCGGCCTCAGCTCCCAGCTCTCAGTGGGAACCCCCACCTGAACCTACCCACCCTGAAATTCTCATCATCAACTAGCACATACAACTGTTCGTGACATTTCAACTTCATCCCAAAGTCAGTTACCTTGAGCAAGGCCAATGGGAGAATCAGTAAATACAGTTTTATAACCTCAACCTTAGACATTACATGGCCCAATATAAACTGTTCACTTCCATTTTCTTAAGAGTACCACTCACTTTGCTACGCTGAGAGCAGAGCTATTTGATCTACTTCACGCTGCACTGGAAGCTGACGAAAACCATCAACTTTCTGACTCCCACGGTTGTGGTTTCCATATCAAACCTCTGTGCTGACCAAAATGAAGGGTCAGGACAGGAGGGTGCCTGTTCTATGTATCTGTCCTATATTCATTTCACACACTGCGTCCAGGCCGGGAGTGGACTAGACACGCTTTAACAAGAAAAGAATGCTCAATAAGGCCACAGGCAAACGTGAAACCTTCCAAAGTCTGCCTTAGAACTGCCTTCTCTAGATGTCTGAGTACCTGCTGCTCCTCTGCGAGTCTCTCTGTGCCCTAAGACCTCTCCACCTTGCTTGCAGGGCAAGGACTCATCTTGCCCACCTGACAACCTCTTATTCTCCTCGTTCTACATTCAGGAGTCTGGAATATAGGAGGTACTCAATGAAGACGAATGCACTGTTGAGAACGCACTTCCCTGTTTGTCTATAAACTCTCTAGGGGGGCAGGGGCTACATGTTCTATTTCTCTGAACCCCACAAGTTTCACAGGACAGATCAGATGCCATCCCTTACCCAAAGCCTGAGGCCTGATGTGTCCCAAAATCCAGAAGTGCTCAGACTTTGGGAGGAAGCAGAGCACATGGTCACTGTGTCCAGGAAGCACACACCTGGGAACACTCACCCACACAGCAGGGAGACCACACACAGCTTCATGGCTGTGCAAGGTAAGGGTTTTGGCCAAATGAGTTCAGCAAAGACTTACAAAAAGACTTTTAGTTCTGGGAGTCTTCTAAGTTTTGAAATCTGAGCTAAGGGAAGCTGGTCTCATGCCCGAGCACGTGCAAAGCAGACCCATGAAATTCTGAGGCCCCCAGAGCCCCGCTCACTCAGGAGCTCATACCAGGGAGTCACACTCTGCGTTAGTGTGAAACAGCGTTTCCTACATCACAACAGAATCCTCCCCTCTGATATGACTCTATTTGATTTTTTTTTTTTTTAATTTTTGTTTTTTAATGCTTTATTTCTAGGAGAGAGAGAGAGACAGCACGAGCAGGGGAGGGTCAGAGAGAGAGGGAGTCACAGACTGAAACAGGCTCCAGGCTCCGAGCTGGCAGTCAGCACAGAGCCCTACGCGGGGCTCGAACCCACGAACCGCGAGATCATGACCCAAGCGAAAGTCGGACACTTAACCGACTAAGCCACCCAGGCGCCCCTGACTCTATTTGATTTTTTAAAAGCCAAGTAAATGTCATTTAGTCCCACAAAGACAGCCTTTCCAATAACCTGGAACTACAAAATCCTGACACATATTGTCGCCAAAATAAGATTGAAACTGATTTTAAGAGACATAACGCTAAGATTCTGGCATGAGAACACACTCAATACCAGGACATTTCGATCTGTCGTAAAAGAAACAGAGTGATCCCCCACTTCAGAAGAGCCAGAAGGGAAACACAGGGAATACACAGGCATTTCCTCAAAGCAATAACCACCAACCTTGGCAGAAAAATCCAACCTGGATCAAAGACTTCCTTCCTCCTCCAGCACCCTGGTTCATCCCTCCCTCCACCCTGTCACACACTTCCCAAATCAGTTCCTAAAGAAGATAAATTATGCATAAGAGTGCGAAAGAAAATATGCAAGAAGAGCATTCTTTTACAAAGAGTCAGCATTTTCTAAATGTCCAGTCAAGGCTAAAATGAACCTTAAGTTTTTTAAAGAACTTCAAAAGTTAAAAAGCAGACTGACAAGCTCCGGTTCTGTCCTTTACTATTACTTTACTTTTACTATTATTATTATTATTACTCAGGAAAGTCAAATACCAACTTTACATCTAATTTCCTACACATAAGCTGAATTTAATGTTTTACGTCCAATTTCTCCACATCCAATTTATGACTCATAACAAGTGGAATTTTATGAACAAATAAATGTTTCAAAGTTTAGTCATGTTAAAATATAATCCAAAGGAGGGCGCCTGGGTGGCTTAGTCGGTTAAGCGTCCGACTTTCGCTTAGGTCATGATCTCGCGGTTCGTGGGTTCGAGCCCCGCGTCGGGCTCTGTGCTGACTGCCAGCTCAGAGACTGGAGCCTGTTTCAGAGTCTGTCACTCCCTCTCTCTCTGACCCTCCCCTGCTCACGCTGTCTCTCTCTCTCTCTCTCCCCTAGAAATAAATAAGACATTAAAAAAATATATATGTATATATATACACATATATATAATTCAAAGGGGTGCCCAATTTCAACAAAGTTAACAGAAATGGAAAGGACAAAGCTCTGTGACCAACACGAGAAGCAGAGCACTAATGCTTATCCTGCCAGTTTATCACTGCACCTGCAGCAAAATTGCACGCTTTCTCCAAGGACATGGGAAATGTGGGGTTTTTTTGCCAAATAGCTAATTACATCTCTTCACTTGTTTCCCTTCATTTGACTGAGTGCCTGGAGGGATTAAATAAAATGCCTGCAAGCACGATTTGGAAGTGTCTTAATTCATCTGCACAGCCCCAGCCCCCGCCACCTCCTGCATGGAGGAATAAATGGCAATTTCCTGCCCACTGGCAACGTGACTGGTCTCACAAGAATAAAGACCTATCACTTCTCTTTCACTGCAGTCTTGGTTATTTTTTTAATTTACATTTGATGGTTTTTAATTTATTTTTGAGACAGAGAGAAAGCAGGAGCTGGAGAGGGTCAGAGAGAGACAGAGAGACAGGAACCAAAGTAGGTTCTGGGCTGACAGCAGAAAACCCCACGTGGGACTCGAACCCATGAGCCATGAGATCATGATCTGAGCCAGTCAGATGCTCAGCCGACTGAGCCACCCAGGCGCCCCTCAGTCTTGATTATTGCAGTCAGTTAGGAGTCCATCAACATTTTCAGCAGTGTTTCATGTCTCAACACTGTTCTCATGTTGACCTGCCAATGGTAATGCATAAAGACACGCATTACCTCACATATGCCTGTCCAGTGATACATCACACATGTAAAAAGTAAACCAGAGTTCCAAAATAACCGAATAGTAAATAACTATTTTCTTCCCAATTTCAGCAGTGCTTTCATTTTCTTTAAACCCACCACTTGAATGTGTTATCAGTCCATGCCACAGCTTGGACCTCAAGGGGAGTGTGCTGGGTGAGAAAAGCCAACACGTACTACACACTTACTACATAATCCACATGACACCCTTAAGATGCTGTGTAGCGACAGAGCAGACCAGCCGTGGGGGTGGGTACTCTGGTGAAAGAGGTAACCAAGGGGGCTTTGTGATGCTGGAACAGCTCTGTATCTTGATTAAGGTGGGAGTTACATGAAGTTACATACGATAAAAAGACCTACACACACACACACACACACACACACACACACACACATACACCAGTGTAGGTAAAACTGATAAAACGTGACTACGCCCTGTGGAATGTACCAATGTCAGTTTCCTGGTGTTGAAATTATACTGTTATGTCAGAAATCCCCCTTTGAAGAGGTGGGGTGAAGGGTGCCGGGACCTCCTTGCCCATTTCTTTGCAACTTCCCACAAATCTATTTGTATTTCAAGATAGAGAATTACTTAAAAATTGGGGCTAAATAAAAGGATGAGAATTTTTCTTTTTAATATTTTCCATGTTTTATTCATTTTTTTGAGACAGAGCGACCACGGGCGTGCGCAAGTGAGGGAGGGGCAGAGAGAGAGGGAGACACAGACTCCGAAGCAGCCTCCAGATTCTGAGCTGGCTGTCAGCACAGAGCCCAACGCGGGGCTTGAACCTACGAACTGTGAGATCATGACGTGAGCCAAAGTCGGCCACTCAACCAACTGAGCCACCCAGGCGCCCCTGAAGTCGGACTCTTAACTGAGTCACCTAGGCATCCGCACAATTTTTCAATATCAATTTAAAAACAGAAAGAAACAACTCCTAACTCCCACAGACTGAACTCACATTAGCCAAATTCAGTGACCCTGGGCTGAAGTTCATCAAAAAGAATCCAGTTAATTTTTATGAGGCACCAAATTAGTTTGCTACCTGAGGCACAAAGCCACCGGCCTGAGGAACAAGGCATGACAAGAGCGCCTTTTCAGATCCTGGAGTGGGTTCACTGTTGCCTAAGCTGAGAGGAGAAACGTTCCCAGCCAGTCACCTAAAGTGAGTAACTTACATAAGGTGCAAACAGATGCAGAGCCCACTCTTGAATGTAAAGGGGGAAAGGTAGGAAACGAGTTCAGGAAGCTAAAAGGGAGCTGCAGTTTTAGAACCAAAACAGACTTTAGTGCCATTCCTGCTCAAAAAATCAACCCCTCTGTCAGCTGAGACACCCAAAGCTCAGGGGCCACTGGCTTTGGGTCGCAGCCCAGGTGAGATGCAGGCTGAGCCCAGACACCTGCTGCCAGCTCAGTGCCCTCTCTGCAGAGCCTGCCTACATCCCTCACAACTCGCAACAAGAAAACAGTAAGCACAAAATCAGAGGTGGGCAGGGGCCGCCCCGTGCCCACAGGGTGAGCGCACACTAGTCGCGGTCGGGGCCAGCCCTCCCATCCCATCTCCAGCCGCCAGCCCACACGCGTTGAGAACGTTAATGACCCGCCGTTCCACGCACATCTTGGCCCTCTGCCTTCAGTGCCCTTTAAACAAATTGGCGCAAGAATCATCTTCTAGCAAAGTCCTCTCTGGCTCACACTGCTCACTGACTTGGCCCCTGCCCCATGCCAGACACTGTCCACACCCCGTGGGGCTTAGAGCGCAGGGGACCCTGCACCACCCAGCACCGCCGCCACCCTGAAGGAGAAGCACAGCACTGTGACTGGCAGAACAGCGAGGCTGGAAAGGCGTTCCTGAGGAGGGGGCTGTATGAAACAGAGAGCTGGCCCCACGAGGGCCCAGGCACCCCTTCCTCTTACAGAAGACTTCGGGGGAGAGACCGTCGTTCTCTCTGGTCTACACCAGCGGCCCTCAACCAGAGAAAACTCTCGCCCACATAGTGTGTGCACATAGTTCTGGTTGACACAACTGAGGTGTTTCGCTGTACAGAGGCCAGGCCACCACCAATGAACAGTTGTGCACCATACGAGTGGCCCAAATGTCAACAGCCGGCAGTGCAGCAAGTCTGGTCTACAGTCAGTCAACAGGCGTCTGCCGAGTCTTCAGCTCAAGGCCGGCACCTCTAGTCAAACGCAGACCCAGCAGGGAACAGGGGTCTGATCCGTGGTGACGGCTGGCCAAGAAAAGGGATTTCAAACCTAATGTCTTTCCTGCCCGGTGGACTCTTCTACCAAAATGGAGGACGACATCACACCCAGCCTGAGGCTGCTAAGCCTTCTGCGAGGTCCCCCGCAGCAGCGCACGCTGGCTTTACAGGATGCTTTACAGGATGCGTTCTGATTAAGAGTGTTAGCGTCTTAGAAGCCACAGTAAATACTGAAGGAAAAGAAGAACACTGCCTGCTTGTGTAAGCGCCAATCTGAGAGTGCATTACCACGCCGATTGTTTGCAGAGTAAGCAGCGGGGCAGAAGATCCAACCTTCCACAGTCCTCGGGGGACTGGGCTGGTGCCCGAGACCCCAGTCTAAGCAGGTGAGGGGTTCAAGGGAAGGTTCAACACAATAGCATTTACCGACAGGTGAAGCTACACACATTCTTCAAAATATACATTAAACCCAAGGCAATAAAAATCAGTCCACTCTCCGGTGGATAACAAAAACAATAAAACACGGACAGGAAACTTGTTTTGTGTTTATTTTCCTTAATCGAATCAGGGAGACGTTCTCTGAATGCCAACGGCAGCTCCTCTACACACCCAACCCAAACGTCCTGGTGGCCCCCGGGCACCCGCCAGACGCGGGCGGTTCACCTCCTGGTGTGGTTCTCTTCCCCTCGGGGGAGGGCACGCGTGCCCCCGAGAATGGGGACAGCAGCCAGAGCAGTTTCCCTGAGGCCATCCCACCCTCGACTGCCCCAGTGTCTGGGCTCCCCCGGGGAATGAGTCATTTTTAATCAGGGCGCAATAAGCCGCACGAACCCGGGCAGAGCCGCTTCGCAAGGTTCGCTCTTCCCACTCCCCAAGTGAAGAGCCAGGCTATTTTGGAAGACGCTGGGTTAAATGCTCCATTACTAGAAAGACGGAGCAGGTTGCTGGAGATGACATCATGCTGGGGGGGCGGGGGAGTCTGGGGGTCTTCGCCGGAACGGGTCAACGATACCACAGCCCCCTACCGGGCTGGAGAACACCGCCCCGCACCCCTGCCCCCGCCGCTCCCCGACCCGCAGCCCCCGCACTCCGGTCGGAGCCCGGGATCCCGTCTACCAGGGACCTGCGCCCTCCTCTCCCTCCCTCTAGGTCCGCACCCGGGACCCTCGCACGCCGAGCCTGCACCCCTTGACCCCTGCCATCTGGGTCTGTACCCCGACCAACCCCCTCCTGCGTCCCTGGACCCCCACCTCGCCCCGCGCCCCCTGCCTTCTGGGCCGGCACCCAGCCTCCCGCCCCACCCCAGGGGGCCGCTCCCGGATCCCCGCCCTCCAGGCCCTCAGCGGGGTCCCCGCCCCGCACCCCCTGACCCCTCCCCTCTGGGTCTGCGCCCAGACCCCCTGTCCGCACCCCCGCACCTCAGGCCTTAGACCGCGGACTCCCGCCCAGC
Organism: Proteles cristata cristata; assembly: GCA_017311185.1. Classification (NCBI taxonomy): domain Eukaryota; kingdom Metazoa; phylum Chordata; class Mammalia; order Carnivora; family Hyaenidae; genus Proteles; species Proteles cristata. The sequence goes on from JAESUZ010001378.1 coordinate 88,164, forward strand.
GCTCCGGGCCTGCGACCCTGGACCTCCGCCCTGCCCCGCGCCCCCTGATCGCTGTCTTCTGGGTCCGCACCCAGACTCCCGCCCCGCACTCGCGTCCTCCGCGTCCGCACGTGGACCCCCGCCCCGCACCCCGGGACTGCGCCCCGCACCCCCGCCCTCCGGGTCCTCACCCGGACCCCCGCGCCCCGCAGGCCGGGTCCCGCGCCGCGGCCACTCACAGTTGCGGATGTCTGAGATGAAGACCGCCAAGCCCCGCATCCCGTCCCCCTTCGACACGGCGGGCATCTTCGGGCCCCGGGAAGCGGCCTGGGCTGGCGGGCCCGGAGGAGGAGCGGGGAGCGGGAAGCGGGTCGCCGCCGCCTCTGGAGCCGCCTCAGCCGAAGCCGCCTCAGGCTCGGAGCGCCGCTTTCAGGGCCGCCGCCGCGCGCGCGCGCACGCACTCACGCTCGCAGCTGCGGGCACGCACACGCTCGCGCGGCGGCGGGCGGCGCGGGGACGAGCACGTCGAGCGCGGGCGCGTAAAGGCAGGGGCGGCGGCGCCCCCTGCAGGCAGGCCGACGCGCCGGGCCGCGATAAGAGTCCCCGGGCTTCGTGTCCCAAGGCTTTAACCTGGCCCAGGTTCTGGGGTACTTGCTGCCCACGTGGGGGGCGGGGGGGCTGGTCTGCGTCCAGAGCCCTAAAGGCCTGCTGCACTTCACCCGATAGTCCTTCCTTAACAAAGAGGGACGCTGAGGCCTGCGGAAAAAGGACGCCAACCCCCGACCCCAAGACAGCGCCAGGTGACCACAGGACCCAGTCCAGACTTCGATCCCTCAACGCCCAACCAGGGCCCTTTGCCGATCTGCCACCACCCACCTCTGCACCCCAAGGTGAAGGCAGAGGGCCGCCCAGTGGGTCCACCTCCCGCATTGCAACGCCCAAGGAATCTGTTTGGAGAAGCAGGTGGCCCTGCTGAGCTCGCCTTCATGAAGCCAGATGGCTTCGTAAAGGAAGCTTCCTCCTTATGGGGAGGAGGGGGGATAATCCGGGCCCTGAACCTGGTCCTGGCCCAGACCCACGGAACAGACCTCTGCCCCACCCTGGCTCACTTCCTCAGTTCCCGTGAGAGGTCAGCCCCAGCTGGACCCTGACACGGAGGAGGAAGGGGCAGGGCCGCTCCCACAGACCAGACCACCCACCCATGCGCTGGTGACTGGAATCTTGAAACGGCAGCTACCTCACCGCCCTCCAAGACCTTCCAAAGCACTGGGCCAACAGAGGGCTTCCTGGAGGAGGGGAGATTCCCGGGGCCCACATCCCCATGCTAGGAGGTACCCCTCCCATGGCCAAGCCAGGGGACTCAGACAAGCAGACCCTGACCCACCCCCAGCAGCCAGTTACCGGACAGGGTGATGCCCAGAGGCTGTAGGGACCCACACAGGGAATGATCAGATGCCAGCTCAGGCCGAGATGGTGGGCTTCTCTGAAGAGGGACTTGGAATGGGACAGACATCCTATCTCCTGTCAGTGTTGGTTCTGGACTTCCCAGGCCTCCTGGGATTCCCAAAAGTATGTGTGTGTTTGGGGCGGGGGGTTCCAGAGCCTGGTGAGACACAAAAGTGGCCATGAGAAAGACCCCATACTGCCTGCCTCTCAGCTCCTGCAAGCCCTTAGGTCATTTATTAGAATCAGGCCCGAGTCCACGCAGCCCTCCCTAACTAGGCTGTGCCCAGTGAGCAGCTGGCTGCCTTTATTTGTATGAAGTGCTTGGAAACAGTTTCATTTCTTAAGTCGTGTGAATGGGACATCTGTCACATATTAGCTACTCGTGGTCTCAACTCTGTTTCCGAGGGCAAGCGTGGAGTTGAGAGCCTCTTTCCAGCATCCCTGGCCACTGAGAGGCAAGGTCCCCACAGACACAAGCCCCACACTGGCATCATGAAGGAGGAAACAAAGGCTGGGGAGTCCAGAGCCTGTAGCGTGGCCGTGGTGTCCAGGGACATCGGCCACCGTTGGCTGGCTGTCCTGGCTCCTCCCAGACTGGAGCCTGCTCAGGCCTCCTGTCAGGTTTACAAGAATGGCTTCCCATAATCTCTGGAGTGGGCTGCAGACAATGACCCTTCCAGAAAGTTGGGGTCAGTGGCCTGGTCCACATGTGGCTAGTGGCCCTGCGCACCCGTGTGGGTGCGGGGACAGAGATGTGCCAGTCCTTGGCACCTGGTCGTGCCGGGAATGTGGTCACCAGGAACGACAGGTTTGGGGAAGGCCAGGCTCTGGGAACCAAGCATGTCCCCTGCCATGGACGACATGCTGAGCTTGGGGAATTCAAGAATTCTGTGCTGGGTGGTGTTTTGAAAGAAATGGAGCGCCTAGAGAAGGGGGCAATGAGCCCAGAGTCCTGACTGCTCGTCTTGGGGCAGCAGGAAGCCGCCCGTGCCTGTGGACCCTATTATTGTGCAGCCATCAAACTGAGCCCAAAGCTACACAGCTGGATTTGGGTTATTGCAAAATAACCACAGAAGTAGACTACCGCCTCTCCAGATGTCTTGTGGAAAACCAGCGTGACCTGCGTAGGGTCCAGAGAGCTGGGATAGGGTCAGTGGGGTATAAGCAGGCAGAACCCAGCCCCTCCTTGCCAACAGCGTCCAGCCTCCAGAGCCCCTCTCCCTGCTTTGGATGCCGCTGTCCCCATCCTAAAAGATGCTATAATGACATCCTTTGTAAGGACTCACTTTGTAAGAGAATAGCCTGTTTCCTTCAAAGCCCCCTGGCCTGGCCCCACCCCTTGAGACCTTGGAAAGTCAGATCCCCAACATGAAGTCACACTCCGATGGGGAAGGCTTAGCCACCAAGAGAACACAGGAAGCTGAATTTATGCCGGCAGAACTCTTCAGAGCGTTTGCAGGGTGAAATCGGAGTGAGCACACCTGTCCCACGGGGCACCCCGCGATCTGGGGCAGCGGACTCAGCTTGAGCAGCCGGCAGCCTGGAAGCTGGACTCAGGCGGCCCATATTAAAATAGGATGGAGAGGGGCACCTGGGTGGCTTAGTCGGTTAAGGGTCATGATCTCGCGGTTCGTGGGTTCGAGCCCCGCATCGGGCTCTGTGCTGACTGCCAGCTCAGAGCCTGGAGCCTGTTTCAGCCTGTGACCCCTCTCTCTCTGACCCTCCCCTGCTCACGCTGTCTCTCTCTCTCTCCTAGAAATAAATAAAACATTAAAAATTTTTAAAAAAATAAAAATTAAAATAAAAAAATAAAATAGGGTGGAGATGCCGGAAACGTCTGGATATAATGCAGAGAAGGGATTTCAGAGATTTCTTTTCTCCCAGTTCTAGAAGCTGGAAGTCACGGAGTGGGCAGGGCTGGCCCCTCCTGAGGCTGTGGCTGAGGACCTGGCCCGGCTTCTCTCGGCTGGTGGGTGGCTGCCTCCCCCCTGCGATTGCGTCCCTGCCCAAATTTCCCCTTTTAACAAAGACAGCAATCACACCAGATCGGGGATCTGCCCACCCAGTATGAACTCAACTAATTACATCTGTAGTGACCCAAATACGGCCACCTTCTTTTTTTTTTTTATGCTTACTTATTTATTTTGAGGGGGGGGTTAGGAGCAGAGAGGAAAAGAGAGTCTCCCGATGAAGCTCCAGGCAGAGCTGGACACGGGGCTCGATCTCACAGTTTGTGAGACGAAATCAAAAGTCTGACGCTGAACCGAGTGAGCCACCCAGGCGCCCCAATAAAGCCACATTCTGATGGACTCCAACATGTGAACTTTTAGGGGACATGGCTCGCCGTGTAACAGAGCGTGATGTGAGCACATGTAGGAGCAGGATTTTGAGTCCGTGTCGCCTTTTCCATTCTTTTTTTTTTTAATGTTTTTATTTATTTCTAGGAGAGAGAGAGAGAGACAGCGTGAGCAGGGGAGGGTCAGAGAGAGAGGGAGTCACAGACTGAAACAGGCTCCAGGCTCTGAGCTGGCAGTCAGCACAGAGCCCGACGCGGGGCTCCAACCCACGAACTGCGAGATCATGACCTAAGCGAAAGTCGGACACTTAACCGACTAAGCCACCCAGGCGCCCATTCTTTTTTTTTTAACAATTTCCTTTTTTTAAAATAATTTTTTCAATGTTTTATTTATTTCTGAGAGAGAGAGAGAGACAGCATGAACAGGGGAGGGTCAGAGAGAGAGGGAGACACAGAATCTGAAGCAGCTCCAGGCTCTGAGCTGTCAGCACAGAGCCCGACGCGGGGCCTGAACCCACAGACTGTGAGATCACGACCTGAGCCTAAGTTGGATGCTCAATTGACTGAGCCGCCCAGGCGCCCCCCGCCTTTTCCATTCTGGTCGCTCGGAACATGGTTTTGATGCTGGAGCTCCATCTCGGATGGTGATGATCCCTCCACCCACCACTGCGCCGGCCCTCAAACCTCCTGTGTTTAGGCCATTGCCACCATGACTGGGGGCTCTGTTAACCCGCACCTGGATCCCAATAAAACCTATTCCCATGCCTGAGAGTTCTGTCATTGAAGTTTCCAGGACCGGATGGGCCATGTCAGGATGCCCCCCTCATCCTGTCCGGTGGCTTGTCTCCAAGACCACCTCACGTCCACCCCCGGGGGAGCTCACAGGGGGTCAATGAACGTCATCAATCAACAGTAGATGGCCACAGGAGCAATGCAGCTGGTGACAGCAGCCAGGGGAGGGGTGAAGGAGACAGCAGCCGTCCCCACAAGATGCTGCCAGATCAGGCACCCGGTTTGTCCCTAGAGCAGGGATCCACACCCTCCAGGTTCCCTCAGTGACCTGTCAAAAAATGTACCCTTTGACTTTACTTTTTTTTTTAAATATTTTTATTTATTTCTAGGAGAGAGAGAGAGAGAGAGAGACAGCGTGAGCAGGGGAGGGTCAGAGAGAGAGGGAGTCACAGACTGAAACAGGCTCCAGGCTCCGAGCTGGCAGCCAGCACAGAGCCCGACGCTGGGCTCGAACCCACGAACCGCGAGATCATGACCCA